>OU383776.1:8314869-8722992 GCA_910950805.1 Acrocephalus scirpaceus scirpaceus
TACATTTGTTCTGTTTTGAAGCTTTAATATGTTCATGGTTTGGTGAAGGGTTTTACATATCACCTGGGTTCAAAAAAGCACTTTTCCTAATTTGTAATTAGAATTTTAAATTTAAATGCATGAAGTTTCTCTCTGGTATTTCCAGGGATGTGTTTGTGAAGGTAAATTAACAGATTTTAAAAAATACACTGATGGAGAATTTGTGCATATAAAAGAGTAAGAGAAAACTGATAAGAACATTTACATCATGTTTTAATTTAAAGTAATAAAAAAGGTGACCCTTCCTGTAGATCATAGATTATATCCATACTAGGGATGTAAAAGAGGGGCAAACATGCAAAAAATGAAAACACAGTGCTGAAAGGATAGTTTACATTTCTAGCTACGTTGTGGGATGATTTAACTTGTCATTTGACATTAACATAAGATAAATGTAAGTTATTATTGAACATTACGTTTTCTTGCAAAATAACTGTAGAATCAATGATTGAAAATTAGTAGTTAAAATTTAAATTTAGTCTAATATTTTTCTTCCTCATACAAAATAGGAAATCAGTTTTCCTCAATATTAGAGTACTTGCTGTGTGATTTTTCTAAAATCATACTGTTATAAATGTTAATTCTGTAAAGCAGATAATACACATAAAAATGTGATCTCAAATGTGCTACGGTATTATATTTTATTTTCATTAGTCACTTCTGTTGGAAAAATGTCAGAGTGCTTTTATTCACAGAGGATTTGCATGTTTTATGCATATTTGAATGCATTGCTGTCATCTTTCTGCTAAATAATGGGAAATTATTCTTTCAGTGTTAGAGAAGAATTAATATTTCAGATCTAAGCCTTCCATTAAGAACTGTTCTTTTAAAGTAGGTGTCGCTTCCTCTTCTTTCTTCATATGGTGATTACTCAGTAGTCCTAATCTCATTGTAGCAGATGAGGTTGCTGTCATTCGTGGAGGAAGCACATTTCTGCAGTCCCCTTAGAAATAATGAAGATTTTTATCATTTTTAATTACTCTGACAGAGATTCTATGCATCACTGGCTTCTATTGAAAGATAAATTTTTACTAGAAAATTAAGAAGAGACATAGAGGTGAGCATTAAATCCTCAGATTTAAGTTCAGTAGAAGAGAAAACCCAGCATTTACTGAGGTTTTCAGGGCAGCATGGGAATGTGGAAGACAATGTTTGCATGACAGTGGAAATTACACACTATAGGGATTTTATACAGCTTTGGAATAATAAAGCAGGTAAATTGCACCTGTCAATGGTCTCTATAGTTCTAATAGTATGGAATTAGGATGGTTACCTAAACATACTCAGTTTTATATCCATGATATTCTTACAAGTTTAACTTTAAATCTGAGCATCTTGCATTTCTTAGCTTGGACCTTGATATGTTTGTGACGTATGTAATGTAATTGTAATTAAATTAGTTGCCTACATTTTTACTCCTAGAAGCATTTTCAATTTTAGCTTTTGACTTTAGCATTAAATATCTGTTCATGTTCTTTTGTGGCATCTCTGGTAGGTTGTAACAAGGAGATTTTGTTACTTAGTCAGTAAAATTTCTATCAATTTATCACTATAAATAGGAGAAAAACGTGATTTTAGGCACTCCTCTAGCTTATATAAATACTTTATTCTCCATCCTTATTGTGTCATTAGAGGCATTGCTAAACACTGGACTACTTGGATCTGTCTATACTAGCTAAAAACGTGAGTTCTCACTCACTATATGGCATGAATTGCATTATGCAGACGTTCAGTACTAGTATAGATTTAAAAGAAGCTCCCTATGAAGGGTACAGTCCTCTGATGAAGCCCTGACTGAGCCTGTAAATTTAGAATTCCAAGAAGAGGAAAAGAAGGCTTGCCTTTGCTGTACATACTACTCTGAAGTTAAGACTGAGTCTTCCAGTAGTGCTTTACAGAGGGACAAGGATATGTCTGTCTGTGTCTTCTGTGCATGTCTCAGGGTGTCAAATTCATTTGGCTGGTTTTGGACACAGAAGTTGTCTGTATTTTGTTTTGGAAAGGGTCAATACTACAGAAATGCAAGGCAGTTTAAAAACAGCACTTGCTCAGCTTTTGGAAGGGAAATGTGCAGTTTCAGGTCACGGTAGACCTGAGTCCATTCTCTGCTCTGTCACCTAAGCCTGCAGTAGTAGGAAAGGAAAAATTTAATTGAGCTGCTTCAGATTCCCAGTAGACACAGATACAGTAGACACCAGAATGTGATCAAAATATGGGCTCCAGGATTATTCCTGAATGCTTTAGAAAATGTCTCTGATGAACTAAATTCTAAACTTGTTTTAATAGTTAATAATTTGGGTGAATTGCCTATCATTTTTTGTATTTCTGTATTGCCTGTATTTCTGATTTAAGTAATAATATTGCAAAGTTCAGGTACTTGCTTGAATGAAGTACACATGTCCATTCTGCCTCAAACAAGTGGCCAGTCACTATTATAAATTGATTTTCTGTACCGTGTCTAATGCTTCGGCACTACTTTTATTATGTCTGTAGTGTTAGTGAATGAAATACTGTGACAAATTCTTCCCTCATTGTAATGTCGTCCAAACTTCCTTTTATAAAAAGAAATACTTTCTTAAATATACTATCAGAGGAATTTTGCATTTTCTGTAATGAAGCCTCTACATGAATCTTCAGTGGAGAGGGTCTTTTACCAAACCAGGCTTGGAAATGAATCTTAGTGTTTAAAAGAATGTAAGCAACTTGTAGTTCCTTAATTGTGAAACATTAAGGAGGCTGATGAAATAAAAAATACTTCTGATGTGTGTTAGGAACCTATAATTCAGGACTGAGTGGAGACATTTAACAAATCACACACACCCTCACCAATGTCTAAACATGGCTAGAAAAAGTAAAATACTAGTCTTGTTATCTATACAGGGAATGCTAATGCCTATAATTGGTCATTGTCTGACCCTTATATTTTACTGTCCTGATAACTCTGTCAGCCTCCAAGCTAATTTTGTGTTTCTTTTGTGAAATCTTTCAGTGGTGTTATCAGGGAGAGTGCGTACCTTTTGGCACTTGGCCCCAGAGCATAGATGGGGGTTGGGGTCCGTGGTCAATATGGGGAGAGTGCAGCAGGACCTGCGG
This sequence comes from Acrocephalus scirpaceus scirpaceus, assembly GCA_910950805.1. Classification (NCBI taxonomy): domain Eukaryota; kingdom Metazoa; phylum Chordata; class Aves; order Passeriformes; family Sylviidae; genus Acrocephalus; species Acrocephalus scirpaceus. The sequence goes on from OU383776.1 coordinate 8,318,002, forward strand.
GGGAGGAGTCTCCTCATCCATAAGACACTGTGACAGTCCAGCGTAAGTAGCTAAAGTAAGCCGGAGCCAATAAAAAGACACATTTGGAAATTATTCAAAACTGTGGTTTCACTTGTTATCTGTAAAAATGTTTTGTTAGTTTGCCAAATTTTGTCTTCAAAATAGCAGACAGAAATGCTTAAACAGGAGTTCACTAGACATAATTTTAACATCTTTAACGTATCCTATGTACTGTAAAGATAGCTGGATTTATATTTAGCAGTAACCAGAATGGTTTTCTTTATGCGACTTGTTGTTCATCAAAATATATTTAAATTATGCCTTAGAGAAGTTTTTTTTTTAGGGCATATTTCCTTCAATGCTTGACACAGATATAAAATAACAATTGCCAATTACTTATTGAAAAATAATCTCCAAACCCAACACAGTATTTCCAAGGTTTTCAATAAAACTGCTTGCATACAAACCATAGGTAATAATATTATATTGCACACAATATATTTATGTGCTGCCTTGTCCTGTACTTCAGTTGTGACTTCCTACTGACTCTTAAAACAATTCAGCATCTTTTTTTTCCATGCCACTTTTCTCTATTGGTCTGTTTGCCCTCTCTGAAGAGGGGCCAACTTCTCCACTACAGCTTGATCTGTTGTATATATCTGTACTTGTCTTACAATCTGTCTGTTTTCCAATGTCCTGAGCACTGTTCCAGAGAAGTTCTGTCAGGTAAGTGCTCCTCTCTGTCACTATCTCTTCTTAGACGATGAATGCTTATTTCTATTGCTGTTCTTTGCGGAATGACTTGCTTGCTCTTTTCCATTTTGGCTTTTGCCTGTTCTGGTTATCTCACCAGAGCTATAGGTCTTCTCAGGATAGTTTTATTACTCCATGCTTTTCTTGTCATTTCTCATAATCACTATCTCAGTCACCACTATTGGTTTTTAAGACCCCTTTTTCTGAAATAATTTGTGTTTCTTTCATGAAAATTCAGTCTGTGTCTTTTGTCACTCCTTTTCTTGTCTTCTGCTCTCTGTTCACTTAAGTTATTTGTTTCTTATATCTGTGTTTTCCAAGCCAGGCTGTCCACCTGCTTTCCACTGCATTCTGCAAGACAGATACCATAATGTCACATCCCTGCTACTTAAGGTGGTCTGTTTGTCCCGTTATTAGCAATAACTACTTAAGCTGGCCAATATCACCACTTACTCAACGGATACAAAAGCAGAAATTATCTGTATGCATCAATAACATGTCAGACTGTGTTAGTGAGAGAATAATAAATTAATTTTTTTTTTCAAAGCAGTATTTAAAAAGCCTAGTGAGATATTTGTTTGGAGCATGAATAATATCCTAAGATTTTTTCCAACTTATATCACAATGTATCTGGGTTGGTATGATGAAAATTATTACATTTTAAATGTTTAACAACCACAAATGCGTTTGAGAGAGGGTATGTCTGCATTAGGAAAAAAAACCCCTGTTGATTAAGGAAAACATTTCCTGGTTAAATATTGTGATGTGAAATATAGTATAGATTTACTTTTTTAGTTAATTTTTAATTGTAAATATATAATTTTTTTATCATGAAAACCTCACAAAGTATTTTTTCTTTCTGCTTTCAAGTTGCAAGCCAAAGAGCTGATGTCTGATTAATCTTCCATATAAGTCTAAGTTAGTCCATTATTTGACCTCTTTGGAAGATAGATAGTGTTCTTGAGTGGTTTGGGAATTTAACAGCCAGTTATCTACACTAATAGAAATCTGCTTACTCTGGAGTGTCCTCAGATTTAATACTGATTAATTAAAATCAGAGTCAAATTTCTGAACTAGAATAGACAGTCTTTCTGGTTCTGAGTTTAAAACCAGTCTTTGTTGGTTTTCAAGTAAGATGAGATGATTGAAAAAAGAAGTATCACATAGGTTGTTTACACATTTCCCATTTTAATTTTATAAAGCAAGCAAATAATTAAAACCAACAGTTTTTTTATTATGTTCAAAATGCAATTAAACTGTACTATTTGGAAATTATGCAAACTACATTAATATTATGAGTGATGATTTTTCAAGTACTTAGTAATATTTTTTGTCTGCTCCAATGCAAGTCAAAGATACAATTCTTGTCAAAATCTCGTCTGAAAACTTGAACATTTTAAAATTTTGATTTATATATCTCTTGGACTTGTATTAATATTAAGAATGCTTTAGTATATCTCATGCAGTTGTGTTTGTTCCATTGCATATCCTAACATACAAACGTTTTTCCAGGCCCTCAGGTGGAGGCAAATATTGTCTTGGAGAAAGGAAGCGTTATCGCTCCTGTAATACTGATGTAAGTATATTTTGTTCCACTGTGATCAGCTTGACTGGTTTACGTTCTATCAGCAATGGATGCATTTTTTTCTCCAGTTCAGAAGGTGTATGGATTCTGTGTTTAATCGGCAAACAGTCCTGTAAAGCACGTCTATATTGCAGGCTCTGTGTTCTGGTAAATATTAGGATCCTATCCTGATGTGGTGTCTAGCTAGTGCCTGTGCATTAAGGCCTGGAGGGAGTTCAGCTTGAGCTTCCACAGTAAATGTGAAAAAGGATCATTCCACATCAGAGCAAAAATCTGTCTAGCCCAATGTTTTGTCTTCCAGCAGTAGCCTATAACAGGTTTTTAGGGGATAAACTATACACTTTTGACAGGCAAGGGATGACTTTTCTATTGGTTTACCTTTTAAGTTTCCAAAAGCTGTGTGTCTAATGACTGCTGGAACTGATGTCATATCTGTGCCACATCAACTGCCCCAAGTTAAAGTATCCTCCATGAACCCACTTTTAAGCCCTTTTACACATTTTATACCTTTATATAACATCCAGTGCTAATGTGTTACACACTCCTCTTACATGCTCTGTGCAAATATATTCAAAACCTGCTGTTTTGCCACCAGGTGTTTACTAGTTACTGTATTACCAGAATGATCCTGCAGTTCCTTTTTAGAGCTGAGCTCATTAGATAGCAACCCTAATAGGGTGGGACAAAATACAAGTGTATAAGGTGAAATTATAAACCTAAATTATAAATTCAAGTAACTTAAAATTCAAAGCTGGAGAAAATACACATTACTAAAGAATTTCACTAATAAGTTTCCAAGTCATATTACAGGTCAGTAGCACTGCAAACATAAAGCGGCTTTCCTACTTTCTTAGCTTTACATTTGTATTAATTTTCATCTTAAATCAAGGACGTTTATAATGCTGAGAGAATCAATACCTAAAGATATTGTTTTACTTCTTTATCTTTCAATATATTCAGGAAAATATAACAGTTTATATTCTGATTCTTTGGAAAAAATTACATTTTTGATCATTATTAATTATCTTAAGTTTTGTCCCTGCAAATTTCTCTGTGGAGCTTATTCTCATTACTAGGCAGTATTAAAATTTTCCAAATTAAAAATTACTTTCTTACCGTTGATCTCAGCTGCCCTGTTAACACAGCGAAGAATTGGCCACAGTGTAGTAAGAAAAACAGAAGTTTAGATGGTGGTCCAGTATAAGCTGTAAAACTTCTCCAGTTGTCCAACCTTCCGAATCCAGTGCACCATTCTGGAACCTTGACCATGTTATTTTTTTTTCTGTAGATGGAAATCAAAGACAAATCTTTGCATTTGTCTGTCTTGGTAGAGTTTTAGTTTGAAAGGATCTGGTTTATCAGATGATACTCTGCAATTGATTTACCTTTCTCTTTACTTTCATTCAGATGATCTTTTTGTAATTGAAAGATTTCATAAACAGGAAATATTTTTAGTTCACAAATGAAAATATTGAGTTACATTAGGTGTTTTTCTAATTCTTACAGCTGATAGAAAATCCACTTTCAAATTTGGCAGCTGCACGATGACTGCTTACTGAAATCTGTCAGTCAATATTTAGTAAATTTCACATATGCTTTATTAAACTATTACAACATCTTCCATGATGTTGTCTACTACTAAGCTAAATGATTTAGCAAAATCTAAGCATGTTTCATTATTCTTTTAATTTAACTAGGAATTGTAATAAGTTGTAGTTGATAAAACTTATACAAAAATACTGATTTGTATTGTATTATTTATCTTTCTTTTACACTTTTATCAGTCAAGTATCTGGCAACTTTTCTGTTTATTTGGGATTGATATGAGGCAAATTGTAATCTAGACTCTTCTGTTAATCCTTTTCAAATAATGATCTTTTTACATTAGCACTGTTTCAGTTTGTACATAGTCTAAAATTTGTTAAAAAGCACACACAGGCACACGGCAGCCCTCCTCCTTTAGCTCTGAGGACTCTTGCGAAGTACTTGTCCAGGCATTATTTCAAATGTTATAATATGTCTCCAATCTGCCACAGTAACTAGTATATTATATGTAATCCCATTCCTTCACAAATATACAATTTTTAATGCTTTTTTATTAAGAATGATGCCATATCTACCTAGACATACCATGAAAATGTTGCTATGATTTGTTTTATTTTTATTGTATTAAATTTCTAATTGTCACTTTTCAGACTGTGTTATTCTTAGTTGTTTTTGCTTCCCCTATTTATTTATTACAGAGAGGAAGTTTACAGATTCAGAGGAGGAACATACAGAAGGTCTCTGAGGAGGCCATTCAGGCTATTTCCTTGCACAAAGACAAAACAGTTCCCAATAAACCATTCTTAACTGACAGTTAGGCACCTGACCTGTTTTGAAATACCTCCAGTCCAGGAAATAACATTAGGATTTTTCAATATCCTTACAGTCAGTACAATTTTCATAAAATATAATGTATGTTTTCCAATCCTTTAAGATCCCTACTTACTCTTACCCCAATAAGAAGATAACAGGTATTATTCCCTAGATTGGAACCTTTCCTGTGCTTGCAGATTACTGTCATGTCTGTTCTTAGTTTTCTTTACACCAGACCATCCCTGTGTTAATCTTTGGGATTCCAGTAGCGCACACCTTGAAGCATGGTGCACAAACCACTAGCTGAGGCCTATCAGACATAACTTTAATTTCAAACTTAGTTTGTCACCTTAGTGGTGGGACTCTGTTCATTCATTTTAGAATTTTCTTAATTTTTATTTTGTAGTGACAATGTTCATTTAGTCCAAGTTGATTCATTATGCCCAAAACTCTTTCTTAAAAGAGCTGTTTAAGAGGTCACTCTTCAGCTGTGCTTTCACAGCAGAGTGTTCATACCCACGTGTAGTAATTTGCATCCATTCAAACCACTGCAATAATCTATTAAAAAAATTTAAAATAACAGCAGTCTATTCCAAAAATACTGGTTTCCTACCTATCCTCATATTTCAATCAGTAATTTCAACAAGGTGTTGGAGAGGGAACTCTGCATTTCATTGCCTAGGTCTGAAAAAGAACCGATTGCAAACTCAAGCCAAGCAGTTTGGAAATGTCATTCTTACAGTTTGTGATGTATTTTTTCTAGCGTGGCATATTTTTTGGTATGGTTTTCCAGTGTGTGAACATCTTAGTACTTACAGAAGTCTAAATTTACAGTCTTATGGTTTTGACAATTCTAGGCCATTTCTTTCTAGCAATATATATAGGATTCTACGTCATTAAGAACCAGAGACCTCTAGTAGGTTTTATTTCAAGATTTATGTTAGTCATTAGGTCTTGACAGTTTTAATGGAACGGTATGTTGATTAATGTAAGTGTTAAGAGCATGCAAATCTGCTGTTGTTTTTATGAATAATGTGCTGGTTTTATATTTTTTTCTGTTGAAGTTTCTTTTGCAGTGTCAACATTCACTGCCCATCTATAACTTTCAACATAGTCCTGCCAAAAGTGCCTACTGTTCATAAAGCAAAAACCCTCTCATTTTGACTTCAGTTTTCTTGCAGACATGAGTTAGTTCTCTTGTCTTTTTTTTTTACCATATTAATCCTTTGGAAACAGTGCACACACTCCTACTAGACTTATTTCTCGTCAAGCACTTCCAAAGCCATATATGACTTTTTAATTCAAAAGGCATCTGCTAATGGAAACATTGAGATCAGCAGAAAATAACATTAGCTAATAACTTCTGGAAATATAAGGGTGGTAGAAAGAACACACTCATCAGAAAATTGTTTTCTGCCATCCCACATTATCTCTAACAAAAATTGTGTATTTTTTCCAACTAAAGTGTTTTTAATTTAAAAAAAATACAAAATCCTAGTAGAATTGCAAGAAACATAATTTCTCAGTTATAGTAACTAATTGATTTAAAATATTTATAAGGATATGAACCTTAATTTGACATACATCTAAAACTGTAGAAGTGCCCTTTTATATAGATATATGGTGAAAAACATGGTTTGCTTAAAAATTCTGGGAATGTTCTGTGTATATACATGTGTATACATACTTTAAAGAGTTTATTGTTTTTTAGTCCTTTCTCTTAATAGAATGTTGGGGGCTTTGGGGGGGGTTCCTTTCATTATGCATACATTCACAGATACTGTTCATTGTTTTCATAATTTCAATATTTTCAAGCAATTTTTTTTCCAAAAATAATTCATATGAGAAGCCACGTTTTTTAATAGTACCTGAGTTTGAACTATCGCTGTTCTGGCTTGTTTCTCATCTTCTCTGAGGGGTTTTATAGACTTTTGTTAATAGGAAACAACAAGTTCAGTTGCTGAAATCTGCCAGACCCCGAACTCTAAGATAAACAGGTGTTGTGTCAGTGTCGGTTCAATAATTTGTTAACATTTTTTAAAGTCAAAACATCTTCTCAGGACTTTCTTCAGACCTAATTTTAAGTTCTCATATGCTTGCTGGATTCCTACCTCATGATTTGCAGTCTCATAAAAGAGCATTTGGAGACAGAAGCAGTCTTTAGTTTGACAGGAGTTATCCATGTAATGTAATTGCATGAAAAGAGTGAAATATCCAATAAATAAAAGTAGTTATTGCACATTTACGTTATGAAAAGAACACGTACACAAACAGATAGTGCCAAAGAGATGATATTTTGTAAATGCGTTTTGTGGCTTACCTTGTAGTAATCTTTTTGCATATCTATGCCTAAGATTTTCATAGAGTCATAGGTAGGAAGGACTCAAGGACTATCTGGTCCAACATTTCTCTGCAAAAACATGGTCTGGACAAGATGGCCCAGCAACCTGTCCAGGTGAATCTTAAAAGTATCCACTGGTTGGGAAATTACCACTGTTCTGAGGAAAGTATTCCAATGGCCAGTTGTTCTCATTGAGAAAAGTTTCTCTTCTGTGTTCAATCAGAATCTTCTCAGGAATTACTTGTACACATTACATCTTCTCTATGTGACTCCTTTTAAAAGAGAGAATCTCACCTTCTCTGTAGCTACCCTTCAGACCCTGTAACGGGGGATAAGGCCTCCCCCAAGCCTTCCTTTCTCAAGGCTGAACAAACCCAGTTCCCTTGGCCATTCCTCACGTGCCAGGCTTCCCAGCCCTGGGATTGCCTTTGTGGCCTCCTCAGGACCCTTTCCAGCCTGCCCACGTCTGTGTTGGGCACCAGGGGCCAAAACTGGACACAGGATTCCAGGTGTGGCCTGACAAGCACTGTGTGGTGTGGGGTGGGATAAAGAAATTAATCTCTGCTGGTGAAGCCCTTGTTGGAGCCACCCAGGATCTGTTCCCTTTCTGTGCTGCAGGAGCACCCAGGTCACTCAGACGGAGCTGAGTCCACCAGGCCCCTTCCCACAGAGCTGCTCCCAAGCTGGCCAGATCCCAGCCTGTGCTGCACTCCTGGACTGTGCTTTCCCAGGTGCAAAACCTTACACTTGTCCTCACTGAACTTCACAGTGTTCTCATTAGCCCACTATTCCAGCTTATCCAAGTCTTTCTGCATGGTGGCTCTCCCTTCAGAGGTGTGTCCACTTCCTCAGACAGTTTGCTACTATTGCAAAATTTCACCAGGATACACTTGATCCCATCTTCTAGATCACTTTGGAAAAGAAACAGTGCTGAGCTCAGTATCAATGCCTGGGGACACCCCTTGTGCCAGGCTGTCCATTTGAAGAGAAGTGATTGACCACTCCCCATGGTTAGCCAGGTCCCCACCCACCCTACGGACCCCTTGCCATAACACAAGAGCTTCTCCAGGAGGATGCTGCTGAAAATTAGGCAGCAAGACTACATCTCAAGACCAGATAGTGAGAATATTTTTTAGCATATAAAAAATAGGTACTTCATCCTTCTTTATTAATCTTCATATTTTATTATTATTTATTATCCTAGTATAACTGTTTAGATAAAGGGTTTCATTATGGATGTGATTTATTTAACTTGTAAGGAGTATTCAGTACAATTAAAATACTAGTTTTGTAGATTAGGAGCTGAGTAATTGGGACTGAATAAGTGAAGTGACCAGTACTGGAGAGATTCAGGCTCTAGCTTTGAGGGATGTCAAGACTGATCCTTCTATTGCTTGGAGAATGTATACAAAGAGGCAGATTTAGTTTGGGTTACTATTAAAAACACCCCATAATTAATTTTTTAAAAAAATTATGTGGTTATTTTGAATTCTTGTTGTTGTCATCTAAAGGATTATTGAATAAAAGTAGTTGCACTACTGTGTTCTTACCAGTTAATGCATTGTATTTAAAAATATATTTTTAATTAGAAGGAGGTAATAGAGTAATAGAGAAAATTAAAATATATATATATACTGTCTAATGTGCACTGTTTTAATTTATATTGCTTCAGAATAGCAGAAAAAAATATTAAAGCTCCTGAATCATATGGCAATGGGATGGCTATCATGAGATCTTTATTAATGTATAATGAAAATAATTGTTGTGTTCGTATTTGCATTGTGTGATAAATTCTTAGAGTCCCTTTTATTTGAATGCATTTCCAATTCCTGGGAAATGCTAACTGGCTTAGGTATACAGGAGGACAAGTAAAATGCCATAAAATGGACTCTTCTCTTGCTCATAAAGTAGTAGTATTTATTAACACCTCTGATGTCTGTCAAAAAAATCCTTTTCTCTTTCACTCCAAACAGAATTTTAATCTGTGTTTTAAATACTTTCTGATGAAGCTTGCAATTTCAGCAGGTACTTAAACATTGATAACAATGTTTAATGATATGAGGGTATATTCAAGATTACTTTAAATCTGCTAATGAAAAACGTTATAAATAGCAAAGAATTCTATTTCTCCTGTAATTCTTTCCAAGGTTAATTTTACTTAAATCTGCCCTCATTCCAAGTAAGAAAGTTACTTCATGGTTTTGTAATTGTTAATGCAAAGCAGTGAAAAGTTAAATGAAAATTTTTATTTCTTGACACATGGAAGCTGGTAGTCAGAGCCAGACATGCTATCTCTTCTCTTTCTTTTTCAAGACTACAAGTAAGCACCAGTGATATAGTTCTCTAAAAAATGTGGGTTTTTTCTTGATGTCTTAATAATGTGTCTCAGTACAGCTGCTTAGTACAGTATAATTGAACCTACAGGTCCAACCAAATTTTTTTTCCAGCTGTTGTTAATGTGTTTATAAGAAGGTAGCTGATGGATTGATTATGACGCATAGTTTGACAGGATTCTGATTTTCCAGTTTTATGGAAACTGTTATGTAACACTTACCTTTTTTAAAATGACTTCAGCTATTTCTTGCTAGCCTAAGACTGCAGATGGACACCTCAACTGTAAAGTAATAAACCAAATTTCAGAGTCAGAGCCACAAGGCAAAACCTTGTGATCGTTTGCATGATTGCATGATTGTTTGCAATATAAGCATCTAAGCATTGCCTTTCATGTTAATACTTGGAAAAAAATAACTGTTTTGTGTCATTTTTTAGCCGTGTCCTTCAGGGGCTCGTGATTTTAGAGAGAAGCAATGCGCGGATTTTGACAATATGCCTTTCCGGGGAAAGTATTATAACTGGAAACCCTACACTGGAGGTAATGGTTAGCATTGCAAAACCATTATCATATGTTAAGATTTCGAAATTATATAAATGTTGTGTAGAGAGTAATGTTGGTAAAATAGCATGAGCTGAGATTTTTAAGTTTGTTCTTTTGTCAGTTGCTGCAAGTGCTACTGAAGAGCAAAATTTCTTAATTTTAGTAGATACTATTTAGTTGTGAAGTAGAGAAGGACTCTCTACAGCATCATTGTAGAGAGTCCACTTAAAAAATATGGAGTCATTCTCCACCTGCACCTGTATTAGAATTAGATATTCAATAGGTAATCTGAAAGTACCTCTTACGCTACAGTGATGAGTTTAGCATTAAGTAATCTCACAGTAAGTTTGCCTTTCCTAAAGTCAGGAACATAGTAGGAAAATGAGAAGTAAAAGCATTTATAGGAGACTCTAAAGACTACTTAAATAATTACATTATTTATATTATCATAATTTAATTTTTTTTGTATGCTAAAGCTGGATGGTATAACTTGTTTTTTTATCCTTTATTGACATGAATAAAATGATTTACCAATGATTTTTAGCTCAACAGCCTAAATGGTTTTACAAACAAGTTTTTAGATTAAAAGCCTAAGAAAGGTCATATATGTATACTTTGTATATGTCAAGTATGACGTAAGATTGTAAATTGCAGATCTATTTATGTATAATAGTTTTAAATAAACCTTAATTTTTAAGGTTTCTGTTAATCTTTTTTCCTTGTCATTTGATTTTGTTGTCCAGGTGGGGTTAAACCATGCGCATTAAACTGCTTGGCTGAAGGGTATAATTTTTACACTGAACGTGCTCCTGCAGTAATAGATGGGACTCAGTGCAATGCTGATTCGCTGGATATCTGTATCAATGGAGAATGCAAGGTTACAAATGTTTTATAAAGTACTTATGGGTTACTTTGTTGTGTCTGCTGTCACCTATATTTAGTTATGGTACTTGTATATTACACGAAAGGGAGTGTTGACAGATCAAGTTGTTAATAAAAGTGTAAGTTTGAGACAAAAAGTTATTGCATGAAATAGACAAATATTTTGGATTTCAGTTATTTCTCACAGATGTTAGTAGAATCTGCTGTTTTGTCTTTTTTCTTGCTTTATGGTTTCTGTTGAGGAGTTGATGGAAATGGTAACAGGTGGTGAACAGGTTCCTTGCACTCTTCCAAAGCCTGTTCCATCATTTCAGTTAGAACATGACTCTGGCTGAAAAACACTAAATGTGAACATATTAATCTGTTTAATTAGTTCATCCTGTTGCAAAAAATCATGCTGTTAATATAATAGAAACAGAAAGTCATCACTATTGCTCTGTGATTCTAGGAAAAAATCTGTAGTGATGTAAGTATTTGCCATTTATTAAAAATCTGATTATCTTGTAAGATTCCTATAGAACTGCATTACAAGAATTTCAGTAGAATCAGGGAATTTTTTGGTTATTAACATTCCGCCGTTTCCTCAGTTTAGCAAAGCATTTAATTATGTACTTAGGTCTAGATATTTGAAAAGTACTGTTCACTCTAAAAATTATTTGATTTCAACAAAACCACTGACCTAAATAAAGCTTAACTTAATGCTGAAGGGCGTTGTTAAATGGAGGGATGAAGATGTATGTTTATTGAATGACATAGTGAGATCAAAAGCTTTTGCCATGTTTTAGTAAACTAATGAGAAGATTCTCAAGTTGAGAATGAGCTGTAAAGAAAGTTGGGTATCTGTCATCTTAGTGAATCAGTAAGTTGAAATGTAAATAGTTAAAATGATAATATTTTGTCATTTATTGGAAGTATTTTAACTTTCCTTATGATGTGTGTATTAGCTATTTACAAGATAGCAAATAATACTGCTAGACAGGAAACAAAAACAGCTAGACAGTTATGTAGCTGCCTTCTTTGTGTGAGGCCTGGAAAAATACTGGCAAGCTGCAGTCTTTATTCTGTTTACAACCTACTTGTTTCATCCTAATTTTTTTTTCTTTTCCCAGAAGTTCTGTCTTTATTTTCATTTGTTTTAATTTTTTTTCATCTAATAGAGCATGCAATTCAGCTTTTCACTATGTTTCATTCTGCATTTATTCTTACTGTGAAGTCATTTACACTCTACATTCATACTTATAAAAATTGCAAGTTTTCCCTGCAGCATATGTGGAAATATGGTCTATGAAGCTGTAATGAATAAAGAATACTACTTATGCTGTCTTAATGTATAACGATCACACAGCAAATGTTTACCTTAAAAAGCAATATAGATGGCATGAGGGTGTTGTAATATCAAATAACAACATCAGTAATCATTTATTGATAGGTATAATAATTATATTACAAGCAAAACACTGTGAAATCCCTTCCCATAAGTCACAGTGGAATGCAAGGATCTTAATTAATTTGAGATTTGATAACAACCCAAAATGCAAATTCTTCTCCTTTTTTATCTCCTTTCATTGTCAAGTGAAAACCCACTTTAAGAACTGGTTATCAACAATAGAGTCGATAAAAATAAGAACTGAATATCTTAAACTTTAGAGAAGCACTTCAAAGAAACTTTAGAAATAACGGTGCACAACCATCATCCTGTTAAAATATTTGTTCTTACCTGTTCTCAGCATGTAGGTTGTGATAATATTTTGGGATCTGATGCTAAGGAAGACAGATGCCGTGTTTGTGGAGGAGATGGGAGTACATGTGAAGCCATTGAAGGTTTCTTCAATGATTCCTTGCCCAGAGGAGGTATGTACAGGTATTTCCATTCTGTTGCACAATGGTTTTAGATTACTTTTTAGCAAATACCAGTGCTGCCTTCATTCATGGCTGTAATTGCCACTGGTCATTCACTTAGACCATGCACCTATTGTTTCCTTTTTTTGTGTATTAGTTTGGATTTATCACAAATACAACGATGTGCTTAATTACTGAATGCTTAGTTCTGTTGGTGAAGGTTTTTTTGTTAGTATTTAGTTACAATGGTATATTGAGAGTAACATTGTGTATTATTTTACTGTGTATGGTAGAATCTGATAGCCATTTATGAAATTTTAGAATAGCAAGAATACAGAAGAATCTCAGAAGTTCATCATGTTAAGAATTCAGGAAATAAATATAGGCTATTATTTTAAAACTTAGCTCAAAAAATATTAATCTTGTCGTCTCGGTCTTACCAGATTTTGGACTCCATAATTCAGGAAAAGGAGTGATGCACTGCAGTTAGTTCTGTCCAGGGGAGAACCACTAAGGTCATTGGGATCTGGAACATTTGACTCTCTGTGAGGAGAGGTTAAGAGAACTGGACTTGCTCAGCCTGGAGAATCCCTGGTTTTATGGGGACCTGGTATGAGCTGGGAGGAGGTCCTCCTGGCTTATATGTGAGGAGGTCATGTATGAGTCAATATGGTCAAAACTCCACTACTACAAGGAGATTGTGGAGAAAACAGAGCCAGGCTCTTTGCACTGGTGGGTACATGGTGGGAGTCAAGACAGTAGCTATAAACTGATAGAAGAAAGGTGACTAACCAAATGGAAGAAAAAAACTATTTCCTCAAGAAGTCTAGCAGTGGATCAGATTTCCCAGAAAGTTTGTAGTTTCCATCTTTGGAGTTTTTCATGACCCAGCAGGATAAAGCTCTGAGTAATTCAATCTGATCTCTTAGCTGTGCCTGCTTGTTGCAGGAAGTTGGACTAAATGACTGACTGAAGTCCTCTAACAATTGAATTATCCTATGATCCTAAAGACATTTTAAATGTTAATTACTTAAGATGCACTGTTGAAAATACTTTATTAGCAGTTAAAAAAAAGAAAATCCTGAATACTTAAGTTCTTGCTATCAGTTAAAAATTTTCCTATGAAGTTTAAGAAGTTTTCCTTTATATCATGTGAAAGAAAATGATCAAGTACATTTGAATCCCTTATCTCATACTAATTTTTAGTTGGAAGTAATTAATTAGTGGTTAGTTGAATTACTTAAAATTGATGAAAGTAAAAAAACAGCAAGTGAAATTTTTCTTTGTCTTACAGGATATATGGAAGTGATTCAAATTCCAAGAGGTTCTGTGCACATTGAAATAAGAGAAGTGGCAATGTCAAAGAACTACATTGGTAAGGATACTCTTTATATAGCAGATAGTTATTAAAATGTCAGAGTTTATATTGTGATTTGAAGGTAAATTTTCTGGTTTGGCCAAATCTTATACAGAGTAGAAGCAGCAGAGGGAATAGTTAGTTGTTAATACAGCTAACTTGTGATCAGACAATTAGCAGTTAGTTAGGGTGTATTCTCTTTGATGGAGTTATTGAAATACACCACACGTTTCCTCCTTGTTCATTCAGTGCAAAATCATGCGAACTTCACTATAAAGTGTTAGAGTTGAACTGAAGTGGGTGAGGAAATAATGCTTAATATAAGGAAATAAAATAGTTGGTAGCCAGGAAATAAAACTCAGATAATCTCCTGTCCTGCTGTGAAGTAGTGTTTTCCATCTGAAAATCTCTTGGGGGGTTAAACTGTTTTAAAACACAGTTTTATTTCATCAGCAGCTGTAGTTACATAAATGCTTACAATCCTGTCTGTTTACTTCAAGGGAATTTAATGTATCAACTACACAGCACTAGATACCATTCCTGGTTTGTAGGTGCGAAAATTAGGTGCAGAAAAACTATGTTATAATTGAAAAAATTCAGGAAGCCTACTGTAAAGCACTGAATCAAATTCAGATTCCCAGATTCATACTCATTTCTCTAGAGACTGTTAAGTGTGCTTTCTGGTTTTTTGATACTGATATTTACAAATCTGAGTTAGTCAAGACAATGTGCTATACTGAAAGTTTATGTACCTTGGTTTGCGTAGCAGTCAGTTGACAGTGGTACCAGAACACCAATTTCTTAGTCAGAAATAGATTAGAGAGCTGATTAGTTGTACAGCAAACATAATTAACACTAGCAAAAGCTATTACCTGTTTAAACTGTAAAGCAGTTGCTGAGGTTACTTCTTTCAGTCTCTAGTACATTTACTTGGTAAATAACACTAACATGTTGGAAGGTATTGAGATGTCTGTGGGTGTGAAGGCAATTTCCTCATCAGAACATTAATTCCTGAGTGGATTATATTGATAATAATGGTGCCTTTTACAGCTGAATGCCTACCTTTCTTTCTATCTGCCCCTACCCTTCAGTAATTCAGCAGATAGTCAACCTCTTTCCATTCTGCAGGATGAATAACACTAGCAGCAATTGAGTGATTACTGTTCTTTCAGCATCATGCTCCCCAAGGCCCCTTCCCCATGTCAAAATATACCACATGTAAGTTTGCTTCTGTATCCTGTGCTGAGTTTCAAGCAGAGGAGATGCCAGGGAGTAGCTCTGTGTATTCTGTCACAGTAGTTTTCTGCCAAGAACTCTTTGATGGACAGCTGACAAACAGAACAAAGATGCTGCTACTATTGATTGTTATTCCTCTCTAAGAATAGAGCAGAGGAGAGAGATCTGGAAAAGCATTTTGACTGGCACCATCTGAAAAAGTAAATGAAAAATGCAAATTTTTTGATTTAAATAGAAAATACATACAGCATCATTGATATATAATCTGGCCACAGATCTAAAAATGTAAAGTTGTACATAATCACTTTTTTCATGTGCTTTCACAATTTAAAGGTATTCTTGGGCTTTCAGGCTCTCTCCTCACTACCTTGTTTCATGCCACAGAGCCCTGACTACAACATGGGGTCTTCCTCTCCTTTACTACTTTCTTGTGTTTCCACTTTCAAAAGTGCCATTATATCCATTATACCTTACCAGCTATATTGTTCAATGAGTGTGAACCAGATCTCTGTTTTAGGATAACCAGTTTCTGGGGAAAGGAGGGCTTTGGTTTGTCAGCTACCTTAAAGGAACTAGTCAAGCAGAATTGGTAGCTTAAATTATTTTATTATGTTAAAATACATAAACCAAGGGTATTGTTTTGTGGATATTTCTTTAGTGGCAGTGTCAACTTCACAGCTCCTTCTCTGTCTTTATGGAGTACTCCTGTTGTTCCAGGACAGCTCTTTGTGTGGCCACACTATGAATGAGATTAGAGAACTGATTCTGCTGAAAATAACCATTTACACGTGTTACTGTATGTCCTCTTATGGGCAGTGCTGCAAAATACATGATCACAGTCTAAGAAATCAATTTCTCCACTTGAAAGTATACCAGACCTTCTCAGTTTTGTAGAAGTCGGCTTGTTCTAGTTGGAGATGTCCCAGCTTCTTGCAGGGGATTGGACTAGATGACCTTTAAAAGTCCTTTCCCACTCAAACTATTCTATGATTCTAACATACCAAAAAAATAAACCTCTCTTCCTCTGTAGTTGGCCCTCTGGCTCCTTTATTCAAACTCAGGCTTTCAAACTAACTCACAGCAAATATCTCATAGTTCCTCAAACTAGAATGCAGTTCCTTTGAAATCCATGACCTCAAATTTGGAGTGCAGTTAGACAATTTAATTAGCTCAGTTAGCACCTGTCCTCTCTCAGTTTGATCTGGCTGATCATTTTTTCACCAGTATCACTCCTAGTTATGTGACAAAATTAGTCAAAAGCCCATTTCTGCAGCTGCACAAATAGTACAATACTTTAACTGATTTCTCCAACAGATAACCCAGCAGCAACAAAACTGTCTGTATTCAGAGCTGCAGAAAAAACTGCGTATTTAGTATTGCTGTTATGTTCCCTTAACGTGGCTTGAGCCAAGGTAACTCCTGGCTTTGTATTCCTCTTATGCTGATATTCTGTGGGCTTCCTGCATTTCAGGTTCTCATAAATGATTTGATTATGAGCATGTACTTATTCCTTCTGTCTCATATGCTGCTAGAATTATGCCACTGCATAATTATTGTCATGTAATTACTGGACTGCTGTTCACACCTGTGTCCTTCACCTAACAGTTGTTACTAACATTAGGTAAATGTACTTAGAGAATGAAAATGTGTTTTTCTTTCTGTCATGTAAAAAATTAACTGCTTTGCTTCTGGATGTATATTAGTTTAAGCATATACAGCATATGTATGTTAATTCTCAGACCTTATGGTGCTGGTGGAAATGGTTACTGATGTCTGCTGAATATCACTGTCACCAGTAGAACAGTACTGCCGCTCTCACTATCTCCTGCTCACATGAATGCTCTCTGATCTGTTTTAGACAACTTAAGCATCACTGGGGCATTTTCCCTAACAGTTTCAGGTAAACCAACTGTCTACACATATGTAGTTGAGAGTAGAATGTCAGATAACTGAAGTTGTCTTATTCTTTAGCATTATGATGTGAAGTTTTCTCCAATCCAGTAAAATCAGTTATTTGTCTCAATGAAAAACGACATGGTCTTTGACTATTGGGTTCCAATCATAATTTTTCCTTTAAAAACATGATCTATTTTAAATAAATAAATAAGTAAAATATGTAAGACTTGGTAATCTTCACCTTAAATCAAGAAGGTAATATTTAATTAACTGAATAGTCAATTAAGGATACAATGTCAGTTTCATATTTAGGAACTTAATGTAATATTATTAATAAAATATCAAATTCAAATCCCTGAATAATATATGCTTGCCATCCTAATGGTTGGTTAGCTATGAAATTTCTGTTTTATGTACAATAGTTTTGTGTTTTAAGGCTCTAAATTAGGAAGAACAAAATATTGTATCAGATTAAGTAGCTAATATTTCAGTTTGCAGTAGAAATATCCTTTATTTGTGCTTTAATAAGGCAAAAAAAAGTAGTGGACATAGGCAACAAAACAACAGCTGACTGGTACAGTATATCATACTCAATGTTCCTTCTATTTTTTTCCTCTGCACATTGTCTGATGCCCCAGGTTCTTAATCTGAAGATGAGGCTGATAATTGATTATACATTTCAGACGTGCGTGTATCTCATGTAGTTCAGAATACATTGCTCATGGAGTCAGTTTTAAAGTTGCAGGTATACTGCAAGTTGCATGAGGCATTCTGGTTCATTTCATGCAGCTTCTGCATGTTGAAACCTTTGAAATAATCTGCACATTGGAGATTATTGCACAGGCAAAATGGTTGATTTACATGAGGGATATTTTCACCAGGGCTAAAGAAAAGGCTTTATATTGCTTGTAAAAACAGTGATATAGAGCTGAAGCTCACATACTTCTAACAGATTAGTAGATTAATTTACAGTGGCTTCTCCATTATAAATGCTGCTTCCAATTTTCAGGTGGCTTGTATTTTTTTTTAAGCTTTAAAATCTGAAGAGGATGACTACTATATTAATGGCGCCTGGACTATTGACTGGCCAAGAAAGTTTGATGTTGCTGGAACAGCTTTCCATTACAAGAGGCCAACAGATGAACCAGAGTCTTTGGAAGCACTAGGCCCTACTTCAGAAAACCTCATAGTCATGGTAAAATTACAATAAATGTATTTTTGAATTTTGAATTATGTATTTGTGTTCTGAGAAAAAACAGTGCCATGAATGAAATTAAAATTGGTTGAGTTTACAAACAATATACAGCTTGTGTAGCTGGGACTTTGTGTGAGTGTTTTAACACGTTTCCTACATTTAAAAACCGAGTAAGTTCCACAATTAGACTTCTTTCATTCAGTCTGTGTCACTGACTTTCTTTCTGAAAGTTCTCTGCTCTTTTGCCATGTGAAGGTAGACAGATGTGCCTCTGAAAAATGTAAGGGAAAGTAGAAATGGATGAAAAGTAGCTCTAAGGTGAGTCAGATTGCTTCATCTAACTTGATTTTGTGCTATTAGCAATGAAAAAAAAGCTTTGATAGAGTCAGAGGCTAGTGCTGGACAGGTAATCTGTAGAAGTGCAGTTCAACAGTGAGGATAGACAAAACCCATGGTGATTGTTGCACTTTTGTCTATGTTGCCTACAGTGATGTGGCTGCAGCAAGAGTTACGTTATTCTTTTGAAGCAATCACAGGTGTGATTCCACCAAGCTTATGCTGTTGGCTCCTGCATTAGGGAAAAACAATGGCCTCAGCAACAGTCTGCTGGTGTTACTATTGTAACTAGAAGTAATGTACTGTACTGTAGTCACTAGAAGTGCTAAAAAGGGAAGAGATAGGTTCAAAACTGTGGATTGTACTCCTCCCAGGACTTCAGTTAGAACTTTCATTATTTGAAAGCACAAATAATGTGCTTTTCCAACTTTGACCTCCCGTAATTATTCAGCTCTCAAGTTAAATAATTTTATGAAAACCAGCAAAATTCATAAAATTTATGAAACTAGCAAAATTACAAAATTTTGTCAGGAGTAAGGAATGGACAGAAATAATAAAGTTGTGTTAAGGAAGAAAAAGGAAAAGATAAAGCTCACCTTGGACAATAATATTTTTATTTTGTATATGTTTTACAAGATAGTGCAGATTCTTTTGGGGAATATCTAAAAAGAACTACTGTGATTTCCTTTATTACTTTCTTTTCATTCAGCAGAACATAACACGTGCCTACATTAATGTCACTGTGTTTGCCCTCTGCTTGCTGCTTTAATGGTATAACGAGTTGTTTTCAAATACAGATTCTGCTGCAGGAACAGAATTTGGGGATAAAATATAAATTCAATGTTCCGATCTCTCGCACTGGCAGTGGAGACAATGAGGTTGGCTTTGCATGGAATCATCTGCCTTGGTCAGAATGTTCTGCCACTTGTGCAGGAGGTAAGACCAGACAGTCAAGCAACAGGGTAAACTGAATTGCAGGATGCACTTCACTGTATAATTATCTAGGTGACTAATTGAAAACATTTCTTTCAGGTATGCCTGAGATCTTAATGAGCATTTATTTTAATCACAGCGGATTTTGTTGTTTTCATGTACTTTTAATATGTTCAGATCTTTTTGTTAAATACAGTGTATCTTGGCACAGTGTCTCTCTCTGCTGATACTTCTGAGACTCTCTTGAAGATGGTATGTTTTTTTTTCCCAGCAGCTTTGTTGATAAAGGACATCAAAAGTTTTAAGTAAGGAGATTAAAAGTGAGAAGGCAAAATAGGCATCTGTAAAAAAAGAGATGTGTCTTTGTGTGTTCGTAGGTGTGCTTCACACAATCCTAGTCAGCCATCCTATCCTTCAGCCAACAAAGTTTAGGATGCAAACTGGCAGCTCCTCTATAGAAGATAACAATTGGATTTTACTTGCCAGCCCGTAGCAGTATCTGAGAATTGTTGCCCTTGGGCAGCAGTGGGGGATTTGTAGGTTGTCCCATGTGGTTCATCATGGGTGGCTTTTGCCGACAATTTACTATATTCCTAATCCTCCCTCTAGTGGCCACCAATGCAATTCTTTACCTCTGGCTGGGAGAGCAGGACAGTTGGCTTCCTTCAAAGCCAACACCATTGCTGCTGCAAGAACTGGTGAGTAGAAGTGCTGTGTGAACAGTATCTTTCTTCTCTCTGGAGACTGAATGAATGATCTCCCCAACGTACCTCTGTTCCAGAAGATATGGGAGAGTGCTTTAAATGCATCTCAGAATTTCAGTTTCTACGGCACTGTGGACAGCCCTTATCAAGAAGAAGACACCATACTTTTTTAAAGAACCTTTGGACCAAATACTTTTTGCTTTCCTGTTTTTTCTGTCTATGGGAGGTATTCACATGACTCCTGTTTCTGCTGGAAGCTGCTGTGGCTGCTACTGGTATGCAGTTTAAATGCAGCCTAGCCATCCATAATACACAAAGAACAGCATAAATTATTTTCTGTGCCACTAGAGAAAGCCTTGAAACAAAATAGAGGCAGATGCCAACTTTCTCCAATATTTTTATTATTCGTTTGTTGGATTCCTGAGCAACAGATTGATTTTTTAAATACGATTTTAGTAATGGTAAGTGTGGCAGCAAAAGAAGCATTTTGAAGGAGAAGTATAAAGGAGAGAAGTGCCTAGAGAAAGTAGGCATAGAGAAAGTAAGTTCCAGTTACCAGAACCTTAAAGGTATTGTTAGATCCTATTTTTTGGAATGGTGATGAGCTAATGATCTTTCTGAAGTCCTGGGAAAACTCCCATTGATTTAGGTAGAGACAAGATTTTAGGCATGGATATTCTGTTATGAGGGTCATTACCATTTCACACATTTGACAAAATACAGTGGAAAAGATAATTGGCTCTGAAGGAGTAGGCACTTGTTGAGATTAAAAAATTTGGATGTAACTAAATAGATTTGAAGGGAAGATTAGTGAGTCCCTAGCAGTGGCATATATTTATTAATTTAAACTCAGAGGAGGTGGAGGAGAAATTTTCTTTGGTAGCCTATGGTGGCTGAGCCAAGCGTTTTCTCTCCTCTCAGCTTAATAAAAGAATATATTGTGGTCACTTATTTTCACTGAGCACTGTACTCATAGACATATATTTCATTGTAGCTATAATTAATGTTAAAAATGTATCTGCTTTCTCCATGGGAGAACCTGCTATTTCCCTCAGCTTATGAAACACCTTTCACCATATGCCAAAAGAAGACACAATTCTAAAGAGGAACTGAGTCAGGAAAAAAGAAAAAGGAGACAAAGGTTGAAGAGACAGAGACTTTAACTGGAAAGTTTAGCTAATAAAAATATTCTATTAAATAGAGCCTAATTGACCAGGGACCATTTTAACAGGCTATGTTATGTCCACTCAACACTGTTTAAGTCTAGTTCTTTCTGAATCAGTTTATCTGTATCTGCATTACTGAATGACTTAGTGACTTAAGCATTCCGTCATTGCTTAGTGACTATTAAAACACGTGTATTACTTGATGTAGTAACCAAAGTGAACTTGAGCATATGTGTTGAGTGTCATGAAGCAGAGCGTAAAGACATTGTGGCAGTGCAAAGTTTAAATAGTTTTGGAGTATTGTATATTGCAGAAGTGTCTGATTTTTTGTGCTGTTTCCTTTTCATAGTGTTTTGAGGGCAGTCCACTGCATTCAGCTCTTCCTAAACCTGCTAGTATCATGGAAAAGGGTGACTAGAGCAGTCAGGAGTCGAGGAATAAGCTAAGAGCAAATTGGGGAAAACCTACAACCTTTGACTGAATAGTAATATGCTGTCTTTGTATATCATGTCTGCTGTGCTGAGGAGTCACATCAGAACAATAAAACGCTTCAACTTTTCAGACAGGACCTCTCTTCTGGGTCCTGTCTTGACTTTGAAGAATAGGATGAGCACAGTAAGTGGAATTGTAGGAAGGAGAAGAAATGTTTCCTGTTTATGACAGTACAATACAATGCCAGAGCTCTGGATTCCATTCCTGCCTCCTCTGTGTCTTTCTCATGGTCTTGAGCAACTCAAAATATATATTGCACTCTTACTTGCTAATTATGAGTTCATTATTGTATGTGTAGCCCGCTGGAATTTCTGACCTCTGAAACATTCAAGGAATTTCATAATCTCACATGAAAACTTTTCCATGCACCTGAAATCAATGGGCTCTTTATAGTAGACATTATACCTCTTGTCCCCCTGTATTCTCAATAGAATGATCTAGGAGTTAAATTAGAGTTCATGAAAGAAAGAGTTACATGTTTAGATTGCCTCTAAAAGGCGGAAGAAAATCTTATATGAGAGACAGCCTTGGCTGTAGAGACAGGAGATTGTAGAGTTCTGTATTAAAGTAAGAGATAGTGGGACAGCAAGAAAAATTATAACCACAGACTTCAGGAGACTTTAGCCTCATTATGGATCTTTTTGGAAGAATCCCATGGGATCAGGCCCTGCAGGGAGGAGGGGTTCAGAAGGGTGAATTGATATTCAAGGATCACATTACGTCAGTCTCAGGAATGGTGCATCACAACGAAAAAGAAATTGAGCCAATGGGGCAAGAGACCTCTGTGGATGGATGAATGAAGGCTACTGTCATTACTCAAGTATAAGCAGGAAATACACAGGAGATGGAAGCAGGGTCAGGCCACCTGGAGTGAATCTATAGAGGTGGTCAGGATAAATGCAAATGAGACTACAAAGGCCAGTGCCCAGCTAGACCTAAACTTGGTAAGGATGTCAAACATAATAAAAAGGGTCTTTTCAAATACATCAGTAACAAAAGAAAAAGATAACGTGGGCTCATTAAATGGAGACAGGACCCTGGTAAGGGAGGTGGATGAGAGGGCAGAGTCACTGAGTACCTTTGCATCAGTCTTCACTGACAAGACCAAGTCTCAGGGATCCCTGACTGAGGAGACCAGAGTGAAGTTATGTTGGAAGGAAGACATTTCCGTAGTGAAGGAGGATTTGGTCTGAAACAACTGGACAGACCTACTCAAGTCCATGGGCCCTGATGTAATAGATGAACTAGTGCTGAGAGAGCTGGTGCACACCATAACAAGGCTGCTTGTGATCACCTTTCAAAGATCATGAATATCAGGAGAGATGCTAAGGATTGGAAGAAAGGAAATGTCACCCCAGTTTTCAAAATGGGCACGAAATAGGACCCAGAGAACTATGGGCCAGAATCCCTGGGAAGGTGGTGGAGCACCTCATTTTGGAGGCCATATCTGTCCATATGGAAGACAAGGTGATGAGGAATAGTCAGCATGGGTTCGCTAAAGGTAATCAGGTGTTTGACTGCCTTCTACAATGAAACATTACCTGGATGGATGAGGGAACAGCAGTGCTGTCTGCCTCAGCTTCAGCAAGGATTTCAATACCCTTTCACAAAATTCTCATAGGCAAATTCAGGAGGTGTGGACTGGATGAACAGCCAGTGAGGTGGATGGCAGATCCCAGAGTGTCATAATCCCAGAGGGTCTAGTTAGAGGCCTGGCACTGGTGGTGTCACCCAGAGTTCAGTACTGGGCCCAGTTTTAGCTTGCTCATCAATGTCTTGAAGGACAGATGCCTCCTCCTCTCAATGAACAGCAAGTTCATTGAGAGCACAGAGCTGGGAGCAGTGGCCAATACTCCAGAGGGCTGTGCAGCCCTTCAGAAGAACCTCGACAGGCTGGGGACATGGACAAAGAATAACGGTCTGATATTCAGCTAAGGCAAGTGCAGGGTCCTGCTCCTGGGGAACAACAACCCCAGGCACCAGCATAGCCTTGGGTGGTCTGTTGGGGAGCAGCTCTGAGGAGAAGGACCTGGGGATCCTGGTGGACAACAAGCTGTCCATGAGCCAGCAGCGTGTCCTGGTGGCCAAGAAGGCCAGTGGTATCCTGGGGGACATTAGGAAGAGCATTGCCAGCAGGTCATGGAAGATGATCCTGCCCCCGACTCAGTCCTGATGAGGCCTCACCTGGAGTGTTGGGTCCAGTTCCAGGTTCCTCAGGATGAGAGACATGGAGCTCCTGGAGTATGCTGCCAAAAGGATGGATCTGGGCTCTTCTCAGTGGTGCAAATCAGTGGAACAAGAGGCATAAACTGATGCACAGGAAATTCCACCTGGACATGAGGATGAACTTTGTTGTGCAGGTGACCACACACTGGAACAGATTGCCTGGAGAGGTTGTGAATTCTCTCTAGCTGCCAATATTCAAGAAGTGTTTGGGCACAATCCTGTCCTGTCTGCTCCAGGATAACTCTGCTTGACTGGAGAGTTTGGGCCAGATAACCCACTTCCAACCTGACCTATTCTAAAAGAGATTGTAAACTGTATTTTGTAGTCATAATCACTTATGTTAAAAGAGAAAAGTACACATAGTTTTACTGCCACTGATCTTGATGCTCACTGTACAGAGAATCAAGAAGAAATAAAATCTCCAAAGTCTGAGACAATATTTTGAATTTTTTTTTCCTAAAAAGAGGTACTTCAGATTTATGAGATAGTTAAAAAGGCCTGTCTGATGATATGCAGCTCTTATTTATCTAGGATTCCTATGCTCATATGTAGGACGAGAATATAATTTCATTTATTTTTAATATCCGTATTTTTCTTAGGCTTGGGGATCCAGAATTGCAGCTCTTCTTTTGAAGAGCTATAGAACCTATATTTTCTCTATTGAAAAATTTTCCTTTACAATACAAATTTGTAGTATCTGAGCTAATTCTTTGTTTCTGGGAACATTATGTAAAGCTGATCTACATGTATTCTTCATATTAATTCCCTTTTTTCCTGAAGGTACACTAATAACTCTTCTCTTCTGAGGCAAGCGTTTTCAGAAAAAAAGGTTATTGTCTCATATTGGTAGGTCTTTATAGCCAGTGGCAAATTTGGACAGGACTAAATGAAAGCAATGCCAGAGAATGCTGGAATGTACAGTGCTAAGTTATCTATAGAGAAAGGAGTGGGAAAGGAGAGAACACAGTGAAATCAGAAAAAAATTGCTGGCAACAACAGATTTTCTTTAAGGACCTGAATATTATTTAATGAGAAACACAGAGAAAAGGAAAAATAAGATATATAGAAATAGGAACTGAAACAATACAATGAATTCTGGAAAGTGAAAGGAAAGGGCAGTTATATTACTTGTAGATCACAGAATTATAGTTTATTTACTCCCAAGCATATCTTTCCTTGCATCTTTCCAAATGCAAGTATGTTACTCTGTTCAGATCCACAAATATTCTTAATAAGGCAGTTCTGGTGGTATTGTTTAAAAAAATCTAGCAAAGGAAGTAAGTCCTTCTTCATGTTTTTTGTATTTTATGCATTTAAAAATAACTCAAATAACTGCCTACTCCCTTTTTAATTTCTTTCATGTTTAATTATGGCAACAAATGAAAGCATTTTATTATCTGGAATTTGCCAGTAGTCCTAAGAATTGGTTGGGATTTCATTCATTCTATTAGATTTCATCTCCAGATGCATTAAATGTCTTAGATAATCTTGGGTTTTTTTTATAAAATAGCATACTATTACTATCATAAGTAAATTGATTGCTGTTCAGTTTTCTTTGCTGTTCATAACCCATGTAGAGTGATGCTTACTGTGTTTTTCTTTCATGCCCTCAGATGAATTGTAAAACTATCTTTAGGCAAATAAAATATACTTTTCCTCATCAAACAAAATACAAGTTTGGCTCTGAGCTGAACATCTTGTGATCTGATGAGTGAGCTCAGAAAGTATGTCTGGGTTAACCAGCATGCACTAGTTTTAGTGATGCAAGATTCACTATGTATTGGTACTGGCATCTTTATAATTAACTGTTGCAATCACAAGCCACAATTTTTGGGACTGCTTTTAAAAATAGATACAGCATTTAAATGCCTGCAATTTTAATTCAAGAATAAAATGTGTTCCATGTAATTTAAAATTTGGCTGCTGGAAGTCGTGCAGACTATTTGTGAATTGAAATCGGCAAAGCATTTCAGTTCCCTGGAGATTATGGTCACTAAACCATAATACTGGAGTTTTGTTTTCGATTAAGATTGTATTGACCAGTGATGAGGACATTTTATGTCTTTTATTATAAACTAAAAATCTGTAGGTTTGAAAGCAGAGTGTTTCTGTCTAGCTGCTTGTAATTATTCCTCCCAGAGTTAAAATGAACATGTTTATCTGTGCTTTTTAGATTACTTTTAAAAGAGACCATATACTCTGGGAGGAGTTCGTAATTAAAAAATAATTTTTCAATACAGGGCATAACCAAGTTTTAGCTATTGTTTGGATAAAAACAGCACTTCTAGCTTTTTCCATTTCTTTTTCTTGTCTTAAAAGTTATTATCAGATTTTTTTCTCTGAGATTTTTGTTAGGTAACATTGTAATTAGATAGCAATTATGTAAAGTTTATATACTGTGTGACAAGATGCTGCAGAACTTTAAAAGAATGGATTAATGTATATCCTGGCATCAATTAAAGATTCTTCACTGTAAGTGAATAGACTGAGTACTTTTTACAGGTGATATGCTACCTGAACAACATTCAGTAAATAGCATACTTGAAATTTTTTTAAAGCTGAGCACAGTAATACTTTGTGCTCATAGAACTTTAGAATATTTTCTTATTACAGAATTCCTCAAAAATTAATTTGTTAAGAGTGCCAATTTTTAGCCAAATTCTAGAAGGAAATGTTTCTGATGCCAGTAGGAAATTCACTAAAAATATAACATTAGAATCAATACTGTCTAATAAGTACATTTGTGAGAATGGCATGCAATATTAGAATGCTTAATTCTGAAGGGTATGTAAATTACATTTAAACAAATATATTTGAGGAAAATATAATTATGAAGGCCACATTCAGCCTATTCAGCCAAGAGAATTAAGACAGTTTGTGATAGAAAGTATAAATGATTAGTCAGAACCGAACATGAATTGTGTATCAGCTAGCAGTGCCATGTTACTAGCATTGCTGTTTATCTAGAGCTGTTAAGTGCTATTTCTTATCATGGTGAAATATGAGCAGAAAATTGCTCACAATAGAAATATTTCTACTTTGGTTGTCAGGTCTGATTCGAATTATTGTCGTCTGTTGGCAGTTTTTGCATTGATTATAGAATTCAAAATGAATCTTGTCACAGCTTCTCATATATTTAGATCTTCCACTTATTTTTCAAGAGCCAAAGGAGGATATTATTTCCTCCTACAAGGGAAGGCTGAGAGCATTGGGTTTGTTCAGCCTGGAAGAGAGTTGGCTTAGGTGTGTCCTAATTGCAGGCATCTGGTCTCCAAAGGGACCCTTCAAAATAGATGGAGAGAGACTTCTTTTAAGATCATGTACTGACAGGACAAGTAAACAGCTTCAAACTGAAAGAAAGCAGGTTTAGATTAGATATTAGGAAAGAATTCTTTACTGTGAGGTTGGTGAGGCATTGGAACAGGTTGCCCAATGAAGTTGTGGATGCCCCAGTCCTGGTAGTGTTCAAGGCCAGGCTGGATGGAGCTCTGGGCAGCCTGGTCTAGTGGAAGGGTCCCTGCCCACAGCCAAGATTTTGTAACTCTATGATCTTTAAGGTCCCTTCCAACCAAATTGTTCTATGATTCGATTCATGTCTTTAAAATGAAGAGATGGCTGTAAGGTAAAGTTGGCAGATATTTTAAGCCAGGAGGTTTTAATCTCCATTTAATTGTATACACTTCACATTTTGGAATAAGTTAAATAAGTGCTTCTCTTTTGAAGAAAGGTACAGAACTTTTTGAGGCTTTTATAATACAAATAATCTCATTATTTCAGTTTTATAACTACACATGTTCAGTAAAATCAGTGTTTGAATTGCAAATACACATTTTCTTAATGCTAACAAACGTTTTTCAGCCTGTTTTTAAGAGAGGAGGAAGGCAGTGTGTATTACTCTTTGCAACAATACACTGTCATCATATCAGTGGTTCTTTACTGCTTTTAAAAAATACCCAGATAATTTGCTTAATAAACTACCTTATAATGTTGCCTTGGCATGATATATCATGTTTTGGGAATAAGGATCAATTCTAAATTATGCTGTTGATGGTTAACAATGAAAGAGGAACTGGAAGTGCCAGGCAAAATGAATATTCACAGAGACAAACTGCTTCTTTCAGAATGAATTATAGTTGTATTATTTTATTGAAAAAAAATTGTAGGATAATGTATGAAAATGCAACACTGTTTCCCGGTATTTCTGGTTTGTTTTAAACCAGAACACATAAACAATAATTCTACATTGAAGTATAACTGCATTTTATTTGGTGATGTTTCCTTTAAAAATTTAAGTGTTTTTACTAGGTGAAGATAGCAGAGAATGGTTTCTGTGCAATATATAAATTAAAACAAACTTCTGGTAAATCTGTAAATATATTCCCTTTGTTTTAGAAAACAACAGAATCTTAAATTCCTCTCTTGAGTGAGGTAGCCTGAAATTGAAGGAAAATTTAAAAATTATTGTGGCTAGGGGTCACTCAGTCAATTTAAATTCTCGCTGCATTAGACTTGGGCCAAATAAAGTGGGATGGTAGAATTAATAATCAATAGGTGAAATACAGTTAAAAAGTAAAAGAGCAAGAATGATTTATTAATGGTCTTTCATTTCATTCCAAGGTGTCCAGAAACAAGAGGTGGTATGTAAAAGGCTGGATGACAGCTCTGTTGTACAAAACAATTACTGTGACCCTGACAGTAAGCCTCCAGAAAACCAAAGAGCCTGCAACACTGAGCCTTGCCCACCTGAGTAAGTCATTAATCACTTAAGATGGACATCTGTTTTGCATAGAAAGAGAAGTCTTCATAATCTAAAATAAATGTATATAAAATTCTCATCTAAGTACTCATGTCCTGTCTTACCAGAAAGGGTATTTGGGTTTGGTTTTTAGTTTCTTGTTCCTCTAAAGTCAGCTGTGAAAAATGCATTGAGGAGCTCTGACTTGACTTGAGGAACAATAGTGATGTTTGAACAACAGTGATGCTTAAAAAGATACTAGCAAAACAGTTTCTTAAGATCCGAGTGTCATATGCAGTGAGCATGCACAGAGTAGAACTGAGAACCATTCTTAAGGCAGCAATTAGAATGTTGAGGTGAGACTTAACTTTACCCTAGTTACTAATTTTGCATCTGAAACATTTGCCATATTTTAAAGTATATTATATTAACATTTGTGTTGAATTGTTCACATGAGAAGTGGCAAATACAGAAACTTCTGAGCAGACCAAACCATTTCCTGATAATAGTTCTATCAAACTTTTTCTCCAGCATATTTAGTGTTGTACAACAATGCTGTGTGCCTTTAGGATTAGGTGCTTAGATTCTGTTTAGATTTATTTCTAAAGATAGCTGGATGCTATATATTGATAACTAAAAACCCAGCAACTCGTTTGATCAAAAATGAAGTTTCCAAGGACATATAGCATAGCTTCATCTTAATATGAAGCCTGTTTAGAAACAGTTGTGGTATTCTGTACTAGAAAATAATATCAGCAGGTGAACAGCAGCTTTTCTTATGTTTTGAGACAAATAAAACTTGTGGAAAAGGTGGAACAGATACAACAGTTAATGATTCCAAAGCTCTGGTTAGTTTGACTTTGGTGATAATATTTAGCTGTATTCCAGCTGGGTATGAAAATCATTAAAGCTGATTAAATGCAGATACTGCACAATACTGTGATCACCTGCAAATGTCTCTTAGAAACTGCTGAATTGTAGCATGAAGGACACGGTGAGGAATTAGACAAGATTATTGTGCATTAAAATCCCAGCAGGTCAATGAACTTCCAACTGAAGTCAGTCTCTTCCTGGACTATTAGCTGCTTCTCTGATGTGGTGCCTGGTTGCAGAATGGCAGAGCAGTGTCTCTTACACTTCATTCCACTGTGTCATGTAACACACTCATTTGGCATAATGCCAAGTGAAGCCATTGCACTGCTGTTGCCTTTGAGTGTGAACAAGCTGTGTCACAGGCAGGTCTAAATTTGGTCAAAATCATTGTCCCAGTCTATGCGTAAATGTATGTTTATCCTGGAAGGATATGCATTTATTCTTGTTCGGATAACACTGTTTGGCATGGCTCTAAGTGCACCAACCATATACCTGAGAGCAGAACATGAAAAGTGGTCATGTTTGATCAGTTCTTTTTTACCAAACACGTTCCGATCCCTTCCTTTGTGTGGCTTAGCTATTAGCAAATTAACATTTTAAAAAGTTAACAAAGTTATTGCAAACTAGTTAAATTTTGGGGGTCTTTTTGTGGTTTTATTTGCTTTAGTTTTTTGGTTTGGTTTTTCTTCACTGACAGTACTTTAAAAACCCCCACAAACAAACAAAATCCAGTCCACAAAGTGGGAAGCTTTTAGATTCCCCATCCAGTACAACAGGGACATTGATGAACATGGTGAAAGTCAAGATGTTGATATTCAGAAAATGGTTAGAGTGTATTAATTAGCATCTACTTCAACATGTCAGAACAGTTCAACCCATGTCTGCCTCCATTCTGATGTTCCCCACAGAGTGAATACAAAGTACCGAACTAAGAAAAGGTTCTCAATTCCTGATTCTGTAAGTAGTCTAGTAGAGGGCTGTTTGAATAACAGATAGTTATCCAAAGAAGTTTGACCATTTTGGCAGGAAGTTTTATCATGCAGAAAGACTTAGTGTTTACATGGACTGACCAAATCTTTTTAGTTAGCACAATTCTACTCTTCTGGTGGTGTATACAAAAAGCAATGAAAATGATACTTTTTCTAACTGAATGCCGGTTACATTATACTTGATGTCTTTGAACAGCAGAAGACTATGCTTGTTTTCAATACTTTGTTTGCTATTACAATAAGTAATTCTTGTATTTCCGATTTCAAGAAAATGCTCTTACCGGACTGTGAATTATGAATAGTGCTGTCTTGTCATGCAGCATAAATATTAAAGGTACCTGAGACTCAAACTCACTTGAGTAAATAATAGCACCAAATAAAAATTAGCACTGAAGCCTCTTGAAAGCTCTGAAGAGCTTCAGATTCTCCTTATTGTGGTAAAAGTATTAGAATTTTTAATGAAGAATAACAAATTAGTTTCCTTTTGCTGGAAAAGACAGAATACAATATTATTGTTTCTGTCTCTACATTGATCTAGTTTCTTGTTAGGATACATTACACATAATGTAACACAGAAGAGGATAGCAGCACTTGTTTTTTATGCAGCAGCTTGAGAAAATGGCAGATCTTAGGAGGCAGCTCCACGCATACCTCCAGAAACATCCACAGTGACTGACATGCCTAGCATTTTTGGCATGTTGGCAACATGTGATAGCATACTAGACTTCAGTTTCATCCTTTGCAAGGATGACTCAGGCAAGTGTAAAATCAACATATTAAATACTGAAGACAAAATGTGCTTCTCAATATTTATGAGATATTTCTATTTAATTGAGCTGCATTAACCATTCATAAGAGAAAGTAACATAACAGCCAGATTAATTGCTATGTGCTGCTTTAATCTCTACAGCAGCACAAAGCAATCTAATATTACTTACAATTCGTGGTTTCTGCTATGTATGCAGGAACACTCAGAAATTCCCTCTACCACCTATCATACAACTCCTTAA
Source organism: Acrocephalus scirpaceus scirpaceus (assembly GCA_910950805.1). Classification (NCBI taxonomy): domain Eukaryota; kingdom Metazoa; phylum Chordata; class Aves; order Passeriformes; family Sylviidae; genus Acrocephalus; species Acrocephalus scirpaceus. The sequence goes on from OU383776.1 coordinate 8,349,783, forward strand.
ATTTTAAAAGAGTTTGTTGAGATGGTTATTTTTATGTGATTAATTCATGTCTTACTAGTGTTTGCTTCACTTCAAAAAATGAAAATATTTTACATTTCAGTATCATCTTTTATTAAGTTTACAAATGTTTTATAATCAGAGGAGAATTAGCTCTCAGCCTGATTTTGAGATCAAATTATTTTATTTTAATGATACTAAAGAGGCAAACTTGGCCTTTGACTTGTGATATATTAAAATATTTAGTAAAAAGACCCATAAATTCCTACTTTATTTGACCATGAATGTTTGTATTGTTAAAAATTACGTAGGTTTAGTGATTTAATCAATTTGCATTCTTGGTTTATGCGATTATCAATTCTGTTTCTAAAATGCATTAACTGAATCTCCAAACATTTCCTATGCAGATGGTTTATAGGGGATTGGTCAGAGTGCAGTAAGACCTGTGATGGAGGAATGCGTTCACGAACAGTTCTCTGCATCAGGAAGATTGGGCCCTCTGAGGAGGAGACGCTGGATGCTGCCAACTGTTTAACACACCGGCCTGTTGAAAAAGAGCCCTGCAACAATCAGTCCTGCCCCCCGCAGTGGGTTGCTCTGGACTGGTCAGAGGTAAGGAAATTTTGCTGTGTTAGCTCATTGCTAGTATTAGAGGCAGGACCTCTGACCCCTGAATATTAGTGCATTTTCTGTCAGGGCTTACTAAGTAAGGATTAATAAGAAAATTTCCCAGGGGAGGTTTCACCTGTGCCTCATTGTTTGGTTTCCTGCCTCTGATGAAAATGCCCATAACCCACTGCGTGTCACTATACCCTAAATTAGCTCCTTGTCTCCCACAGGTATCACATACTGGTGACAAAGTTATTTTACACTCTGTTATCATGTTCAGGCTTCTATGCAGCAAGATCATGTAATGATTTTGAGAAAAGGCATTCTAATTTAAAGATTCAAACTCCGTTAAACTTCTGGTTGTGATAATTAATCAGGATTGTGAGAAAGTACCAGGCTTCTTTCTAGTATGAATTTTATTTGTGTAGCTTGACAGACTGTCTTGACTAATGATACCATTTTAAGATAATGAGAAAAATTGCTTTTTCTTTCTGTTAGTGGTTTTCAGAAGTATAATATATTGAAATCCCTCTAGTAGTCTAAATGAAAACATTTTTATGTGTGTGTTCATATGAATTTCTGACAGAAACATGAGAAGGAAAACAAGAGTGAAGTTGAAAAAATGAGGAGTTGATTACTCCTCCCATTGAAACCAATAGCAAACCTCGCTAATTTTCTCTGGAATGTGAGCTCTTTCTCTGGAAGAAGTTTTCTTTTCATTCTCGTAACAATGCATAATACAAACAATGCAGTGATCTTTTAAAAACAATTATAGAACTGTTTTATCTGCTTATGCACTTGTTGACAATATAATTACACATTGTCAAAATTTTCAGTGATTATTAACAAGCAATTATATATCTTTTTGGTCAGAGAAACAAAAACATTTTCTAAACACACTGGTTAAATGAAGTCCTTAGGAGAATGTAAACGTGGTTTTACCAAATTGAAATGAAAACTGAGGATGTCCTTCCCACTGGACATTCTTAAGTAATGGTGATAAGGTTTTTCACACTTTGCAATAGTTGAGCTTTGACAGAACTAATCTGCCCACTCTAAATTACTCCTTTAATGTTTTTCAGGATAGTTATTAAAAAACCAGAAAAAATACTCTGAGGATTTCTAAGGGAAGAGCCTTATCAGACAAGCACATATAATTTGCCTTCATGAGTTCCACAGAGGCAGTCAGAAATTCTAGAAGCATTTAGTTATGGAAGATAATTTTTCCTCAGTTGGTTTATGTGGATATTTTCATTTTCTTTGGAAACGGACTTTTTTTGTAAATTTTTTCTGGTGTTTTTTATTTTTAGTGATTCAGTATTATTGAAGGCAGCCTATTTTCTTTCTTTCACTTCCATTTCTGAGATCCAGTGTAGTCCATCTTTGAAAAAATTTTGCTATAACTCCATAAAAGGTAGTGTTGTTTTCTTCTGGCACCAGTAGCTGGTAAAGGCTCTTTCTCAGATGGCATTTTACACATGGCATAAAGATTCTGTCTTCAAGCAGTACTAGAAGGAAGTTGCTCCCAAGCTTGAAGTTTAGTCCTCAGAGTCTTGCTTGTTTGCTAACATACTTGCTAACATACTTTATAGATTATGAAACCTCACAGGCCCATTGGGTTTTGATATTTTGATGCAGTCCTTTCAGCATTGTCACTTTTCTCTTTGTTTTCAGAGACTAATGTGATTTTTAAGAACTCAGCTGGGAAGGGGCACATACTTCTACTTCCTACTTAAAAAGTAATGTGTTTTGCATGAAATACATGTGGGAGAAAGTACTTGTAGCACTCAGTTGGAATTTGGACTCCAACTGATCAGTCCATGATCATGACATCAAAGACCTTACATATTTACTGTCACTGGGTTTTGGTCGCTATTTATCATTAGCATTATTTGCATTGTTCTACCAGAGATCTGCTCTTCCCTCCTTCATCTGGTTTTCTAGTGGGAAGTGTGCACAAGATTTGGTGTTGAAGTCCCTTCAGTATCAGAACGTTTGAAACTGCTTATTCTGTATCAAAATTCCAAATACTGAACTACTGTATATCAAGAAGCTGTACCTCAGTAGAAAAAGATTGAATAGGGTAGAAAAGAAAAGGTTACATTTTAAGGAAAGTGATTATATATCCATTTTCCATTCTGGATTATCAACTCCAAATGCAAGACTCATCTTTTTGCAGCCCAGTTTAAGATTGTAAATTCAAGTGGAGATAACATTCGGAATAAGCCTGTTCATTCTATATGGACTAGTTTAGGTGCCTCCCTCTGAAGATACTCTTCTTGTTTTGAGGTATATGTAGATATAAAGTTGTACATATTTATAGGGTATATCCTTAGAGAATACCATGGAACTGCTTTAAAATTTCTATAAATTACTCAAAGATGCTTTGGGATTAGGCATAAAACAATTAAGTTTGCATTACTCAAGTGATTTTTTTTGAAAATTCGTCTTAGGAATGTTTCTTTTAGCATAATCTGCATGTAAGGTTTATGCTATCAGAAACTGATTCTGATTCAAATACTGCAGATACGCTTACAGGATAACAGTTAACATGCCAATAAAGGATTCTAAAACCAAGCTTACAAAATCTCATGTTTAAAAGGGGTGATTTGGGAAAGATCTTGAGTTTTAATTTTGTTAGCACTTGGCTCTTCCTCATTCTGCAGTTGTGTATGACAGTCAGTAGCAAAAGGAAAAAGAATGGCAGCGACACCATGGTGAAGGAAGATGAGGAAAAGCAGTGATCATCAAGCCTACTTCTTTCCAAGTTGCTGTTTTATTGTCTGCATGCTGTCAGAATACCACAAGAGTGCTAAAAGAAAGGAAAACTGTGAAATCAGTTAAAATTTAAATAGGAAAGGAGAGGAAAGCATGCACTGTAGTAGCGGGTACCGTATTGATATATCTGAATGATGTGGTTTCTATGAAGTCAGATACAGCATTTATCTTTCCTTTTGTGTATTGAGGAAAAACGTGTTCAATGTCTGTGGGTAAAGTGAAGTGGGTAAAGACCATACTAAGGTGATACTGAGAACAGACATTTTTATTTTTAATTACTGAAACACTCAAATTTGTTTCATAATAGTGTTACATGTGGCAGACCTTTCTACTTTGCAGCAGTGTTTTTCTTAAACCTGACATAAATAGTAACACTGTAGTCTAAATATGAACAGCATATGTAAAACTTGGAAAAGCTTGTACATAATAAAACAATCTTCAATCAGCTTGTTTGTGTTTCTAAACATTTTAAAATTATTATTACAATATTATGATTATAGTTGAATTGTAAGATCATAAATATATTGTCCTACTTTCAAATAGCATTTCTGAGAGTTTCATTGGTGTTTTACTGAGATTTTAATTATTTATTTACGTAGACATCTTTTTTTTCAGTGCACACCAAAGTGTGGCCCAGGATTCAAACACCGAATTGTTCTGTGCAAAAGCAGTGATCTTTTAAAAACCTTTCCAGCTGCACAATGCCAGGATGAAAACAAGCCACCAGTGCGCATCCGCTGTAGTTTAGGCCGATGTCCTCCTCCTCGCTGGGTTGCTGGAGACTGGGGACAGGTGAGACAGTTCCTGCAAGTCTTTATTGCTGTTAGTCTCCCACATTAGCACCTCTTAGACTAATGTGTCCCTGGAGATAGATAAGAAATGGTTCCTGTGGCTGAGGGAAAGAAAATGATTCTCCCCTTTCATGTCAGATTGAAATGTGATCCTTTATGATGGTTGTCTTGAGAGCAGTCTAGTTTCTGCTGGGTGAGTTTCTACATGCACTTTAAAGAAAAAAAATCCTTACTTTTTAAAAGAGTATTTTGAGATACAACAGTGTTGGAGGGTGTACTATTTTTAAAACACACTTAACTTCCTTGAGAAACACGATGGAAATATAAAGCCAATTTGTATTGTAATAGCAGATCTGTATATACATCTGTCTCTGAAAAAAACACACTTTGAGATCAATATAATTTTCTAGATAAGATACATTGAGTTACCATACAGGGAGCTAAATTACTCCAGGACAGGTTGAATGATGCTGTCATTATGCAGTGCTTCTAAATATGATTTAGTAGTTTTCCTTCTATCTCTATGCTTTGCGTCTCATTAGTTATCAGTGGCCTGCTTTAATTATTCATTAAATGAATGAATAGTTTTTTGTTTGCTCAGCAGTTTTCCTCTAATGAAAATGAGACATTTTAGTTTAATTAACCATTGGAAAATCATTTTTGCTATTACAATCTTGTTGGTGTGTTTTCATGGTGGTTCTTCAGATCCACTTTTATATTTAACTAATACGGTACTAAAATTATAGCGATATAGTTTTGAAACAGCAGAGTCTATTTATTTGAAAGATGCTTACTTTTCCCTTAAAAAAAGTCCTGTAGCAGATTTGAATTCTTGTTCTGTTTTTTTTCTTTTATATGCTAAAGTGTTGGTATGATACATGAAATAGAGTCAATTATATTCTTATATTTCAAATCTGAACTGTTCAGGGAGTCAATATTGGATTGCATTTTCTTTTTTTTGAAAGACAAGTACTCACATGTATTGTAAAAAATTCTGGAATATTTTATGATAATTCTTTATTAATCAAACATCTTCAGATGCTTGATGTCTTCTAAAGATATCTTCTTTAAAATCTGTGAATGTGAAGGGTTTCTGATTGCTTCCTGTTGCTTTATTTTGTATTTAAAAATTGGATGCAGTGTTTTAAATTTTTTTTCTCCTTTAGTGTTCTGCACAGTGTGGTCTTGGGCAACAGATGAGAACAGTACAGTGCCTCTCATATACTGGACAAGCATCCAGTGAGTGTCCAGAAACTCTCAGACCTCCATCAATGCAGCAGTGTGAAAGTAAATGTGACAGTACTCCCATTTCCAACACAGAGGGTAAGTCTGCCATATTAATATAATTTATTCTGAAAAGAGAAAAGTGACATAGTCAGCATTACTGCATTGGTAAAAGTGTATATGACATCATCTCTCAGTCTGTGAATGACTTCAAAAATTATTTTCTGATTAGTCATTTGTAGCTCAATGGTAAAGTCAATGAAAAACTAAAGACACATTGTTTGTTTAAAAAAAATACCCTTAAAATACAGCCTAAGTCATGGACAAAATACTATTGTTTGTGTCATTGATTTTCTAATCTCTTCATTGGTTCAATGGAAATGTTCGTAATAGCAGAGGGAGCATGATTCTCATCCACTGACCTTCTAGCTGCCTAATCAGTGTTAAACACAACAGTGTAGAGGCAAAAAATAGTAAATTCCATGTTCATTGGAAGACTGGGACCATAGATTTCATGCTACACAGTTCTTGTAAGAACAAGTCTGTCCTTATACTTTAACATACTTTCAGCTTTCTAACTAACTTGTAATTTTTTTTGTTTATTTTATAATGCCTGTTCAAAATAATGACAGTATTTTTTGCATCATATAGTACAGTTTAATCAGACTATTAACTAACTTTATCATACTTTGGTAGAGGATATGTGAGATAATATTGTGAAAATAAGCTTATTCACTTTTATTAAATACTTCAGGTCTGAACTTGTAAATGATCTAGGCCAAGCTCTTAGAAAACGCTGACTTCAAAGTAGACTTAGAGTGCTAGGCAGTAAGAAATGTTTCCTCAATATTATAAAATTCAGAATAGTTGCTCACAAGGTAAGTACAGTTCATTTTGTGTAGAAGGGGAAAAGGAATACTAAATTCTCAAAACTATCGAGATTATACAGCAATAGCAATCTTTCTAAAACATTTATTCCCTAAATTTTTATATTCCCTAAATTTTGAGTACTTGACCGCAATGTCGCTAGCATGGCTGGTTTTAACATAACTGATCTCTGTGCAGTACGTAATTGAGTATTTTTTACACAGAATCTTCTGCTACACTGAAGTTTAATGTCCTGCTTATGTGGAACAAATGCTCTGATTTAAATTTTTTTAAAGGCAAGTTTGTCCTGCAGTCTACCCAGATTTGGTGGTCATTCAATACCTACTCTGCCCATCAATGTCCATGCCATAAATTCAAAATTCTTTTTAAAGTCTGGGAAATAGAGATGTCTGTGATAAAATGGGAGCATACTAAAATTGTCCTGGAAATACACTGGTGGTTCAATGTATGGGCACTGTAATTCACTATTTTTTGTAACGTTTTAATTTTAAGTAGAGGCTTACCATCTAATGCTGTCATTTGAAAACATCCTTGTACCAGAATTTTTCTTGGTTGTTTTAATTTACATTATTTCTGTTTAGTGCTGTCAAGAAATCTTTAAGTGATAATTATCAATCTAGGAAACTTTCTGCCTTTCAAATCTCATAGTCTACATGATACTTTATTCCAAACACAGATGTTGACTTCAGTCCAAAGTAAGGAAGGTATTAAATTACTTATAAGTGGACATGATTCAGTCCCAGTCTCCTCTTAATTTCCAGATGACAAGGTCATATTGTTATTTATAGTAATTACACTAGTAATTATTCAATATTATCAGAAAATATGCTAATCTCTTACAGAGGAATGCAGTCAGGGGTTTTCTGTGTGTGATCTCTGTACACTGGGTGGCCTGAACTTCTCTACACTAGAACTGTGCAGGCTAGCTATGTACAGTGGCTCTGTGGGTAACTGTGTTTTTAGGGACCCACACCATCACTGGAAAATTTTTGGGATCCACAAATAGAAAATGTTGAAAAACACTTGTACTGTATTCCAGATGGTGGTCAGTTCTTTGACCTGCACTCTGAGAGAGCCAGGTGCAAGCCAGCTCCTTACTGACAGCCATCGGGGATCATTAGAACAGTTAGGAAGAATCAAAGAGAAAAAGATATGGCACAGTATCTTCTGAAGGATACAGTTCCCAATGCATTGCCACTTAGCATCCCATTTTTGTTTATATCCCACACTGGAGATATTTATCTCAAAATTCATTTAACAGTTTAAAATGCGTAGATCCATTCAGTAGAATTTTGCTGCAATCTATGAAAGACTAAGGTTTTCAAAGGCCCTATCCCAAAATTCTATCTTCAAGGTATTTTTTCAATACTTGCACAAGTATTTCTTATATATATAGATATTCTAATTTATAAATTTTTTATAGCTGCTCTTAAATAGTCAATATGAGAAGCACAAACAGGATTTGCAGAATAATGTGCACATTTGACACATTTTCTGCTTTAAAAATGTCCTCTGAGACACGAGAGGAGCTGATAACTCTTAGTTCAGTAAAGTGTCAGTAAAGTGCCAGCCTGTAAACAGAGAAGCTTACCTTATTCACCATCCTGGAGCTAGCAAATCCTAAAGAGCACAACTATTTTTGGAAAAGTAGTATTTTCTGGGGGAAATTTTGTTCCTATGATATTTTGTCATGAATATATTTGTGAGTGTGGCATGTGGTGCCTCTGTGCTCGCTTCTGTCACTCTGCAGGTACAGTGAGATGTGATCTGACTATCAGTATTTGGGTTTCAAGGGAGGAGTCAGGTCTCCCAGAGAGAGGGTTTGTCCACTTGGGAGTGTGTGTGTATAGCAGAGCATACCTGCCCACACACGGGGACTTGAAGTAAAATGATCGTGTTGGTAAAGCTTGGAAAATTTTTCTTTGGGAAAATACAGGTTATTTGCATAAAACAAGAGTCAAAATTTTTGGGATGCAGAAATACTAAAAGAAAGTTACATTGAATCTTGTCATACTTTACATGTGCTCTGGGGTTTTCGAACTTTCAATTGGTGATTTAGAATATTGTAGATGTGGTTTTGATGGACTTCCACTGATGAGGGTAATGTTGCATTTTCTGCTGGAAGTGAACACAGGCATTGTCTACCACACCACTTGAAATATGTTCAGAATTATTCTATTCTCTTAAATACATATATGTCTGCTAAATCTAGACTGCTAAAGCCCATCTAAAAGTTTATTTGAAAAACTGTTTTGTCTATTTTTATGTCATTTTTAATGTCTGTTCTTCTCATATTTTATGTGATATATGTTTGTAATTTCTTTAGCTGGAGGCACAGTGAAATTTTGTGATTTTTTTTAATGTAAAAGAGTAGTTAATATCATAACATGATTTGGCCACAAAGTTCAGCAAGGCAGAGCTTCTACATGTAGCTTACTGAAACTTACTAACACTTGTTACTAGAAACAAAAGGAACTCTGCTAAACCTTCTCCATTCAACCACTGTCCTATGAAGAATAGGCTACTTCATCAGCTGCCCTATATATTTCAGAACTTATTTTTAAAACAGAAGTTGTAGGGAACTTTCAGAATATTCTTTCATCATCAGCTGAACAGGGTCCAGTTTTACTCAAGAGGAAGATTAACTTAAAAGAAACATGAAAAAGGATCATTTGAAATCCTACTTTTAGCAAAAATGCAGTTAGTGGCTTTACTTGTATTTAACTAAACACAGAAGGTGTGTTTGAAGGTTATTTTGGGGATTGAGTGAACTTTTTATGTCTTGTTGCAATCAAGTGAACCTTTTTTATTTTTCACTTCATTTATAATTCACCATCTGTCTCTCCTGTATGCCCAGTCTTCACAAACATGAGGACCTGAAATATTTCTGGAAGAAACTTGTCCTTTTCAGTAAAGAGTCAAATACAGTGACCATGTGTGGTCGCTGGTACAGAAATACCTGTTTCAACCAACTACCCACGTCTTTCCTCCTGTCACTCAATTATGTTTCCATTAAGAATTTAAAAATTTAAAAAGCAGTATGTAAAACATGATGTAGTGGAGTGAAAGAATTGCAATGAAAGTGCTATGTCTGTGTTAATGAAATTAAAGTCTAAATAATTTCCTAACCACTCCTTGCTTTGCTAAAGGTATGCATATTGCCATTATTACAAATACTGGTCAGTACAGATCTGGAAGTTCAGCCTCATTAATGCTTTCCTAGGTTCAAATAACTAAAATTTTCCACTGCGCTCAATTTGCTACTACAGTATGCTTGCAAATGTTAATCCATTATCTATAACACCCTTCCCAGAGCAAGAATAATGTATTAAGAGATTATATGGAGACTGTAGAACCTGAATGTATCACTGAACTCTCAGCTCTTTCTCCCACTGCATCAGGATAAGAATTGAGCAGGGACCAAACTATTCCATTTCCCATTTCCACCTTCTTTCTGCAGGTGCAAAAAATGGGCCAGACAGGAACTACAGCATATTACAGCTCCTGTAATGTACCCACAAAGTCACTTTATATGCAACCTGTGTGGATGCAAAACAATGAAACCTTCCTCCACGGGGTTGAGCTCTGTTCTCCCTTCCTGGGAGAGCTACCTGCCAGCACAATAGAGCAGCTGATTGCAGTAAGCCCAGCACATAGGGAAAACATAACTTCGAAAAAAACCTTTTACATCTATTACAGGCTTAAAAATGGCTTTCCTTCTAGAGTAAAATAAGTTGTGTGGCACCAAGCCTAAAGTATAATGCACCATTCAGTTTGGTCACTGAAGTCACCCTGTTGATACCACTGTTCATAACACTTGTGTAATTTTCTCCATCCCTGTTAGCTGTTCATTCTATTTTAAGGATTCTTAAAAATGCACAGGCGTGGTATCAAATAGTATGAATCATGATAATGATAACCTCTCATGGATGAATAAAATAACTCCTGAGAAGGAAGTTAAAAGTAATGTAAAAAAAGCATTGCATTTTCTAACTGTGTAAAGTGATCACTGATCCCAGTAAATGATAATTCTTCCAGGGCAAAGACTGCACACTTCTAAATGTCTGAAAGTCTTGCAAACATTTTTATGGTTTTTTAAATTTGCAATATTGTATGCACTAGACTGTACTAGAAACAGTAGTTACGAAGAAAGCAAAATGATAGATGGATAGAGAAGCATGTTAAACATCAAATTTTCTTTGTACTTTAATTTATATTTCTGGCTTTTTTTCTCTTTAATGTTCTTAATTATTAGAGTGCAAAGATGTGAACAAAGTGGCATATTGCCCACTGGTGCTGAAGTTCAAGTTCTGCAGTCGAGCATACTTCAGACAGATGTGCTGCAAGACCTGCCAAGGACACTGACCCACAGGAAGCAGAAGAATGTGCCTTGTTATTATCATTGTGGAAGAGTGTCCATCGAAGAGAGCCACACAGTGGAATGAGATTGACGTCCTTGCAAATGCATTACCCTGTGGAAAACATAACCACTGGTCAGCCCCAGCTGACAGGATTTCAATATTATTTTAACTTCTGTGAAGTGGGATTTATTAATCCAAAGTGCTGGACACAGTATGAGGGGATCCCAAATTTGAAAGATACACACAACACATATAGAATAGCTTACTGTGGAACATTTGTGTTCTTTTGACTAAATCCAATAGTCTGTTTACATCCTTGGACCATTAAAATAACTTTTATTATGGACTTAGCAATGACACTGAATCCATTTCTATTTAAAACTGTTTAAAATGTAGTTCTAGTTCTTAAGAGTTGGTCTACTATGGAAGTAAAGAAGAGTCAAAAAAAAGAGTTAAGTCATCGCTTAAAAATCTTAACTATTTTATCTCTTGACACAGCACCACAATTTAAATTATAAAATAAGTTTGGAAATGTTATTTAAGGAGCAAAAATTTTTTAGAAAAATAAGTATTTTTCCTTCATTCCACCTATTTCCCTTTGGAGTAATCCATATTTCCTGAACACTGCTGTGAGCCATATATAAAGCTGTACTAAATAGAACAACCGTGAGGGACTTAATTTTAAGAGGTGCAACAGTTATTGCACTGATGCATGAAATACAAGTGTGCTATGAAACAAAATGAAATCTTGATTGCAGGTTTATAGCCATCTTACCATTGTGCAAGTGAAACAGATTTCCACTGAAAGGAACATATTTCAGTATAATGGGGGAGGCAGACTCCAGCAGTGGTGAAGACTGGATTGCCAGCTCCTTCACTACTACCAAAAAGGTTGTTTAGGACTTACACTTTGACTCCAGCTCACTTTTGTTTACAACACCAGCCACAAAGAAGAAATAACTTTGTGGGCTTCTAGATATGGTTTACATGTTAGCTTTGATTCTCCAAAACTGAGGAATTTGAACGCAAAAGATAAGCCTACTGTGTAAAAGCAACAATCCTTTGCAAAGCTGAAAGTTAAAATGGATTCCAGATGTTCCCTCCTTTGATGCCATAGCAGAGGTATTGTTTATGAGAAGGAATATGTGAATGTTCTGTTCAGGAGACTGCATCTGAGTGGCAAGGATTGCAACCAAAGAGTAAATGACTTATGGAGGTATCTAGGTTCTGTTCAAATGAGAAGTCAAAAGTGTGCTCGAGCCAAGAGGCCTGTTGTTCTATCAGGAGTAAGGCACACTGGAAAAGGGGTGGCTGTAGTGAATTCTAGCCAGCTTCACCTAAATGGCCAGGAATCTGTTAAAGCTGGACCATATTTAAAGTAACAGGCAGCTTTCAGCATGAGACTGGAGCAAAGTCATGACTCTAAATTAGAAGTTAGATGCCTTAACTATTCGCTGCCGTGCTCCACTTATTCATAGTACCCTATTTTTAATATTCACCAAATACTTTGCATTTTTAAAAGTGAAACCAAACTTCTTAGACGAGTCACATCCAGGAATATAACATTAAAAAGTTAATTGTCATGCTCCTCTTCCCCATCACTTTTCAGTAACAGACTCAACAAGGAGATGAGGGGAGTAGGTATTTCTTTATAATAGTATATTGTACTTGAACATTTGCATTTTGCAACAGGTACTTCATGAATGTGATTGTGTGTCCAACTATGTCTCCTTTGTTGTAAAGCAAAATTGTGTGAACAATAATATGTTACAAATTCTAACTCAAAGAGCACTTTTTTCAAAAATGTAATCTTTTTCGTGAAAAATAATTTCAAAATATGAGATTGAAGTGTACCAATGTATTTTACCAATAGCAAACCAAATATGTTGCACACTACTTACTAATGTGAATTAACATGGAACAATAGATACTGTTAAGAGGACTTACACTATGAAATCCCCCCAACATATTGACAATCTGTCAAGGGGTTTTGTGTAGCCCCATGTCTGTACTCATGACCATCAAATTCCCGTCATCTGCTACCTCTTGCCAGTATTTCCACTTCTGTACGCTTGTGACCAGTGGAATTAATTTTCAGTTGGCTTGCATGTATTCACATATGCTAGTTATCTGTTGCTCTCATCACCATGTAAACAACTCCTGTTAAAACTGACACCAGTAGATAAAAACATCCCAATTTTTGTGAGTTGCACATAGAGATTAAGGGCAGTATGTAGTCCTTGTCTGTTAACTGAATTGACTTCCTGTATCCTTTTGACAGAACACCTTGGTGCTAACATGCCCTGGTTAGATCAGAAGTATGATGAAAGGGTAAGGGGTTGTTACAACATTCCCTAAGTAAGAGGCTTCTTTATATCAAGGTCCAGTTTCCTCCAGGGCATGATTTTGTTTATCAGCTAATGTGTCATTTCAGCTAATGAGAAAAGGGTTTTCTCTGTATTGAAAAAAACCCTTTTTTTTTTTTACCTCACTTAGGACACGAAAATTGTAAGGAATGTTTCCAAAGACACATTTTGCTCTCTTACTGGTGCTAGAACACCGGGGATTCTGATGTTTACTCTGCAATATAACAGCACTGAGGTTGGAATTTAAAGAACTGCCTTGAGCAATGTTGAATTGTATTGTTAAAGGGAACAAAACACAGAATGTATATGGATTTACAAACTAAGCAATACTACAGACTTAGACTGAAATATGAAACCTAACTCAAAGAAAAATAATTGGTTTCAACAGCACAGTTCATTGCTGCTGCTACAATGTAGCCATCTATATAATCTAAGCTAAATAGTGTTATATTCCTAAATAGTGACATAAGGAGTCTTTGTGCAGGCTATAAATATGACAGACCTAGAATCAAATAGCACAATACAAGATGCAGAAACCTGGTGCCAGTACTTCCGCTGAGCATTACTATCAGCTGATAAAGATCAAAACAGAAATAAAAATCTAAGATTAATCCTTCAAGGTGTATACATCCAAAATAGTCCATTTCGTTAGGAACTTTATAAAGGAGTGAATGTCACATAGATATCCTTAATAATACAGACTGAAATTACCTTTGTATTATTGTGATTAGTTGCTTATTATTTTATACTCAGTATTAATGTGGTACACTGTTACTTTATTATTATTATTTTTGCTTTTGTAAATTATATTCTAATTTATTGTCATGTTTCTTAACACTTGTTCTACATGCATTCTCCTGCTTGTAATGAAAACAAAGATATTGTAACACTTGATGCAGTGAAATTCCACACCAGGCACAGATTTGTTTTTAACATAGATAATTTAGTAAAATAAAAGTTCAGCTTTTAAGATTGATACCCATGGTACAGTTGTCTTTTCCCTGACTTACAGTTACTAGAATTCTGTATGCTTAATATTTGCTTCATCCAGTGCATCAATATATATATAAGGTGTCTTCTTTGAAGTAACATCTGTGTTATGCTAGAATCCTGTCCTGGGCAGCAGCAATATTTGTCATATATGAGCAAATAAGGAAATAACAAAAAGGAAAAAATCAAGAATATGGTCATGTACGTTATTAAGTAATATTTTAGCCTAAGCAGTAATGTAGATCAAGAATGAAATTAATGGCAGCAAAAATATTCTGTACTTCTTGAAATTATTTCGTTAACAGCCAGTCAATAATAACAATAAAATGTCCTTCTTGCATTGAGCTTTTAAGGTTTTATCTGAAGTTTATCTGAAACCATGGTGTTTTTAAATATAAAGAAGAAAGTCATTTCAGTAGACTTGGTGCTTGGGTAACTTGTCGAGAGGTGCTTCCTTTCTTACCTGGCACAGTACAAGTTACTTGCTATGGAAATCTCTGATCAAGTTCTATGAAATACTTACTTCTAAATTAAAATCTGGTTTCTGGTTTAATGAACATAAACAACTGTTAAAGTACAGAGAACCTTAAATATATTGATGAGGCATTTATTAATTTTGGTTATTCTTTGTCATTCTATTTACAAATAAGGATTCAAAACCCAATTGCTTGTTTTAAAAATATGGGTATTTCTATCTCTGCTTGATTGCAAAATTTTATTGCCCTTCAGATCAGAAGTTAAAGATGGAGTAGTCTTAGTAAATAACACAGTTTAGTGCCAGTTTTCTCTGTCATTGTAAAGCTGTTGACTTTCCTCCCATACATTCACACTGTAAGTTATAATCTGATAGATTTCCCATTATTGTTCAGTTTGTAGTGTTGTTTTTTCCCACTGGAGTGGTTGTGTTTCGTATTATAATGACAGACTGAGAACCCTGAAACAGATGTGTTTCTCCTTCCTTTTCGTCTGCTACCTTAAACCTGACATAACCCATGATGACTGTAGAACTCCTGACACAAAAAAATTCTTTCCAGTCTTTTTAAAATGCTTTTTTTTCACCAGAATTTCAATCTGGAGCCAATCCTACTGTTATAATTCTCTGTTACACTTTTTCAGTTTATTTCTTGAGGACATGAACACCATTTTTACCTGAGATACTGGCTTTTCCTTTCCATGACTGCCCCTTCTGTACTCCAAAACTGTTCCTTCTTGAGTATACTTGCTTTTCTATCTGAAGCTCTCTATGTACAAGAAGCATTTTTATACATCCTCTGCAGAGTCCTGAACAAGCTTTGGTTATTCTCCTGACTTCTTTATTATTTTTTAATGTTACTTGGAACTAAGACCTGGGACTGTTCTGGATCCTCTTCTGTGGAGGTTTACTGCAATGGACTTTGGATTCCTGTGAGCCTCATCTGGAGGCAGTCAGTCCTCAATCCAAGAGCCTTGTAGAAGGCCATTACTAAGCTGAGGCTGTCATTCTGCAAGAAGTGACACCCCATCTGGCTGTTCTCCCTTCACCACAAACAACCATCAGGTGGAAGGGATGGATGACTGCTTCTGTGTGGTCCCTCCAACCTTCATTCTAGGCAGAATGGTGTAAGAGCATTTCCATGCAGTAATCAGGATGAAATCCCACACAGATTTGCAAGGGCTCAGTCAGCCACAGAACAAGGTTCATTACAGAACTAGTGAATTGGTCATTTCCCAAGTGTATCTGGCCCAGCTAAAGTGGAAGTTCATGTCCAGTTTGGGAAAATGAGCCACTCAAAATGTGGGGGGGTGTACGTTTAAGGATACTGCATCCCTTGAATTGGCATACCCCCTAAGCACCACATGTAATTTATTTTCTTCTGTTTCTGCACAGGACTGACATTCAGCTGGACAGGGTACAGGACATAGTTTATGTTCAGAGGTCATATAGCTGCCAGTCAGAAAAGTATTGAAGTCTGCCCTGGAAAGGATATATGTATTTCTGCATTAAGAATTGGAAGATTAAATTTCTACAAACAGGCCTTTTCAAAGAAGATCAGTAATCCCACTTGAAATAAATTTGTCAGATCACAACTTGAGACAGAAAAGGAAGTGTTTTGGAAGCTAGAAGTGAAGATTCAGCCAGTGAGTCTTCTCTCTTCTGCTCCAGGCTTCAGTTGCAATGACCACACAGGGAGATAAGATTTGGCCTGGCTGATAAGAAGATGAGGATTTTGGAAATTGTATTCCTTCATCTGCATCAAGACAACTATTTGTTTATTCTTCTCCCCAACCCCACCTTGACATCAAAGTCTACAAATGTGCACACTCTTGCAGGGTTTATCACACAACAAAATTATCATACACATAGTTTGAAAAACCCATCTTGCAATATGATTTATCTTTTGCAATGAAAATCAGTCTTCTGTGTAGAATCTACCTTCCCTTAGAAGCAATGCTGAGTAATGTTTCTGATAACACTTCATCTCCAAGTTAACTGTGAGGTAACAGTTCTAGACATGTGGGAATATCTTCTAGTTATATCTCTATGAAAAGACCCAGACCCACTCTAGAGATTTCAGAAGACAAACTTCAGTTGAGAATGCACTTTAAGTTATTATTGTCACATTTGTTCTGAGGTCAACTGTGTTTTATTAAGCAAATAAATTTACAGAAGTGCAGTGTGCTTAGTAGGGTCACTGTCTTCTAACATCTTTGAACACTGACCAGACATTGAGGCAGGACCTTGTGCATGAATGACAATGTGTGGTTGAAAATTTACAGTCCATTTCCAGGACACTCTCTCTCATTTCTCAGGCTCCACTCCTCAGAATCCACACACTGGTACAGGATGTCTCTTCCCTCCATCATCTCCTCCCCCTGATGGCTGTTTCTCCTCTTTCTCACTGCTTTAACACATCTGTGCATCTCATATTTGGTGTACAGTACTGCTGTCTTTGATAAGATACTTTAATGTGAATGTTTTTGAGAGTTTTCACATCTGTAATTTAATGCAGTTATTTGGCAAAAATGCTCATTTTAGGATGGTTTTGTGAAGTATCTGTTGAAGTGTAAAAACAAATATGAAATCTAAATAAGAATATCAAGAAAAAATCAAGAAATGCATTGATTCTTTTTCAAATAGCATTCCAAGTAAAAATAACATTTGATTTTTTTTTTCTACTGCAGTAATTAGAGGCCCTCTCAAGGTATTTTTTTCCTACTATGAAAAATACTGAGTTAGAAGCGAATACAAACAGGAGGAACCAAGCCTCTCTTCAGGTCTCATATTCTCTTTCACATGTAGCCTTTGTATTGAAATGCACTATCAAAACAAGACCTTCTGCAGCAAAAAGGAATCTCAAACATCTCATTTGGCCTTTCTGGCTCAAAGTTTCCTTCGAAGTTTATTTACCTAAGATAAGGTTACATTGTTGAAACTATCCTGTCAATTAGCAGTAACATTTGACTTCAGATGTATTATTCTTCAAAAGCGTTTTGTCAAGGATAGGGCAGAGGGAAGGTACAATGGCTATAATTACACATATTAATTAACTATATCTTGCTCAGAGTTGTTGTGAAATAAAGTGCAGAACAGCTTATTTAATTAAAACAGGAAAATAAATTAAACTGCATTTTATACCAGCTTAAAAAAAAAAAAAAAAACCACAAGGGAAGAATATTCCAGTTTGATTTTCAGTGAGGTTTAAGAAGCTAGCTCAGCACTAGTTTCTCACTGCACTGAAAAATGTTTGTAAAGCTGAAGACAGATGACCTGAATTCTATTTCTGTGGAGGGTTTGGGGTTTTTTAACTCAGTTATCCTAATCCATCTAGGAAAGGTGTCAAGCACTAAGACAAACACCTTTCTGTAAAGCATCACACCCAGATTTGCAGGTTTGCTATGCTGGTTTTTTCCCACTTCTTGCAGTTATGATGATCACAAATTTTAATGAGACTTAAGAATGATGGGTTTGAGGCCTTGTTCTCATGGCCGTGGCTGTGTCCCCTCACTCCCCTTCTCCTCTAGCTGGAAAACTTGGCATGTGGCCTTTTTTCCCCCAGTATGACCCAAGCAGGTTTCTGGCACCACAGGCTTGCTGCCTGCTCCTATGCAGTGTGGGCAGATGCTCATGAAAGACTCAGTGGATGAATGTGGCATCAGGTATCACAGGTGCCTTGGACCAGCACTGCATAAAATTGGTTCCTGTGGAATGTGGCCTTTCTGTCCCCGGCTTTCATGCTGGGGACAGGGTTCCAGAGCATCTTTGAGATTTGGCCAGCAGCCACCTCTTGGTCTACAGCAGCAGGTGTCCCTCAGCCCTTTGTTGGGGCTCAGCTGCGGCTTGTGGCTGCTCAGAGCTGCAGCCAGGCTGGGTGCTGGAATGCTGAACTTGCAATTCTGCCACAGCAGCTAGCAAGCCCTGGTCAGTCATGTTGGTGTGGAGAGCTGCTGGGCTCTGAGCTGTGGCAGGTCTCCTCTGTGAGCAGCCAGGACTCTGAGAGGAGGCCAAGGGCCGGGCGTGGTTTGGCCTCCCCTCAGGGAGCCCCAAGTCTGGGGAGTGCAGCAGCCTCTGCCCGGCCTCCAGCCCACCACGGCTGCCTCCTCAGCTGGAGGGGTGAAGGGCCTGCCACAGCGAGCAGCCACAACAGCTCCCAAGGGAGAAGGCTCTGTGTGGGAACAGGATGGCTTGAGCTGAGGTGGAAGGCCAGTGACAGTGGTTTTGAGGGAGCTGTGCTGGGGCTGCTGGTGTGGGAAAGCTGGCGGGGGGGCGGGCAGGGAGTAGGAAGAAAGAGTGGGGCATGAGATGGAGCTGGGGGGTTTGTGAGGAGCTGAGGAAAGCTCAGTGAGGGGATCCTGGGGCAAGAGGTGGGTAAATAGGTCAAGACCACAGGTCCCAGCCAGAGGTACCCCTACAGAGAAGAGGACATGGCTCTTGTGGGTAGATGGAGTGCAAGAAGATTGCAGAAATGCCTTGAGCTCAGAGATGTCCCTTGCAGAAGCTCAGTCTTCAGGGTGAGGAATGGAGAGCCCTTGCAGAGCCTGCAGAGATAGGGAGACCCCTGGTCAGTTTAATCACTTTG
Organism: Acrocephalus scirpaceus scirpaceus; assembly: GCA_910950805.1. Lineage (NCBI taxonomy): Eukaryota > Metazoa > Chordata > Aves > Passeriformes > Sylviidae > Acrocephalus > Acrocephalus scirpaceus. Next base: position 8,368,844 of record OU383776.1, read on the forward strand.
ATGAGAACCTGAAATGCTATACATACTATTAACAAAAGAAGCTATGATTCTTCCAGTGAGTTGCAGCAGTGAGCAGAACTCTATACCACTTTGGATAACCTGTTGTAATTTGCCATGCTATGTATTTAGCAGATGAGTGAGCTGCAAATGATCACCATGAAGTACGATCACAAAAAGTAGCAGTTGCAAAAATCATGTCTGTAAATTTTCCTGCCACAAAGACAGCTGCATTCTTGAATGCCAGATACTCACTGGTTCCTGAGTAATTCTGCTGAACTGATGAACAAATGCTTATAGGGTGTGTTGACTCTCAGCTGGTAATCAAGATAGAGAAGGGCTGCCAAGAGGTATGTTGCTCGTTAAGAGTATGACACTTACAGCCTTCAAAACAATGAACCTTGAACCTCCTTTAAAAATAACAGAGAGAAGTAACATGTTTTGGTAACTTCGGGCTGAAATTTTGATCATTCTTCTGTGGCTTGAGAAACTTGATTACAAAAGCAGTGACCTTGCATAGGGTGTCCAGAGTTGTGCAATGGAGTCTTGTGGTTACATGTGCAGTCTCAGCTTGATTTTGCTTGTGTTTTCCTTATTATACCATGCATGTTATTCAACAATATATTTTTATCTTTGTCTTGATTCAGTCCATGCTGGTTTTGGAGGTATGGACCATTCTTACCTGGATATAATGTACAGAAGTTTGGAAAGGCACAGACAGATGAATGATCTACAGCACAAAAGTCTTGAGCCAGGATTTAGAAAAAAATCATGCAACTATCTGTGAGAAATAAACCACCAAGCCAAAATCAAACTTCTGAGTTACCATTCTCTTACTAGCCTTTTTTTAAGTCTTATCATTTGCTTGTTTCATATTTTCCTGCTCTGTATACTGAAGAAAGACAGAAAAATCACTTTCTAAGGAGAAGAAAGGTAGGAAGCTCAACAGCTAGATTTATGCAACTGAACAGTCTTTCAGTAGAAAACACAAATATTTTAACACATTATAATATTACAAGGGCTAACAGAATAAAACCCCATTCTAAGAACTAAATACTCATTACACTTCTAAGAAAGTGATAGGTATCTTTCTCAGTGAAAGCAACTTTTGTAAAGCTTTAAGCTTTCACTCCCATTTTATAAAAATAATGACCTGAGTTAGCAAAATGCTGCTTCCTTCTGGGTCATTACAAGGGATTGTCTTCCAGCTGGAAACTCTCAGAGTCCAGGGTAAACTGCCCATGTTCTCGTTGTGACCTGCTAGGAAAAAGAAGGTTTCAATGCCAGCACTGTATTAAATAGTAAACCATCAACATCAATCTAGCCTCATCCTATCTTACTTACATAACTTTCAAGAAGATGCCCAGTGAACCTGAGCTTGTGGTCTGCTGGAGGATTCCTTGGAAGGTACACAGGCAGTTTCTTCTTCGTCCTACAATAGTCTTGCTGTGCCAGAGAAGGTGAATCTGGCCCAAAGTCAGAAAACTGATAACTTGTAATCAGGTTTGAGTGGACATAACACAAAACCAGTGCCTTTGGCTGCCATTTGGGCTGGCTTTTTCTTAATTTTTATTTTTACACTTCCTGGAATGATCGATAGAAAAAGTGGCTAACTTTGTCTTGGTAACAGAGTACCAAAATGTCTGTCACCCTAGGGCACAAAAGATACTAGATCATAATATAATAATCTTCCTCAAGATTTCATTATTAATCAAGGCCTCTGTTAATTATGTCATCAAAATTTGCCCAGTTGAGACTGTAGATACATCTGCTATAAATACTTGCAGAGCAGCTTGAGGCCAACATGGCATTGTTCCAAATCAATTTTTAAGCTGAAAAATGTACTTTTTATTAAAGGGTTGAGAAACAGTGGATTCCTGTGCATCAGTAAATGTAATGAATAAAGTATGTAGAACTAAGTATAGTAGAGCATTTACTACAAAGCCACTTTTAAAAAATCTTGAGGAAAAAAGAAATAAATCACACAGACACAAGTTAAAATAATTTCTAGTAAATAAGCATGGAAAAATACCCTCAAACTAAAACATCTTTTGCTGTTTAGAGGCAGATAATCCATTCTTAGTCCAATGCACAAATTTGATTTACAGTGCGTTTCAAAATATTTATCTTCTTTTTAGGGTTTCCATCACTGCCTAAGCCAATAGCCTGCTGTGTTTGAAAATGTCCGGGCAGTAATTGTAATTGTTTTTAAAGCTATTTTGGAAAATAGTGAGCTTTGTTGCATTTTGTAGATATAAGGAATGCAATTATCAACATTGTATATATAATCCAAGTGACCTGTTGGCTTCAGAAGCTCAGACCCATAGAAAAAAATTTAACAACAGCAAAATGTTTGTTTAATTTTTGTTCTGTAGTTGGTCAGTGCTAGGTGAATTATGTTATAGCCAGTTTGGCAATAATATGATTAAATAACAATTCCATATAAGTACATAACAGTGCTGAAGTAAACATACAAGGAAAAGAATGATTTTTCTGGGTGGATAATCTGACCCATTTTCATATGTCAGTATTTGATGAAGTGCTGAGCTGATATGATGGTATCTGGGTACTCCTGTGATTCATCCAAAATTGTTAGCAGTTAGGTCTGAAAACTCAACACAAAGTAATACATCTTAGAAACTTATATGTAAGTATATTAGATAAAGAACTGAGTTTTCTTCAGTGTTGTTCCTTATAAACTGATAGAGATCTTTCTCAAACTATTTTGTCTCCTTTTCCTTCTGTTTAAGAAACCTACATGAGGTTCCAGAATGAATATACTTTTCTGATAGGTATCTGTTGAAGAAGTGCTAGGGTGAGGAGATTTGAAGAATATGTTGGAATTTCAGTTCCAATTTTCAAAAAAAGAAGCACAAACAGCATTTCTGAGTTAGAACTAAAATTATGAGTCAGTATCTAAAAGCTGTTAGCAGTCTGCTTTAAAATATATATACCTGCACTAGGAAAAATACTCACAAAACATTCTTTGGAGAAACAACTTTGAAATAAAGTCTTTCCCCATGACCCATACACTGCATAGCCAACTTTCAGTTGCAGTTTATTGACAGCACAAAAATACTAAAACCAGTTAGGGTCTCATTTCAATTAAGCCTCACTCTGCTCTTTATTGTACCTTAACACATTAAACAGAAATCAGTTAATGCTTCAGAAAGTTCACCAACATTCCCAAGATCATGTGTAAATGAGCATATCAGGCATGAAGTTATTAATTCACTGATAGTTGCATAAGCTATGCATCCATGTTATGCATAGCCTGTGGGAGCTTCCAGCTGTATTGTATGCTGCCTTGTCACATGTATATATGTCACATGTATAGATACCTTATCAGCTGTATTTTTTTGTTAAAATTTTGTTAAATTTTTTGGAAAGCAGCTTGGGAATGATTTTATGACAAAGTTACCTATAACTTCTTTTTTGCAGACTGACCATTAGCAGTCTTATTTAAGCCTTAAAAGCTATAAGCACTTCATTCCATTGGTACTCGGAACCAAGAGCCAAATGATATACATTGCATGTTTCCTCATTTATTTTAAAAACCTCCTCTTTTCAGATTAGTTACAAGTTTCCTGTTGATTTGCAAGAATCAATGCAGTGTCACAAGATGCATTTACAATTCTTTCTGGTTAGCATAAAATAAATATATATTTCTCCAAATACCTGTTAACAGAACTACCCATCTCAGAATAAGCTTATTTTAAATGCTCATTTACCTATCCTGGGCTTTGTGTTACCTGATATTCTCAAGATCAAATCAGCGAGTTTAGACTGGGTCACAAACTCCTATATCTGGACAGGGTTTTTTTCCTCTCTGTGGTCATGTTCACCTCTGGATCTTACCTTCTCCCTAAGAAAAAAAACAAATATCAACCCTGATGAAGCTTTAGGATGTTTCTGTCAATACTCATCCTGCTGTTCTATGTAACCCACAGCAGCTCCTCTTTTACATTTTTGAAGAACTTGCTCTAGGCAAGCTGTAATTCTTGCTCTTATGTCATGTTCCTTATGTATAGAAGTTAGCAGAGACAGACACAGGGCAGTGACAATCACAGAAAAGAGGGAATGCACTTGCTAAACTGATACACGGATGAAACTGACTGGAAGAGTTTAGGAACAAAACTGCTGTTCCTGTTAAATGGAGTTCTGAGATACTAATTCTGCGTGGCTAAGCCAAAAAGCTTATGGAAAGTGAACTGATAATACATGTGAGGTGCAGTCCCATGTTTACTTAATTTACAAACTCTTCAGATGCTGTACTCCATCTCTCTAATGTGTTACTGCCTGTTTTGGTTTTGTCATTGCAGCTGTATAAAAGGCCACATACAGATAGTGTAGAAACTGTGTACAAACAGAGTCAAGTACTCGCACATTTGCAAATCAGAGACTCCAAAATTCTTGTGAAACAAAAGTACAACATCCGTCATACTCCAGCTGGGCATTGGAAATATAAATAGATGTGAAAAAGTTCAGAAACCATCTGTGAACCTTTTGCTGAGAGTTTTGAGAAACCATTTGTTGTAGGTAACCTCAGGCACTTTCTAAAACTGACAGAAGTAGCTATCAGGCTGTAAACTGCATTTGTTCACACTCTTCCATTTCCTCTCAAAACTGCCTTGGGGTGCCTGTTGCTGTTGGGAGGCTTCCGAGAGGGAGGTCACGGAATATTGTTCTTTGGTGTTTCCTTTGAGGTTTGGAAGGGTGTTTCTGACATTGCTATTGGAGCAAATCTGGCTGAAGGAAAGCTAAAACTCTAGATGTTGCTGTGACTTGAGGTTTGAGCATACAGTTCTAGTGAATAGGAAGTTGCTCCCAAAACTTTTTCAAGAGGTCTTGGTTGTGCTATCATGAGTTGGTTTCTTGAAGTGATAAAGTGGTCCATACAAACACCTGGATTTCATAGGGGATTCCAGATCTGGAGCTGGGAAAGCAGCAAGCCTATTTAGGTTATTGGGATTTGTGTGGAGCAAGTTATCATATTTAGTCAATTCTGTACATTCTGTTTCACTCAATAAAGTCATATGAGAACAATTAGGAAGATACAAAGGCAGATCCCAGGTTGACCACAGTGTTGCAGAGTCCTATAATCTATGCTTTCTTTCTCTATTTATATCTATGTATTTCATAATTTTAATATTATGTATATAATTTTAACAGGTAATCTCATACCCTGTGGGACATTCAATAGAGGGCAAGATATACAGGATAGTTGCTGTTTGTAATCCCTTTTGAAAGTTTGAAGAAAAAGTTCTTTATCATGTGTGGAGAGTAACACTTTTTCCCTAGCAAGTTAATTGTTTTTTACATGTCTGCTTGAAACAAACAGGCAGTAAAATAGGCCTGTAATACTGGGAACCCATAGCTGAGCCTCCTTCTGTCAGAAGAACTTCAGTGCTGCCAAACTCAGAGCAAATAACTCCATTGGAACTACAATAACTTAGAACTGAGATAGTATTGGTTTTCAGGTAGTTAATGCAGTTTTACTGATGTTCCTTGCAGGATGACAAGGGAGGTCACATCACTTGAGGCAGCAAGCAAGCATTTTCTCTCTGGTAATTAGGTGAAAATCTACTTTTCAGAGGTTGTAGATCATGCAGACACTAGCAGAGCAGGAATAAGTAGAGATTGGGCCTGACTAACCAGGTCTGATGATCCTTTCAGAAGATAAAGTAATTCTGACTGAGCCTTTGCTTTAAAATCAAGCAGTGCTCTGGCATGTGTGCACATTAAGAGGCAATTCTAATGATCATCATTGAACTCTGTTAGTCTAGGAGAGTTAGATCCTCCATTTCTGTAATTAGCTATTTTGAGCCCAGTTAGGACAGACAGAGAAGCAGAAACTCTATTAATACTCTGCTTTCACATAGATATTATTTTTTAAATAATAATTTAAAAAATAATAATAAACTGAAAGAGCTGTAGCTTAAACATTGCTAGGTTTAGTTACAGCTGTTGTATTCTTGGTATTCAAAGAATTATAGATGCTGCAAACCCAGGTGGTAAAAAAACTCTGAAATGTCTAAAGTTGCTGTCTTGCTGAGTTGCTTGAGGAACAGAGTGTTACAAAAAAGAAATCTAGTAATTTTAATAAAAAGCCATTACTAATGGTCAAACTTATGCTACTTAGAAAGGAACAGTTACAGTTTCTCTTTTCCTTTATCCCAAGGAACTTTAGAAAAAAGGCAGTAAAGTGAGATTCCCCTCCTTGCATGTTTATAATATGTTCACTGGCTTCTCTACTAAGATGAAGCCAAAAATCCTTTGGTGTTATATTTACTAAATTTATAGTGTGGTACTGAACTCTCTATATTACTCTTATTCTAAAAGCAGTAGAAGAAGTTGAGGTCCATATTTGTGCCAGAACTTGTGAGATCTAGAAAAGAATTGAACACTTGGCTCTAACCAGATTCTTTGTGTCCATCCAAGTGAGGTTTCACTTGAAACCCACAGTCAGAATATATACTTATCCCATCTAATGCTACTTATCATCACATATCTGTCACTTGTTTTGTGATATTGAAACAGGCAGAAACTTTCTGAAAAGATGAAGCTAAGCCTAAGACAGGCCCAGGAAAACACAGCTCGGAGTGTGTTCAAAATATCAGTCTTCTAAGATCAGCTGAGTAAAGCAGAAATAGTATGAGAGAAAAAAAAAAAAGAAGAAAGGTGCACAACCAGACTAAGTGCTCGTTTTTAAGTACTACTTTATCTTCACTTTACTTTCTGTTTTCCAGTTGTGCTTTTGTAACTGTCAGCATCATTACACCTTGGGACTGTAAGGATAAATGGAAAGCTTAAGTTATAGGTAGTAATTTTCTAATATCCTACAGCTGAATAGTGTCCTTAAAAATTAATTTTTTTTCAAATTTTTTGGCTATTTCTTCATTACTAAATCTAAGTGGTAGGCTATGTGACAAAACACCCACAAAGGAGCTCAGGAGAGACAATGGCAGGAGAGGGAGGCTGCCAAACCCGTCAGAGGAGCCAGCAGCTCACTCAATGCCCATTTGTACACAAGAAGTCAAATAAAGGGGTCCTGAGGAATGACTACCTTCTGAGGTCTCTCCTGAAAAATGGAAAAAAACCTAAGTGGAATGGGAGGTCCTTGTATGTAAGGAGTAGTCTCATGGGGTGTTGGATACAACTTTTCGTTATCAGATATGGCAGACAGTTGCTGACATTGCCAACATGGAGACAGCTACTGTGTAGGGAGCATTTATGGAAACACAGGTTTCCTAAATTTAGAATTAGGAATTTCATCTACTTGTTTACAATGCTTCCTTCTTAAACCTTGAGGAAGGGAGACAGGACACTGTATGACTTAGACGAGTATATTTTTAGGAAGGGGAGGGAAGTAAAAAGGAGTTCATTACAACCTTATTAGCCAGATATTTACCTCCTTGAACTGACATCTAAAGATAAAACTGATGCCTGTGATTAAAAGCAATTATCAAAGCGTGCAAAATTGAGAGATGAAGAACTATGCCTTAATCAGGGATCCTTTGTACTAGTTTCTGGTACCAACAAAACTGAAGAACTAACCTGTACTTCAACCTAAGTAAACAATCAATCTTACCATCCCCCAGACTGTATTGACATTGAGGTTTGCCCCAACCCAGGTGAAAAACTTTGCACTTTGTCTTGTTGAACTTCCTGAGGTTCATGGGGACCCACCTCTTAAGCTTGTCCAGGCCCCTCTGGATGACATCTCACCACCCAGGTGTGTCTGTCATGCCACTCAGCTTAGTGTCACCTGCAAACTTCTGAGACTGCACTTGGTCTCTTCATTTATGTCAGTAATGAAGATATCAAACTGTAGTGGTCCCATTACAAACCCCTGGGGGACACCAGTCATCACTGACCTTCATTTGGACTGTTGACCAATACCCTCAGCTGATAAGCTTGATAAGCTTGTCCATCTGACCGTCCACCCATCAAATCCATTTTTCTCCAGTTTAGAGAGGGAAAGTGTGGCCAGGTGAAGCTGGCACGTTGGTAGTTCCCAAAATCCCATTCACCTTTTTAAAAAACATTTCCCTTCTTTCACTGGGGACTCCATCTGACTTCATACATCACAGAGGGGGCTTGGCAGGCTTGGCAAATGTTAGGCAATTCCCTCAGGACTCTGGGATAGATCTTATCCAGCCTCAGAGTCTTATATATGATCTTGTTCCTCAGGTAGTCATGAACCTAAGGTTCACTTACAAAACCAAAGACACGCTTCACTTTCTCTCTATTTTTAGGAAGAGATATTTGAATCATGGACAACCTGGAGTTCAGTGTTAAAGAAGAAAATTTCTTTCTCTCAGATGTAGTGCAATAAAAACATCAAGGAAGGTATGAAGTGTAAGGTTAGCAGAAAAAGAAACAAAACAACTAATTTTAAAATTAATCCATGTAGGAAACCCACAATTTAACTGTGAAGAGGAGAAAAATCACAATCTAATTGTTCAGTGTTTTGCAATGATTTTGGATTATATGTAGCCTGAAGCTTTGTGGTCAAACCAGTATCAGCTGAAGGCAGTTTATAACAAAGAAAGAGGAAAAAAGAATAAAATCTTTATTTGACCTTGTAATTAATTGCCAACTTTTGTAATAAAATTCTCTGTATTTACAGACCACAAAGAAGGAATGTACTTTCATTCCTAGGAAATGAGATTTAATACAAAATGCTGAGGTCCTTCTATTTGACATTAATTTTCTAAACAGTTTTACATTTTAAAAAGTTTTAAAGACTTGTCCTGTGAAACCTTAGAAAGTAAACAGGCCTATAGCTATTATTTCTTCAGTGTGAGCTATTTCATTAATGAAGTTCTAAAGATGGAAAAATCTAAATGTCGTTTTTTGTGTTTAAGACAAAGAAGACCGTATTAGATATTGTAGAGATTCAGAAAATAAGATAAAAATGCTCAGCTTAAGAGAATTTTGCACAAAATAAGAGAGAGTAGCCTCTATCTCATCATCCTCTAATGCTTTATTTGCTAATGACAGTATAAAAATAATATAGAAATATTAATGCATAATAATAATAATAATTCCACAGAATTGTTGTTGTTTTTCTGCTTTTGAAATTTAATAATTACTAACCAGGATGACAGTGCTAAAAGGAAAACTGTTTGGAATTCTGGATTCTGTTGTTAAACAAACTTAGCATTTTTAAACAAGTTCTTAATGCAACATACAGGTTTTTTCACATGGGGCCAAATATATTCCGCAGTTTTATTTGCTCTGCTACTTCTGATACTATAAGTGTTGATGAAATAACAAGCAAATCAACATTTAAACATGATTATATTTCCTGTGCTTTTAAAATTATGCTGAGTAAATAGATTTATTAACTTTCTGATTATTTCTTATGGAAATTGACATAATAGTACCTAAGCATTCTCAAATAATAGTCAAATACCTCTAATACTTTCAAAACACTTTAAACAAGTTAATAGGTCCCATATTTCACAATTTAATTGGTCAGAACTTAGTCTTGCAATTAAATGCTCTAATCCACTTTGGGTGTCCAAAGTCTTGGAATGGTTTTATTATTATTATTATTGTTATTATTATTATTAATTTCTTTCTTCTTTTTTTCTTTCTTGTCTCCCATGTAGCATTGTATGGCATTGTATAGCATTTACTAAAATGAAAAGGGTTATGCAGAAACAGGTCCAGAATAAAATGCTCCGGATTATCACTTATCAGCCTTGACTATGAAACCAGACTCTTCTTTCTGCAGTTCTGGCTTTGTTCAAATATTTCTCCCAGTGTTTTTGGCCAAGCAGAGTGCTTTCAGAAGACAGCCTTTTGTACTTCATGTGCAGCCTTGATTCACCCTCCAAATCTCAAACATACAGAATGGGGCAGAGGTCATTAATGAAAAATTGTTTTGTGATCATTAAAGTATGCAACATAACATCATGGACAGATGAAGGGAGGGAGGATTGCAGACTCATAGGGAGTGTCCTGAGGTTCAGGCTCTCCCTGCTGAAATGCTGTTACTTCCCTCAGTTTTAGGAATTGCCACGTTCACAGGAAAGGAATGTGGTGGTGTTTAGTCTCTTAGTCTGGAATCAACATTTACACAAGAAAATGTTAGACAAGTAAGTAAATAGCTATTTACCCAACCTCAGGATTAACTCCATAGTTGCAACGTTAACTTAGATGAACTCCTGAAGGATTTTTTCCTTTCGTTTGGTGAAGACTTTCATACTTTACATCAAGACTAAGACTCAGTCCTCCCGAATTCTGTCTTGGATACAAAATGATACATGTAATACTGAACTTACCCTGAGAATTTGCTCAGATTCAGCCCCCTCTCTTACTAATACAAACACAATCAGAACTGTATGTCACTTGTGCTTGTGGCTTGTTCACAACACCTACCTGCCTTGAATGAGAAGGACTCTTGGGCAAGGTTCAGGCTCCTAACAGTAAGCAGAAATTTTAGTGACTGTCCTGCTGCTAAAATACACACAAAACGTTAAATTGTTGTGAGAGGAATATTGGACTGATGATTTGGGATTTGGTTTTAAGTGTGTGTATAATTGCTTTGTGAACTAAAACCTATTTTTCAAATAGGCAAACTGAGAATTTCAAAAGCATGCACAAACTATTGCTAATTCTTCTCTGAAACTAGACAGGATGTTTTAAAGTAACTTTCTGAATGGTACTAATTTTGCAGAGAATATTACTAGCCTTGAGAAGTGCTTTTATAAAAGACTGATGTCCTTTCACCTCCCTTCCCTATTAGATCTGACCTGAACATACATAAAGAGTGATACAAGTAGCTGAACTATGTTGCATAAGCAGGTCTTAGTTTCGTATCTTTGTTACTCTTGAGTGATTAATTTTGAAAATCACACTGCTTTTTAATTTCAAAATAAACTGAAATTTTCAGCCTATCAAAGCAAGCACTTTGAAGTAAGCAAGTAATTGGCAGCCATAATAGGTTGCTGTCCTCTATGTGGATCTTGGATTTTTGACAGTGGTTTTCATAGATCTAGTTTGTGAGGGAACAGGGAAGTCTAAGATGAGTATTTTCACTAAGATCATGGGTTTTTTAAGCTCTAGAATTTTTTTCTTACCTTTTTTTTCTCAGAAACAGCTAGATCATTTTGTCTGGCACATTAAGTATGGCCTGCTTGCCTGCAGAGGCTGCTCCTCCCAAGATCTCAGATTGCTTTACTGTCTTACAGAAACCTAACAAATTTTCAAGGTGTGTGTCTTTACCTCTTACAGATAGGGACACAAAATAAAAGCTAGTCTTTTATTACTAGCATTAGCATAAGTTCTGGGGAATTTATATAGATGAAAATTCTTAATCTTGCTATTTAATATATTGCGAGCAGGCATCCTTGGGTTTTTTGTAGTTAAACACTAAAAAGTTAAGAAATGCCAGGATTTAAAGTTGCTTACTGCTGAGTGGAGTTTATCATTTGAGGCTCAATAATGTGCTAAATGCACAGTATGGCTTTTCACTCAGAGCTGGCACATGTCCTGCTGGCTCTGTTTGTGGAATTTTCATGTGCCTGCCTGCAAAATGCCATGTAAACAAATACTATGGAGGGAATTTCCAAGAATATGTAATGGCTAGATGCACAAGAGCATGTTGTGTCAGAGTAATGGGATATCTCCCTTAGTGGCACATGCCTTCACCCCTTGTTTAAGGTATCCCATAGTTGGTACTTGGGGAAAAAAATTTTGAGAAAAGGCATAGTTGAGGTATGGATTCTAAGCCTCAGGACAGATATAAGTATGTGCACCCCAGTCTACATGTCCTGGATGCTGGTGGTTGTTGTGGAGCAGAATAAGTTACATGATATGAGCAGCATGGCTGATTTGTTAAAGGTTGTGCAGCTACAACCTTGAATCTGATCAGGTGCCATGAACCGTGTCCAGAAGATGGAACACCACAGCCTGTTCATGTATGCAGTGTAACCACAGCACGCTCAGCTCTCAAGGTGAGCACAGTAACATGTAACCAGTAAGCATTAAGTGGAGCATTTTGTCACAGCCTTGAAAAGTATAAATATAAGTGCTTGAAACCAATAAATGTCTTTGCATATTGCTGCAGAGTCTGTGCCTTATTCCACCATCAGGTCATAATCACAGGGTAGGAAATAATGATGATATTTCTTTTGTGTCTTGTCTGGAAACATGTGGTCTGAGTGCATATACCCACAAGCAAGAAAAAAGTCAACATCTCTATTCTGCAGTTAAGGATTAACCTAGTACACCCCTGCTTAATGCAACTATAGAAGTATGCATTTAGGTACATACCTAAATCTAAATTTCTTAGTTTCTTAGTAACTTTGGTTATTTACAGACATAGGGAGGGAGGCTTAAGGAATGAGGTTTTCATGGGTCTCTAAATGGTGACGAGCCTTGAGCCTCCTTATAAACTTAATATATTGACTTCCTCTATCCTGACAGTAACCAAAAAATACTTCTCTTTGTTTGCCTGAAGGTCAGCCTTAAACCATTTTCCTGTGCTTATGTGAATTAAATAAAATTATGAATGAAAAAAAAATCTTTTTAAATGTGCTTGTGAGGTGAATGTTTTTGTAAAACTTACGCTGCATTTAAATTATGTCAGAAACTGTTTTAAGATGGATGAGTCCTGAGCATAAGCATTGATTTTTGTGGGTTTTGATTAGCTAGAATATAGTAACTGGGTATTTGGGGTTTTTTAAACTATCTTCCAAGTTTCTCTTAGTTTCTCTTCCCTATGGGGTAAGCTATGTCCTTTGGAAGCTTGGAAAGGAACAATAAGACTTGATGCATGTTTATGCAAAACAATTCAGTTAATAGCTGAAGGGGATAGTTCTGTAAAAGTGACATGATTTATAAAGCACAAGGTCAGCTTGGAATTTTTGAAGTCTTAAGAAATGGACGATTACAGCACACCATATGTGGTCAGAGATAGCACAGTTTGCACCTGCAATTGCTCTTTCAGCCTTTGTACTGTGTGCAATTGACTGCTCAGAGGCCCCTGAGGCTATCCAACATGATATGGTCTGACCTGCTAAAATGAAGAATAAAAATAGAAAGTAAAAACATAAAACAAAAAACCCTCAACCAACAAAACCAAAAACAAACCCCCAAAAGCCAAAACCAAAAACTAGTCTAGTCAGAGAAATTGTGTGAAAAGCTGAGTTAGAAGCTGTTCTGTACTGAGTCAAAAAACGTCACACTTTTTATTTGGTTTTGATCTTATTATATATAACTAGCAAATAGTCCATATGACTGTGTAGCACTTGTAACATCAGCTGTGCTAAATTCTTTGTTCAATCAATGTTTTCAAAGACTGAAAGAATATGGTGGGAATCAAGAGTGGAAAGGCAGTCCATAGGTTCTTAGCTTCCAGAGAGGTTAACAGTGTAGTTTGGAATACACAGATATAAAATGACAGATGATGACAATTCAGAACAGTGTGACATAGAGCTGGCCTTATAAAATATTGGAGATGCTAAGATGGCTATTTTCATTGTTTCTCTTCTCACAATTTTTACATTTAAAAATCAGTTGTATTGAACTTCCAACACTGCTCTTGTCCATCTGCCTTGACTTTCCTAATTCAGTGCACTTCATCATTTGTCAAAATGTGCTTTTGCTATCCTATGGTAAATACAGTTCTGCTGAATTTGTGTGTTAATTGGTGTATGACCTTGAATGAAACTCTTCCTGTGATCTTGGTACACAAATTTAGTACACAAGTACTCTCTGCATTTTTAGAAGACCAAAGAAAGAAAAAAAAAGGAAAAAAAAACCCAGAATTAAAAAGGTGGTTTCAGATTCCAATTTGTTGGTGCTTGTACTGGCATTTGTTGTTGCATGGTAAATCCTTATTTGCTTTTGACTTTCTTTTCCTCAGTGAATATTTCTCATCACTGCTGTTATCAAAGGCCAGGCTGCATGGGGCTTTGATTAACCTGGTCTAGTGGGTGTATCCCTGCTGTAGAACCATAGAACCCTCCTGACTTTTAAGGTCTCTCAAGCCCAAACCACTCTATGGTTCTATGATATATATATTTTTAGCTCATGTTATTTTCTGCTGATCAGAAATGTTGTCCATAACAAGAAGCTGACATGGTGATTAGGGCAGTTAGAAGTACAACTTAATGAACTAAACACCTCACTGAAACTAAACGTAGTGGTATTTCTTTAATTGTTGCATACTGATGAAGTGTGCCAGTCTTTTAACACCACTTCCCACAGAAGCTCTTTCCCCCTCTAGAAAAGATAAATTGTGTGACAAACTCTGGACAAGAATGTGCACAGGCTTGCTGATAAGAGGGGTGAAGGCCTTTATTTAAGTATAAAGGCTGTTTTGTGGCTCTTCCTCTTCCTATGATTATGGCTATGCTTTTCTAAGCTTCATCTTGTTAAAAATGTTCATACTTCTGTTTTGAAAAAATATCTTCCATGTTTGTATAGTTCTTACCTCCACGAGTAATGTGAAATGGTATGAGAGAAGATCTTTAAAGAAGTTAGTGGAATAATTTACTACCTGAATCTCAGCTCCATGTGCAAAATCACATTATGGCAAGAAAATTGGTGTTTGGAGTTTTTTTAAATTTGGCAGCTCAAATTTTGTACTCAAGAGTCTAAGTACACAAATTGTACAAACTGTAAGTACATATTTCTGAACTTCTGATCATAGATATTCTTCAATTACTGAGGCTAGTAAATTCTTATAATAGAAAGTACAAATTAAAAATACAAACTAATGTCCTCCAGAGTAAACTAACCATGTAATTTAGAGGAATTAATTTGGTGGAGTGCTTTGGGAGAGAAAGAGAAGGGATTGCACACATCCATTTACTGCTTTTAGTCTTTTTACCTTAAGAAATTATTCTCTTTAATTTTTTCCCACGTTGGGAAAAATTATCTCATGTTGACCATGCAAATTGTGATGTCTGCATTTATAAAAATGCTTACTTATTAAAGACATTTCTGAAAGTGTCCCTTCAACATTGAGTTCTGTCTCATATGTCCTTCAGTGGTGTTCTGCTGCTGCTCTGTAATCTCTGAGCACCATTTACGTGTCTTCATGGCTCGTAGCACTTTGGAAATTTTTCTTAAGTGGTCACATGTATCTGGTGGGTTATTCAATTAACTTCTGCTTCTGTGAGGTTGGAGCCTGCCATTGGAGTGAACACATCTGTGCTGTACTGACTGATGCAGCTGTCTGTGATAGGTGCTTTATCAGGATGAACTGCTGTCTTCAACTAAAAACACCCTGTGACATCAACATGAATACAGATATGGGATATCTTCTTGCCTTAAACACAGATAAATGGCCTTTACTTCATGGCCGCTTTTCTACTGTTAGGTGATCAATAATAAATGCGAACAGATATCCAAAGAAACAAAAAACAAGTTTTGCAAATGTGAGTTCCCTCTTTATTAATAAGAGAAAGTTCCCTTTCTCTTTATTATTTCTATATCTTGTATCAGTGTCAAACAATTTTTTTATCTTTTCTAGTGAGCCTTTCCTACATCTGTGTCTACAGCTCAATGCATTTGTTCTCTGGCTCCTTCCTTCCTTCTTCTGTTGAATGTGGTAATTGCATCAATTCTTTCTCCAGCCCTTTTGTAATACCCTGTTCTCAGTAACCTGTCATAAATCTTTTCTATCAGGTTTACAGTTCTCCTCTCTTCCGCTGGGTATTTAAGTAATCTGGGTCTAGTGCTTTGTTGGCTTTCAGGAGTTCTAATTGCCTTCTTATCTGTTTTATGATGAGGGTAAAGCTTTTCAACAATTCACTCCCCAAGCCTAAGAAAACATACCTCAGTCCCTAGGATGCTTTCTTCTCTTTTTTTTGTGTGGACTGTCAAGAAATAAAAGTACACCTGCAACATCTATCACTGACCATCTATCACTAGTTTCCTTCTTTGATCAGCTAGTGCTCCTCCTGCATAATTTTTTTTTTTGTTTAAATGGCATGCTTTTGTTTGTTTTTTTTTGTTTGCTTGGTTTGGTTTAGTTTAGATTTGGGGTTTTGTTTTTCTTTTTGTTGGTTTGTTTGTTTGTTTGTTTGCTTGGTTGGGGGTTTTCTTGAGTTTGATTTTTTTTTTTTTGCTATCCTTTCTTAATTGTTTCTCCATTTAGGAACTCCCTTAATTAATTATGTTATAATAACTTTGGTTTTGTCATATATCTCTTATTTATTTCTTCTCTGGGAAAAATGAATTTCTGACAACCTATTCCTTTTCTCCCTTGTTGATTCTGCTTTTTTTTCCCCCCAGAATTTTATGTTACTTTATGTTTATGACGCATGTTTTTCGGCAAAATGATGCACAAAAAGCACTTGCAATATAACTAAATGTAAATCTATACAATTTTACCTATAGCTATTTCAATAACTCCAAGTATGTATTTCATTGCCAAGTGATTCAAATATCTTTTTACTGATTGCCTAGAACTAAAAACCAAAAAGACTATTGGTCCAAACTATTCAAACAGACAGTGACAGTGCTTGCAGTTTTCAAAGCTCTCATTGCATGTTCTAAAAAGTGTTGGTCTGTGGTATGTTTGGCTTTGGTTGTTTGCAGTTGTTTTTGTGTGTGTGCTAACACCTTACTCAGTGTGGGAGGGGGAATGGAATTAATATTGGCTGAGTGTAAATGTCTGAGTCCAAAGGAATTGCACAGGAGACTGGGAAATGTGAAATCAATCTAAACAATCAGGTCCTATTTAAGCATATGAAAATGTAAAAAAGTAAAAGTAATGTAATGTAATGAAAAAGTATGTAAAGTAATGTAAAAGTATGAATTGTAAAGGTTTAGTTATACTTGTCCTTTCCCTCTGAGATCTATCAAATCATAATCTGCCATTTTCAGATGAAAAAAAGTTATTTGATTTCCAGATACTTTCAGTAGCACATTCCCTTTTGTAAATGTTTAACATTTACATTTACTTATTGTTTTTTAATTTTATTAAATTTGTTTTATTATTACATTTATTTATTCCTATTCCAGCCTGTATTCCTGTTCTTTTCTGGTAAAAGTAATATAGTCCAGGAGATTACTTATTAGTCCAGGAGAGACTGGGTGAAGTCACTGCACATGGATCCTGCACATGGAGGGAAGGAGTAGCTGCTTGTTATTGTTGTTTTGTATTGCTCAAAAGAACTTCTCCCTTCCCCAAAGGAGTAATATTTATATCACTTGGAAGACTGTGATAATGAATGGGTTTCACTGATCTGGAGAGAAAGCCTATTACCTTGATTTGAGATTCTTAGTTTAAAAACAAAAAGAACTTAATATTCTGACAGATGTGTTGTACTTCCATAGTAAGTTTTGGGTTAAAGGGGTAACTTTTACTTTTTATATACTGTTAATGGTCCTCATTTATGTTTTATGTCCTTTTTGAGTCAACTCCCATTGCCCAAATCCACTAGTGAAACTGTAGAGGTTCTTTATTTTGGATGGATGGTGACATATTTTAGATGATCCCATAAAATGGGACTTGTCTCAGTGTTTGTGACTAAACAGTACCTAACCTGAGCTCGTAAGACAAGGTGGTCCTTGTCTTACCACTTGTTAGTTGGGAGAAGGGACAGACCCCACCTGGCTACAGCCTCCTTTCAGTCAGCTGTAGACAGCAGTAAGGTCTCCCCTGAGCCTCTTTTTCTCCAGAATAAACCCAGCTCCCTCAGCTGCTCCAGACCCTTCAGCAGCTCTGCTGTCCTTCTCTGGACTCACTCCAGCCCCCCAGTGTCCTTCCTGAACTTAGGGCCCACAACTGGACACAGCACTCGAGGTGTGGCCTCAGCAGTGCCCAGCACAGGGGGACAATCCCTGCCCTGCTCCTGCTGGCCACACCATTGCTGATCCAGGCCAGGATGCCATTGGCCTTCTTGGCCACCTGGGCACACCCTGGCTCATGTTCAGCTGCTGTCACCAGCACCCCCAGGGCCTTTCCAGCCACTCTGTCCCAGCATGTGGCACTGCCCGGGGTTGTTGTGGCCCAAGGGCAGGACCCAGCTCTGGGCCTTGTTGAACCTCACCCCATCAGCCTCAGCCCATGATCCAGCCTGCCCAGATCCCTCTGCAGAGCCTTCCTGCCCTCCAGCAGGTCAGCACTCCCATCCAGACTGGTGTCACCTGCAAACCGCCTGAGGGTGCACCTGATGATCAAAAAAGGTATCACACAGCACTGGCTCCACTCCTGAGCTCTGGGTAACAGCACCTGTGACCAGCCACCAGCTGGAGGTAACTCCATTCACCACCACTCTTGGGGCCCAGCCATCCACACAGTTTGTAACCCATGAACTGTGCACTGTCCAAGCCATGAGAGCCGTTTCTCCAGGGGAATGCGGTGGGAGACAGTGTCAAATGCTTTGGTAAAGTTCAAGCAGACAACATCCACAGGCTTTTCCCATCCACTGTGTGTGTCACACTGCCATAGAAAGAGATCAGGTTTGTCAAGCAGGACCTGCATTGCACAAATCTGTGCTGGCTGAGCCTGATCCTCTGGTTGTCTGGCATGAGCTGCCTGATCACTCTCAAGAAATCTGCTTTGTAACCTTCCCTGGCACTGAAGTCAGGCTGATGGACCTGTAGCTCCCCATATCTGCCTTCCAGCCACTCTTGTAGATTGGCATCATACTTGCTAATTTCCAGTCGACTGGAAACTCCATGGTTCATCAGGACTAATGGTAAATGATTGAAGGTGGCGAAAAGAAGAAATAGAAGAAACTTACTTGAAAATAATGAAGAACAAGGAGAAAGGAATTTTTAGAGAAACCCTAAAAAGATAAAAGGAGAGAGAGAAAATGAGAGAGAAATTGAGCTGGGTAATCTATTTGAGTTTTATCCCCTCATAATTTTCCTTTTCTTGTGCTACACATAATTCTAAATTGACCTTTTATGCTATAAAGTAGTCCAGTAATGCTCCAGAATAGAGAATATGATGACAATTATTTTGAAAGAATGACCATAACTTATTTCACACGGTAATTTTTTTTAATTTCATGGAGTAATTAAGTTTACAGGCTAAGAATGAAATTGTTTCCTTGATGACTCCTTGGAGGGGAACTGACTTTCCATTCGACAGTTTCTAAGTAGATGGAGAGAGAGAATAACGTTTCCACAGCAACAATATATATTTTGGCTGTAAGGCTGATTTACATGAGAACAGATTGAATGAGATCTTAGTTTTTCTTTGAGATTTTTCTTTCCCATTAGCTTTTAAATGTTTTTATTTTATGAAACATGCTTTTCCTTCACTTCAGAGAGAAAACATTCATATGCCTTACCTTGCAGTTCATAATAATTTTTGTGCAGTACTGAGTACTAACTCTGTAGTTGACATAACATGTTGATTGTGGTGAAGGAGAGAAAATTGTAATCAGCCCAGAGACCTTTGTTTCAGCAACCTCCAAAGATATATGATGATACCCTTCAGATTGTTCATGAATGAAGAAAATCCATCTGAATCTATTTTAATGGTATTTGCATTCAATCTATTTTGTGCATCAAATGGATTTAGAATCATAGAATCACAGAATTGTTTGGATTGAAAATGACACTAAAATCATCTTCTTCCAAACCACTTGCCATAGGCAGGGACACCTTCTCCTAGGCCAGATTGCCCTGATCCCCATCCAGCCTGGCCTTGAACATCTCCAAGGGTGGGGTATCAACCACCTCTCTGAGCAACCTGTTCCAGTGCCTCACCACCCTCACAGTAAAGAAATTCTTCCTAACATCTAATCTACACTGCCTAGTTTGTCCTGTTACTATACGCCCTTGTAAGAAGACTCTCTCCTTCCTTCTTCTAGGTTCCCTTCAGGTACTAGAAGGTGATCTGAGCTCTCCATGCACCCTTCTCTTCTCCAGGCTGAACAGCCCCAACCCTCTCGGTGTGTCTTCATAGTCCAGTGATTAACTTAGTGGCTCTCCTCTGGAGTCTTTCCTACAGGTCCATGCCCTTCCTACACTGGATTCCCCAGAGACGGAGAAAAATTGGTATGGAGTTCAGTAGGGCCAAGTGATGCATCCTGCACTTGGGTCGCAACAACTCCATTTGCTCCAGAAAAATATTCCCAGAATTCTGGTGAAAGAGAATTCAGAAAACTACCTTTAAACATCACAATATGCATGATGATTTCTCTTTTTTTTTCTCATTAGAAATGTAGTCTAATGTTTAGAGCCTTCAAGACTAGTACAGTTTTAAAACTCTCAAGTACTTCAGAATGCATTTTAGGTCTCTTACCTAGTCTAAAACCAAAATCCTGAGTTTGAGAACTGGTCTTGAAATACCAGGTCAGTATTCAATACCTAAAACTTCCACTAGTTCTGTCTGTATGTAAAATGCAATCAGGGTCCAAGTACTAAGCAGGGATATGCTCTGTTGGATTTTAGGGGAATGAAGTGCTATCTTCAAGCACTTAAGTTTTGTTCGTGAGCATGGGCCAGTGTAGCAAGACACTACAGGTGTATTATTTTGGAAGTGAGTTAAACTGCTTTCACATAGCATTTTCCCTGTCTGTCTTCTGCCTCCCAACAGCCTAAGAGAAAACTGGCATGGGTGCTATGGAAAAATACTTGTAAAGCAAAAAATGTCGTATTAGTAAAACCCATACAACAAGATGGAGGGTTTAATGCATGCTTTTCTGTTTGGTCTTCTTCCAAGACAGATTTTGGCCAAAAAACCCCAAAACAAACACAGTTTGTTGGTAACAGTAGCTTCTAATATCAAATAAGTAAAAATATGTTAGGTAAAAGAGAAGCAACAGTTTGGTGCAACCAGTGTATAAACAAGTAGTGCTCTTTACCTCTGGCACCTTGTGTTTTGGTCTAACAGGAAAGGAGTTGTTTTTCAATGGACAGACTCACAGCATAAATGAGGTGCAAGCAGACAGAGGAGATAAGTTAGCCCTGTGTCTGAAGCAGCATGCAGGTGTTTCCAGCTATGACAGACTGAGCTTCTGCAATGTGCTTCTTAGAAGTACAATCCAGACTGCAGCACTTAGACAAGGTTGTGTTTTGCCTGACAGGTTCTGAGTTCTGCTTGGGAGGGGAGAGGCTGGCAATACAGTATTAATCCACTTCAACCTTTATGTAAGACTGCTTTCATTCACTGATGAAAAGATGAATATTTAATCTTTCTCTTTAGACCTGAAAAGATTTTTTTCTGTGAATCCAACAGTAAAAGGTTTCAGTCGTGTTTGTCATGCTAAAAATCTTCTCATTTCAAAAAAATGAGACTGGTGTGTCTTTTGTAGGAGATGTATCTCTGACTGTTGTTTGGCCAGCTGTTTCTTATTGTCGGGGGAACAAAAATTTGGAGTCCTAAGGCACAAACTACTCTTACAATAGCCACATCTGTTCTGATTAGGTAATGCCCACTGAAAAAGACTTGTTGAAGAAATGCAGAAGTGTTCATTTATTCAGATGATATCATATTTGGGTCTGAGGAAAGCAGTGGCTCTGTTCAAGAAGTGTCTCATTTAAGAAGGGTCAAAATTTTGAGGATGGGAAGGGATAGTTCTACAGAATGCATGAACAGCAGAGCATGAAGACTATGTTGATACCAAGGAGTTTTGGTATATTGTATGTTCTGTATCTCTCAGTAAACAACCAATTTTTCACTTGTAACAGGTTGCTCTACTAATTCCCAGGATTAAAGCAGTATACAGAAACCCCATTCCCCTAAACTGTACTGGTATACCAGCAGGAACATGGAGAAGCCGTTGTTTCCCAGTTCAACAGACTTTTCAACTAAATAGGCATTGCTTTCCTTACATTTCCTTTAATGAACTAGCAGATCGCATTCACAAAAATATGCCATTTGATTCTGAGGAGATGGCCAAATCAAGCTATCTAAAGTCTCACTAATGTGCAGGGAAAGATGCCAGAATCAAGGGCTAGTTATAGCAAAGACTGCACTACACAGGACAAATATATTTGGACCTGAATGGTTGCAACAATTCAGATAGAAGATGTATTCTGATTAGGTGTCCAATATTTCAAAAGATAAAAGAGGAGGGATTCATCATCAGCATCACTGCTGACTGAATAGACTGTTTTCACATGCAAGGTTGAGGGTCTTTTTAGAAAACATCCCATTATCTCACCCTATGTGCAGTTGGCTTTCATAAATGTGAAATGCTGTTTTACATTCACAGTCGCCACTAAGTATTTCACACACTTAGCTTCTCTCTTATCTTCCTTCTCTGTAGACTGCAGGCTTCCTTTCAGTGGCAGTACACTTGACTAAAGTGTAAAAAACCATGTGAAATCTGTCTAAGAGCAATGGCTGGAGGCATTTCACTTCCTTTGTGCAGACACGTCAGATCAGCTATCAAAGGACAGATGAGAACTGTTGTGACACTATTTTCCTTTTCACTTTCTACCTTACTAAGAGGAATTATAACTATTCATATGAGGACTTACAGGAAATGAAATTGTTTTAGTTACTGTGTATACATGAGACAATTTGCCATGTCAACACAAGGAAGATTCCCTTTTTTCAGAAGAAGCTCCATATCCTTGCTAACATGAAAAGATTAAGAAATCTCAGGAGTGTTTACCTCCTTCACATCATTCTGTGATGCCAGAGCTGCCTTTTTTTTTCACTTTCACTCTTTCATCCCAGCAGTTTAAAGGACTTGAGGTTTGAGGTATACTAATTCCTGCTGTTGGCAGCCAGGTGTTACATTGCTATTGTTCATGACACACCTGGGGAAGAGAAATGCCTGTAACTGGCTGGATAATCAGGCTTTAAGCCTCAACTCTGTGTTAGCTTGGTTCATTGCTGATGGATTTAGTCAAGTATGAAAAACATTTCTTATCTTCCATACTCTATATAATATTAAGGATAAATTGCATCTTGGAGTGTATTTTGCTTCCAAGGAGTGGATTTTTTCTTCCCTCATACAATTCTTCAGAACATGATGAAATTTGCCTTAGTTTTGAGAGCATAAATTTACATTTTATTGCCAAATTGAAGTCTGGTGTAGGGTAATAGGACTTGCATGTAGTAGAGGAGTAATGAAGTTTGATCATATGATGGTTTGAACAGTTTCATCTGGTATTCTGATAAGCAATCTGTGAAGTACTGAGTTGGTGAAACTACAGCTAGAAGGCCTTCCAAGCATGTTTGAGAATAAGACAAATTCATAACGATAGCAACTATTTGATAAAACACACCAAAATAGCAGAGTGCAGTTCAGTACGGTTGAATACCAAACACCACTCCTGGGAGTAATCAATTGCTACAATAAAGAAGTCCCCAACCTGCTAATCAGTAGGTTAATAGTGAAGAATTTGAGAATTATAAAGGTTGAAAGCTGAACATCATTTAAAAAAACTGTGCAAATGGAGAAAGAAAAGCCCATGCTTGGATGTACAGACAGGGTTGTTGTGTGTTAAGATTCATTCCTCTGTTCATAGCACGAATCAGATTTTGGTGAGATTGCTGTTTCCAGCTTTCTTTAGGTAACACAGGTAAAGAAAAATGTAGGTCAGCTGGGAGAAAAGCCAGGGAAGATTAGTAGGAATGATTTAGAGATATACAAAACATGACTGTTAGGGAGAGAACTAAAATTTTGGGATTGTTTATTCTAGAGGAGAAAAAGGACATGATAAATCTTTCAATACATAAAATACTGCTGCAGAGCGGAAAAGGTTATTCATTCGGACTGGTACAAGAAGTTATGGGTTGTGCTACAGCAAGAGATATTTAGGTAAGATTTTAGGAAAATATTTCTGGAGACAAGAATAGTCATGAACTCGGAAAAAAACCCCCGTGTGGAGTATTGAAGGAAGGAGGCTAGACAAACCTTTCTCTTAAATTATGGAAATATATCTGATTATGTGCTGTCTGTTCTGACTTGAAATGATGTTTAGTGGCTACGTTATTATTATTTGGAAACTCAGTAGAAATAGGATGCTATATATAAGCAGAGAGCCAAAAAAGCATGAAAATAGAAGTTTCAGGAATATTTTTTCATATGTAGCTCCATTAGGTGTTGTAGCTTTGACACTAAACATTCTCGATTAATTCACTGTTGTTAAAGGACTCTAGACTTTGTTTGGTCTTATTTGGCCTTTGTACTATAGTATTCTTTTTTCCTTTACTAGCATTGCAGACTGTATTCTCCCTTCCTAATGTTGCCTATATTTCTGAAGTGCAATAATTTGTGCTCTAAAGTGCACAATAATCAGTTCCCTAGTTTGTGAATAAATAGCACCTCAGCCTCCAAATTCTCTTTTTAGATGCATTCATAAGATTTATAAATGTGTACTTTAGGTATTCAAGGTTGAAATCAATAGATAACTTGAGGCACTGAGCCTTTCTTTGTGTGAGATATCTTTGGACTTTTCCTCTAACCAAGAGTTTAACATATTTTTCTTCTAAAACTACATTCCACACAGGGTGTCCAGAAGCCAAATACTGTCTGTCCATAGCTGTGTGATACTGTATTGGCTTACTCAAACGGCTCTGAATGCTTGTGGCTTTCTGTGGTCACAAGGGACCGCTACTCCAAAAGCCACATTGTGGAAATAGCAAACACTTTGTAGCTTTGGAAGGTCTTTACTTGCTTCTCCCCCTCCTGCCCCTGTCTGGAACCTGAACTAAACCTGTGGTCTGACAACTGAAAGACCAACTTATATTTGTGAAATACAGATCAGACCAAAACATCAGAATGGCCAGAACAGAACAGTCCCCCGTCTGCTGCCAGTAATGTTGCTGTTTTTACCGAAGTCTACAAGAAGTATTCTCAAAATTAAACAACAATGAAAAAGGTTGCTTACCCTGCTGTAGTTTTTATCATATGATAAAAAAGTCCCAGATTTCTACATGTTTTGGTGCTGTCAGAAAGCATGCACTTAACTGGCACTTTAACAGAGGAAGAATGGCAGCTACTCCACAGTTTTGTAGGGTAAATAAACATTAATTTTCCATATTGAAAGCAGAACTATTACAGAATTTTATGCGGTGGCCTGTGTACCATAGTTGCCTGGCTAAGATCCTTACTCAGGTACAGTATTTTTCCAGCTCCTTCCTCAGCCCTTGGGGTCTCCTATTGTGCTTCTGTTCCTCCAATTCTAAATTACACTTTCCTAATGAGTCTGATACACTGAGATTGTTTGAAAATCTGATACACAGATTTTCACATGCTATAATGTTTTGGTGTATCTGGTAGTGCTCATCTGGTGTGGATTTTTCAATCTTAGCAATTTCCACAATGATTTTAGTCTGCAACAAGGACAAGTTTCAACCCCTAAAGAATTAAGAGTTTGCTGCAAATTGACTAGAGATAAAGTCGATGGACAAAAAGCGTTTTCTAGGAATAGACTTGGAGAAGAAAGAAACATGCTTGTTTTACTCTAATTGCCTTCAGAAACACTTGGTCCTGGTACTAATTACTTTGGCTTTGAAGACTGTATTGTCTTCACCTCAGTATTTTAAAAAAGCTTTTTATTGGAGTTCCTGTCATTACTCTCCTATTCATCTGCTGTTCTGAGACTGCAGCTGAGAATGTGCTGTCCTGTCTGCTTGTGAAGTCATATGTCTGTGTTACAAAGTCCCTTTTGAAAAATACCTTTTTTGCATTTTTAATATCCAGGTAGCTACTGAATTCACATCTATTTCTCACTTGTGCATTCATATTTCTGGTTAAGCTCTGGAATTCCAAAAATAATATCAGAGAGGAAAACTCAGAAGCTCATTGCTTTTGTGGCTTTTTTCACTGAGGCCAGTTTTAGCCCATGTTGCCAATGATCAGTCTGTACACTTTAGTTCTATATTGTATACTTAAGCTGTGAGTGCAACAAATGATGTTTTCTTAGCCTCTCCATACAGCCTATTAAACAGTGGTTGGAATACTTCCATCTGTAAAGCAAAACCTTTGGCATAAATAATATTGTCATTTGGATAGGCTAGACATACTTTTTGCAAAGTGACCTTGTAAAAATATTGTCTGAGGTATGACTGAGCCTAAATTATATGACAGTGAGGTAGTATATTTTGGTCTCTCTGGTATATGAGGTCTCATCTTGTAGTAGTGAAACCACCTGAAATTAAACAAAAACCAGTAATGTGTATCAGATTTAGAAGCTGAAAGAAGCTGGGCTGAGTTTTTTGGGTTTTTTAAATCTATTTGCAAACTTTTATGTAAATTCTTTGTTTGGCAAAGGCAAACATTGCTTACTGTGGTCTTCCTGTCTGATGATTTTTGTCTTTGTAAAAAGTTTGGACTTTATACATATTGAACTTTACCAAAATTATACGAAACACTGTGAGGAAAATCTTCACATTATAAATATAAGTAAATCTGGAATAGTTGGGTCAGAATTATGTTTTCCTCCCCCATTTACAGCTCTTTCAAATGCTTTTTTGTTATCATTTGGGATAAATTGGTTGTTTGGGTGCCCTAGATAAAAACATCTTGTACAAGATGCACAAGATACATATTTCTGTTTCCTCTCAAGAGTCAATCATCTTAAAAACTGTCTTCCTAATCTGTAGGGCAGGGTTAGGTGTTATAGTTAACAACCCTATTTACCAGTTCATGCCCCTGAATCGTTATCCAGATGTTCATACTTACTATACCATCTTGCCAAGTCTACTCGAACACTTAGGACCAGCTCATGCTCTGACATTTGAAATAATTCATGTGTTTAATGTGTAAACTCTTTGGTTTGTGTATTCTGTAAATGTAAGGGAGAGCATACTGTAGCTATAATGGAAATCTTTTTTTAAAACGACTGACCACATACTGGCCGTTATTTTCTGCCGTTCCAGTGAAATAACCTTTTAGATGGAAGGATGCAATACCTCATTTCACAGGTCAGACCATACTTCCCAAGACTGTAGAGAGTCTCTGTTCAAGCAGGTGAAGGAAGTATCCTTTGAATGCAATGTTGTATTAAAATCTGTTTCACTCAGAAGTTACTTCTGAAGAAGAACACATGTGATTTTGGAACCAATTTTCAATAGTGGCTGCAAAAATGTGATCTTCAGACTGTGTTGAATATAAGGAGGTTCAGCTTTCAATGCTTTATTGCTGCCAAATAAAGCTGCCAAAACTTAAGGCTATCCTAGGGCTATTCTGTAACTGTGCCCTTTTACGACTACAAACAAATCACAAAGGGCAAGTGTGCAGCTTAAATAACCTTATGCATATTGGACTGGACTTTCAAGGGTGTAATACCCATTGACGTAGAAATACAACCATCATATCATGCTTTGTTCCAAAGCCAGTGCATTTCGTAAATTAGAAATAGGAACCATAGTAAAATTCCCATTCATATCAGGACTTGTTTTCTCTTCCATGTGATCATCTAGGTCAGGAACTGTAGATTTCCCACTTGCCTTCCCTATAATATTTTTTTTTTTTCATTTAGATTTGGTGAATTAGTCTTAAAAATGCAAATTGTTTCTGATGTGTTGAGGTTTAGGATAATTTTTTTTTCCCAGAATGTGCTGTCTTGTTGTCTGTAATCTTCTTTCATGTCTGTAAATTTAGAGTTGTTAAGGCTTGTGCTTTTTTAAAACCATGCTTTAAAAGTAGAAGGTTATTAGTACCAACCAATTTGTGTTCATGTTCTAAAAAAAGGTCTTGAATTTTTTTCCCCCAAAAAGTAGCTTTCAGGCTTTTGTACTGCTTTGGTGTGCAACAGCAGACAACAATTGTAGGTTACAATCAGCAGATCCTCATTCTGTGGCCAGACTGGGTACAATGCTATTTTGGTATGTGTTTCAGGAAAAATAATTTTAAAAATAAAAGATATACAGAGAAAGTGTTTAAAACACAAAGAAGTTTAAATATAATTTTTAAACCTACTCTCTGAAGATTTGGCTTCATGTTTTTTGCATTTGTAGTATGTACAGAATCTACACGGGCACGTAGTACGATGAAACGCAGTTTCAGCTTTTGTGTGTGACTTGTCTGGTGGTTTACAGATTCTCCAGTTCAGCACTGGGAAGCCAGTGGGAGACATACAGAGAGCCGGACAGGACGGTGGGCAGAGGCTGGCTATAAATGCAAAAGCTGTTGAAAGGCTGAGGAGGGGGAGAACATAAATTCTTTTTCTGGCCCTCGGCAATAGAGGCTGACAGGGAAGGCAAAATGACGAGAGACGTGGTGATGAAGTCTGGAGGCAGAAACCAATTCTTACGTGTCTGTGTGAGATGCTTAAGACCTGCACAAGTGTGCAGTATCTTTTTAAACACACTCTTCTAATCTGTGACTTATAAATGAAACTTGTACTGTGTGAGCAGATTCTTAAAAAAACAGAAGAAGTGAAAAATCAAAAGGAAAACCCCATCTATGATGGATACGGAAATGGAAGTGAAATCCTGCCAAGAAAAAGTACTGTGAAGATGAATTCAGAGGAGTATTTTGTTGTCACAGCAGTTGAGGTGCCCAGGCCTCTGACAGGCTGTGTGCCACCTGCCCTGGATGCCTTGCAGACCAGAACTTATCCATCAGAGAGTCCCCCTGTGGGTACGAAGTGTCTGCCAGCTTGCATGAGGAATTTGTGACTATCAGGTTGGAATGTGGCACATCTGCCCAGGATAGCCGAAGAGAATCACTTTATGACACTCAACTGGGAAACAGCAAACTTCTGGTACTTGCTATACCAGTAGGGCAGGAATGTGCTATCAGATACATTCAAAAACTTCCCAATTTACATTCTCTATGCTGTGTGTACGTCATCTGGAACTTTATAAATAAAGATCATTCTTTGTTACAGTGAAAGATGTAAGCAAATAACTACATCTTTTACTGAGAATACACAGGTAAGAAGTCCCTTCATCGTCTAACAGCCTGAGTCTGTCATCATTTAAGTAATGACAGATGCACATGTCTCTGCCAGAATGAGGCAGAGTCTGGAGCTATCCTTTCTGTCTGAAGCTAGTTTTTATGTTGCCAAAACGTAATTGTGTCTTTTGCAAACTCGATGTCCTCTAGACTAAAGCAGACAACATTGCTGTGTAGTTATTTTAACCATTATAGTTCAGACATTCTTCTGCTGGGGAAAGGAAACAGTATGGGAAAAACCTCTTCCCAAACCTGCTCATGCTGGAAGCCAGCAGCTCAGGGAAAGCTACGTAATGTGGCATTGCAGACTACACCCCTAGCAGCCTAGGCATAGTGGCTATTTGACAGAAATAAACCAGGCTCTGTTGTACTTCAGGGTTTTTTTAGCTGCAGAGCAAAAAGGGCACATTGTACTAGCTGTTGGCATCACTGACAGCATTTGAGGCAAGCCTTTAAGCTCTTCTCAAGGATCTGGCGATTACCAGATGCAGCCTAGAAGGCCCTTATCTACTCAAAATCCAGCTGGTTTGGAAATGAAAATGTTGGCTTTACCAACATAATGGTATCTGCAAGGATGAAAAGCTGTTCCACCCCTTCTTTTCAATTAGGAAAGTCACATTCCCTCTTACAAAATGAAAGGCTCCATTAATACTCATATTAAAAGAAAGGCAGGGATGACTGGAGGGACTGTTTTACAGAACATTTGTCAACACTGGCCCACTGTGTTGGTAGCAAAGCTGATGTATTGAAATTGCAGGTTAGCTGCCCCTAAATATTGGTAGACCTTTGGTAGATCTAACTCAAAATTCAGGCAGAGTCTGGGCTTATACGATTTTTAGCTTGATGTAATCAAAAAAGCAGGTGGTGATGGTGGAGAAGTAGAGTATACCTAGCAATCTTAAACACTGACTTGTTTACAGAAATTATTACATATCAGCACTGCAGCTTGCATCTTCAAGCTGGGCAATCTCTGCTTATAATTAGCATTTTCAGGAAGTAAAGCTTCACAGGGAATGTTAAGAGACTGCTTTTGTACTGGTAGTGCATAGACAAATGTTTCTAGCTGTATGTTACAACTATGCAGAGATTATGCTCATGTTTATACAGACAGGTGTGGTGGTGGCCATAAGGGTGGAACATGTGAGATGCTGAATAAAGATTTAAGAAAATATAATCGGTCAAAAATCTCACTACCATAGAACAAATTCTTTCTTCAGCCACAAAGCCAACTGCTCCTTCAGTTTTCACCCACTAACCTAGCTCAATATGACTTTTCCACAGGGAGACACCTGCCAACATTGTATTCCCCACTTGATTTTCAGTATTGACAAATAAAAGGCGTAACCCTGAGCACACACATTTCACAGTCTATAAAGAACACTGCAATGCTGTACCACTCAACATTGCATGTAATTACAGCAATGCCAGATGATGAATGAAATAGCTTTGAGTTAAAATTATTCTGCCAGCCTGGCAGTATGGGAAACAGGCACGATTGTTACTGGCAGAATGCGAGTTACCTGTGACACTGCAACTACTTGTTTTAGACAAGTGT
Organism: Acrocephalus scirpaceus scirpaceus; assembly: GCA_910950805.1. Taxonomy (NCBI): domain Eukaryota; kingdom Metazoa; phylum Chordata; class Aves; order Passeriformes; family Sylviidae; genus Acrocephalus; species Acrocephalus scirpaceus. Next base: position 8,399,192 of record OU383776.1, read on the forward strand.
CATCATCTCAACTTCTTTATGTGAGGTTCTTACTCTTTGGTGTTGACTTTACCTGAGAATGTACTTCTGAAATATGCTTTTCTTAACTTTGCTCTGAATGTCTCCTAAATGAAACACAGAACTACTTTTGCTTCAGTGAATGAATAAAATTCAGACACCTTAGCCCATTTCTAAGTGACTTTCACTTGACTAGTTGTGATAATCTGACTTGCAATGCACACTTACAAAGAAAATGTCAACATAGTCACTCTCTTGTTCTTGTCAGGCTACCAAACCTGTGTATGCCAGGTCCAGGCTTTTCAAACCTCTTCCAATTGAGCAGAGTCCTAACCGCCAAGTTAAGCTTCCTCTTCAGGCTTCTCTAGTGCCTAAAACTGGGAATCATCTAATACAGATGATTACTCAGAGCTGCTGCAGGTAGTTGGCAAAAATACTCAGCTAAGAAGGGTGTTAGTCAATTTGTCCATTTACTGACTCATGCATTCTACTTTAGCTTGCAGGAAAAAAATGTAATTAGAACATTTTTTTAATTCCAGGGGCAATAACTGTCCTGGAATTGATGCTCAAAGCTCTTTTCAGATCTAGTCCTCGCTCTTCCCCATGTTCATCAACTTTTCCTCCCTCCCATCTCCACCAGAATGGGGGTCTGATATGCTCATTTCCTGTAATGACTAATTTAAAATTTTCTCCACAAAGCAATGAATAGAGGTAACAGCACGTGACATTAGATGTTCTTCACTTTGCCAGCAGCAGCCCAACAGAAATGATTTAATGATTTAAAAAGTTTAACTCACTAATTTGTGAATGGCCATGTTAAGGAATGTAACCCCTCTTAACTTCTTTACACCATGGCACAGTATAATTCACTCAGCCTAAGAGGAGGATAATGACAGCTTTATACAGGATCTCACTTCACACCTCCAAGTTTTCTCCTTATCTCAAAGGTTGTACTGTGCATTAAAGCAATAGTCTGTATTAATCTAACCTCTGACATTTGGGCCATATTAACCCACCAATGCAGGTTTATGTATCTCACACTTCAAACCCTATCAAGAAATTTGGCAGTGGCAGCTTGATAAGGACACCATACCTTACTGAACTTGTTCTAAAAACAGCATCAGCAAAAACACTGCTCTGGTGGCACTTTTTAATGACCTTGTTCACTCTTCTTTAGCTATTGGCCATTTGGGTAATTCACGTTCCTGTGGCACCAGAACTGCTGTAAAGATGGGGCAATGAAAATTACTGTTTATCTGTAAAAATATAAACAACCAGGGTCATAAAATATGAGAAAAACCTATAAACTGGAAGGCTGAATGGTTCAATTTTAGATGATAGAATAATTGTTAAAAGCAGGGTTATGTTTTTAGTGAGACTGATCACATTTTCTTTTGTTTCTGTACTGGACTAATTTATAAGCCAATCTGCATTACCTGCTATTTTATAGTGAAAATTCTACCAAAGGAATCTTTCTGGTATTGCAACAAGTGGTTTAAGCAACCATTACAGCATACTCAGATTCTCTTTTTCTATTAATGTGGTATGGATAGTGAAATAACACATCTAAAATGTATTATCCCAGCTTCCCAAGATGGGATCTGTACTGGAATGTGTATTTCAAGAGAAGGAGGCAACAGCCACGTTCTGAAATTAAACTTAGCTTGTCTCAAGAAAGCTGTGACCACTCTAAAAAGTACTGCATCATCTTAATTATCTGTCAGAGTGGTTCAGGTAGGCAGTTTACATGTCTTTTAAAGAACAATGAAAATAATTAAAATTGTACTTTCATAAAATCTTAAGAGCTTGCAGATGGGTTTTCCACTTTCTAACCTGACCTTCGCTGTCCTGGTTTATGGAAAATTCTCATTCATTATGTTTTTGGTTACCATATTTTGATTAAACAAAGATTTTGACTACTGTAATTAAAACACAGACAGAAGTCAAGTCGGCTGTTTTATTAAATACATAATTCCAAAAACCTTTGGAGAGGTTGGATAATGAATGCAGTGAGAGCACTTGACCGCACAACTTAAGAAACAAATGAGAGCTCTGCTTCAAAACTGCATGACAGGTTCTTGAGAGATTCCTTTTCACACTTGTCCAGTGGTATTTTTAGGATCAACTTACAAAAGAGCCAGTGCTTTATTGCAGTCACTTTCCAAGGCAGCTCTGGCTAACTTTACACTCCTTTTATCTCCTTTCCTTTTTTTCTCTCATTATCTTCTTGCTTTCTTCTCTTCTCCTCTTAGTTACAGGATTCCGTGGATCATAGATCTCAAAAGTATCTTCATCCTGCATGCTTGCATCTTTCACCTTTCTGCTTCTGTCTTCAAACTGAAGCACATGTGACATCCTACAAAAAAACCAAACTCCAACTCAGTTAAAGAATGAAAGCTACAATTTGTAATTATGATACACATGGCAAGATTTCTGATTTATTTTTGGGCATAGCAGAAAAGAACTGACCTGGATTTCTTTTGTTGGTGTGTTTTGGTTGGTTTTGGTTTTTTTTTTGATTTCTTAGAAGAACCTTATATTATAAGGTGATAATTTTGTAAAGACTCCTTTTGACAAAGAAGCTAAATACTGATAGAGTTGTCTCTGGATTTTATTTCACATACTAAACTCTGTTTCCTTGTCTTTTTCTATTTAGCATATCTTCCAACCTGTATGGCAAATTTTTCCCAGGAACAGAGAGTGTTTCTCAAGTTTTCCTATTAGTCACTTTAGACACCTTTCACAAGGGTGGAGGATTTTACAAAAGTGGGGAAGAGTTTACATGAAAAACACTTGAAGTAGGTCCACAGAAGATCAAAAGGGGAATGCTTCATGTCCTGCTGCTCTACATTAACTTGGTTCAGATCATGCTTTTTAATTCTCTGAACACTAGACTAAACAAATGCCTTGTTCAATTCAATGTTTTTCCCACTGTTAATTAGAAGTTTAGCCCCCATTAGATATTTCCAAATTTCAGCAAATTTCCAGTAATCTGAAAACAAAACTATTCCAAAATGGAGAAGTGGCACATGTGAACCTCCCAAGCACTAGATCTTACACCTGGGCCACTGCTGATATCAACACAAACTGGAAGAAGAAGGGATTGAAGCAGCTCTGCCAAGAAGACTTCCAGGTGCTATGGGGGAGAGGCTGGACATGCCCCAGCCATGGGCACTCCCAGCCCAGAGAGCCAAACGTGTCCTGGGCTGCACCCAGAGCAGTGTGGGCAGCAGGGCCAGGGAGGGGATTCTGCCCCTCTGCTCTGCTCTGCTCAGACCCCACCTGCAGGGCTGCATCCAGAGCTGGGGTATCAGCACAGGAAGGACATGGAACTGCTGGAACACATCCAGAGGAGGCCACAAAGATGATCAGAGGGATGGAGGAGCTCTCCTGTGAGCACAAGCTGAGAGCTGGGACTGTTCAGCCTGGAGAAGAGAAGGCTCTCAGGACATCTTTCTGCAGATTTTCAGTACACAACAGGACTTACTAGATGGTGACAAACCCTTTAGCAGGGCCGGCTGTTACAGGACAAAGGGTAATGGTTTTAAACCAAAAGAATGCAGATTCAGGGAAAAAAGACATTTTTTAAGACAAGAGTGGTGAAACACTGGAACAGGTTGCCCAGAGATGTGGTAAATTATTTTTTCTGGGCAAATTCATATGTCTAGAAAAAAAACACATTTAACCTTTGGATTTTGTGTGACCAATTTTAAAAATGTCTTTGACTTCGATGGGACAACTTAAGAACTATACTGATCTGAATCTAAGCATATCAGTCTTTATAGCATGTCTTTGTCAACAGTCTTTGTGACAGAAAATAGAGGAAAAATGAGCAAGTTTCAAAAGGAAAGTTTTGTAGCCAATGAAGTACTGCTTCATAGGCCTCTTGCAACATGTAAGCCATTCTGAACAAAACAGTTTTCAAAGAGCTTTAGTGCTAATCTCCATACAGCTATTACTGCAGATTACAATATAGTACTATTAAAGAAACCAGAAAAAAATCAAAGCTATAGACCATACATGATCTGCTTCAATGCTTTAGAAAATTCCTCAAAACAAAAATTGAGAATTTTCATCACAACTGATTCTTGACATATGTTTCATAAATACTTAAGAGTTGTTTCCAGTGTAAAAAACTGTAGTTTATAACCCTGTCCACACTACTAACACCCAACTTATTTTTTTAGTCATCTCTACAATTCAGAAAAACATAATGTACCATCAGAGTGACTCATGGTTGCATATTTGTAGTTTAATTATAAAAACATTGTCTCACAGTGGAGGGACTGAAGTAATCTATTTTAGCTAACATGCTTTCTGCATTTGTCATATTCTTCTCAACTTATTAAAGATGAGTACACATATCAAATCCCTCTGTCCTAGTCTGAATAAAGGCCTAAGAGATGGAGTCATTCCTTGGTGCATGGTTTTAAAGTGTGTTATAGGAGTGTAAGTAGAAGAGTAGACACACTTAGTCCTTTCATCAACTCAGGTTTTTCCAAGAATACTACTGCACAGGACATAACCTGCAGGATACAACTAATAGGAATCAAAATTAAATACATCTCTAATTCTTGGGTCAGGCCATACAGTGTCCCATGTAGTTTGCAAATTAGATGCAGTAGATTCAGACTAAGCAGTATTTACTTCTCCCCAAGAGCTGAAAGAAGTCATAGTCTCTGACTCTTATTCATAACTTTCCACTAAGACATTCCCAGCTGTGATTAAAAATAAGCCAATATTGAGAAACTTTTTGATATTCCCAGAATCAATTTTAGATGCAGCATCTCAGAGGTAAAGCAAAATAAACAGACTGCTGTGGAGATTTTAAGAAATATTTTCCTTCTGCGAACTTAAGCTTATTTTAGCAAGTCACACATCTTCCCAGGTAGACCTGTTCTGCATCTATATGAATGGTGAATCACAGTGAATACTGCTTTTCAAAAGCAATTAAAATTGGTGGTTATTTTAAAGGCACATAGGAAGCATTTAATAATTATTTCTATATTAAGCATTTGAATTTAAACTGATCGTACTCAAGTTCCTCCAACTGAAGTTTGCATTTGCATAATTTTCCAAGTGCAGAGTTAGGGCGTAGTTCCACAAATACAAAGTTTCATAAGACTTTTCCTTGTTCAATTTATAGCTCTCTTCCCTTCTGCATACTCCTGGGTTTGATGAGGAGCTGGCTGCCCAGTCATGTTTCTACAATCACTGTGCTGAAAGCAGTAACTTCATCTCTGTATCTCTGGTCTTCAGGAACCCATTAAATTTTGCTTATCACTGACTGTTGACAGCTCATTTTATATAAGAGAGACATTCAATTTTGAAGTCCACTTTTCTTCAAAATTTAAAGGATGAGAGTTAGTCAGTTCTACCAAGCAAAACTCAAAAGCAAACACAATCTCAGTTTTGGAGCTTAGTTTTTTTGCTAAAAATTTGTAAAATGAAATAGCTTGCCAAAACTGATGCTTGGGGTTTGAAGTACTTAGTTGTGCAAGTTGCTATCCTTCTTTAATAGAAGACATAACCACAAAATTATTTTCTTAACAGAAATGAATAGAGCTTTTTTTAGAATAGGATTTACTGCTGAAAAGGTTGATTTTTACCCTGACCTGCTGTAAATGACAGCATCCTACAGGTTGACCACGGTCCCATCCCATGTAATGGGGGAGCAGCTGCCCTGCATTTCTTTCCTTTTGTGTTACTAAAGAACACTCAGTAGCTGGCTCTCTTCTGTACTCCAAAAATGTAATGTCTTGAAATGTTGGACTGAAATACATGAATTAATTTAAGACAGTTTCAGAGACAGCACAGGATTTCAAAGGTACATGGATACTCTTATGGCCTAGTGATATTCTCAGATCAGCAAACAGACCAGGCTCTTTTTAACTAATCTAGTGAGATGGTACTTGTAAGAAAAGATATGATATACTGTAATCCCTCTGCTTTTGAGATGTGTGAGCCGTGCACTGGATCTGAGCCATATGCCAGCTGCTGACAGCTGGCAGTCATGTTAAGTGTGGCATAAAGTGAAGCCCCGTAGTCCAACAGCTTTGGCCTTTCCAGAACCCCCTTTTGGGAGAAATTGAAGTGGCAATCAGTGAACTGAGTCATTTTGAATCTTGGCAAGAGTAAGGAAGCACTGTGCTTTTGCTCTGCTGATGAAGCTGAAACCTCCAGGTACACTCATGCATCAGTGATTTTTATACTAACTGAAATGAAAATGCAAAGCTGTATTGCCTAAGACCTCACCTGTTATTCAGTATAGCTGTTGCCTGCTACCACCTGCCTATTGCCCCCTTCAACTTTCCTTGCACAGCTGGCCTTACAGAGCAAACCTCCTGGTGCCTGCAGGGAAACCTGGGACATTATCTTGCATTCAACAACATCAGCATTTTAAATAGGAAATCATCAATAAGTGTGAGCAAAAGTGTCTGCCAACTCTGTTGTAAGAGTAATGGTAGCTTCTGGCAGAGCAGCAGTAAATTCTTAAGCAGTTTTAGGTAGGTGCCTGCACTTTGGAGGTGTCTGCATAAAACACTGCAGTTGGTGCCATACTCCTTCTTTTTGCACTAGATGCATACAAAATAAATAAAGCAACCAATCATGTGGCTATAAAATGTATATTATCATAATTTTGAACATTATGGCTATGTTTTATCATAGTTACTGATTCTTTCCATCAGGCTGCTTAAAATGATCACAGAAGGAATAAGTATCTGTGTCAAGAAATTCAGTGTTGCCTCTTGCATTGTATAGGTTGTCTAAAAAAATGGGACCAATATGGACTATAACTACTAATAGTACCATCTGTTTCTGAGTTGAACATTGATTGCAAGTAACACGCTTCCTATTTTTCTCAATTTCACAATCCATCCCATATTTAAAACAAAGACAATGGTAGGTACTCAAACACTACTACTTTCCGTAAATTATATTCTACTTGATGCTAACTTTCCTTCAAATACAGTAAATGTTGAAGTGTAAGCATCAATCATTAATGTAGAAAACATTCTAGCACTTTCCTTCCATCATCCTCAAGACACCTAGGCAGTGGACAGGAAAGTAATTCAAGTGAACAGATAAGAAAACAGATGAGAAGCCACAGATTAAAGGAAAAGAGATCTCTCTCCCAAGGGGAAAAAAAAAAATTAGGCTGGTGTGGAAGGATGAGCTCACTGGCAATCTCTCCACTCCCAGCAGAGTAGTGGGTGGCACAGGAAGAGGAGAGACATTTGAGAAACACTGAGAGACAGTTAAGAGACTACAAAAAGACCTTAAGGTAAAGACTAAAAAAAATATAAGAATGAGAAACAAAAACAGAGAGAAAGAGACTTATCAAAATGTAAATCAAGTGAAGAAAATTGTCAAATGACAATTAAAAAGAAACATAAATTTTGAATCGGGGCAGGAGAACAAGAGTATGGACAAGGCAAAAAGAATGTCAAGGCCATAAAACAAAGGTAATTTCGAAGGAGGAAATACATTCCTAACCCTAATATTTTTCCACGGTTTTTTGTTGTTACTTTTTTTTTAAAACTGAGCTGCTACAAGCAAAATAAGCCTCTTGGATCAGGCTGCTGTCATTATTATTTGCATAAGTGTGTCCAAGAGCTTTACAAATAATTTTGTAAACACAATGCAGCAGGAGAGAGGAAGTATGTTTGTGTCTCTAATGAAATCTACAACTATCACTAAGTGCTCTGTGTAATACAACTCTTGTAAGCAAATTTCGTAGCTTCTGTCTGCTCTGTCTCACCATCCAGATTTGTTTTCCTTCTTGTGTAATATAACCCATCATGCCTCTTTTCATCCAAAGGAGTCTTGCAACCCAAATTCCTCTCCCTTACAGATCATTAAAAGAAAAGACTATTTTTTACCAAGTACTTTAAGTAGGTTTTAATTCTTACAGCAATGAGGGTTGATATCCTAAGTACCATGATAGACCCAGTCTCAAAGATGGATTAATCTCTCTAATTATCACAGTTTCACATAGCCACTTCTGTCTCAAAAAAGATGTTTCACAAAACAATTTCCTTGAGTACTGTTTGTCTCATTAATGCATAGTACTACAGCTGTGCTAAATTACCTACAAAAGTCTATACCCCTCTGTAGCACTTGGTATTTAAACCATACACTGCATCACATATGGCCACCACGCCTAGTGTGCCAAACCAGGTATTCCACTTTAACTAAGTTTATAATCAGAGAGCCATAGAAACTCTGAGGTTGGGAAGGACCTTTTGGATCAACAAATTTGACTGTTGATCCAGCACTGCCAAGCCCCCTAAATCATGTCCTGAAGTGCCACATCTGCATGCTTTTAAATGCCTCCAGGGATGGTGACTCAGCCACTTCCCTGGGCAGCCTGTTCCTATGCCTGACAACTTTTGTGGTGAAGAAAATTTTCCCCAATATCCAATCCAAACCTCCCCGGCACAACTTTAGGCTGCACACTCTTGTCCTATCACTTGTTAACTGGGAGAAGAGGCTGACTCACACAATACTTTCTAGTAATAACTTCTAGTCATAGATTTCTGCTGTGACTGTTACCACTAAGGGATTTCACTCTTCCTTTTTTTCAGTACTTGTTTTCACCATTCCACATTCCTTGTTGCTCTTTCCTCATCTCCCTTCCTAATGATGTCCCTTTTTTCAATGCTTTTATAACACCCTGTATTTTTCATGTTTACTGTCTTGATATTTAAAAAGAGAAGTAAAGTTTGCTATTCAGATCTAGCAAAATCCAAATAGTTAGTTATTCCATGGACGTTTTAAATGTTAAAAAATGTTTAGAAGAGTAGTGAGAAAGTAGTTACAAATACAGCTATGTGCCATATTGCAGTCCACTTCAAATGTTAAGTATTCACATCAAATACTTACTGCTTCAAAATATTGTTTCGATTCATGTTAGTGATTATGATACGGATTACAGATACAGATTAGATTACACAGAAATTCTAAATTTTACTATTGCTATAAACACTGTTCCCCGCCCCCCCCCCTCCCCCCCCCCCCCCCCCGAGGTTAATTCCAAGACCCATAAGAGTCTTACAATATTTCAGCTTTCAGCTGGTTTTGGCTGGGGTAGAGTTAACTTTCTTCACAGCAGCTGATGTGGGGCTGTGCTTTGGATTTGTGCTAACACAGGGTTGATAATATCTTTGATGCTTTTGTTACTGCTCAGCAGGTCTCACACAGAACCAAAGCCTGTTCTGCTTTTCACACTGCCACACTGGAGAGGGGGCTGGGGGTGCCTGGGAGGTTGGGAGACACAGCCAGGACAGGTGACCCCAACTGACCAGATGGATATTCCAGTCCATCTGGCATCAAGCTCAGTATATAAAGTGGGGGGAAGAAGGAGGAAAGGGAGACCTTTGGAGTGAGGGAGTGTGTCTTCCCAAGTCACTGTCATGCAGGATGGGGGCCCTGCAGTCCTGCAGATGGCTGAACTGCCCATGGGAAGCAGTGAATTCATTCCTTGTTTCACTCTGCTTTTGTGTGGGGCTTTTGCTTTCCCTGTTGAACCATGTGTACCCCAACCCGTAAGTTTTCAGCTTTTACCCTTCTGATTCTCTCTCGGACCCTGTTGGTGGGGCAGTGAGTGAGGGCTTGGGGCTTGGCTGGTGGCTGGGTTAAACCACCACAACAATGAAGGTATTACTGCTGCTCTTGCAGAAAGCAAAAAATGTCCCCAGTGTTAAGCAAGTAAAATTGATGAAAACTCACTTTAAAAATATTATACAAAGTCAGCCTGTACACTTCTGTTAACTTTAACTAGTCCTTTGAATTTGTATATTACAATTAGTCGAGGATTGAAAATTGGTTTAACCTCTTCAGAATAACCAGTAGGTTTTTGGTCCTCCACAGACCAAAGAATTGTTTATATTTTCTCTTTGTGTTGGCCTACAGCCTAAAATGACAAGAACAGAACTTCTGCAGATATTTATAAAATAATACTTTTTGCAATAATTTATTTGAATGTAATATGCTTAGTTTTATCACAAAATAATAATTGCCAAAATTGTAGAAAGAAACTAATAGCTTCACTAACCATGGGATCCTCCAGCTTAAAAAGAACCCCAAAGATGCCAGTTTTTGCAAAGCTAACAAGAAAGTAATGTAATCTTGGTGAAGACTAGTATTGTATCCATGGATTGTTCAAGACAGTACAAAAAATCTTCTTCTCTTGAAAGAACATTTAATTGTAAGTAACCTTCTAAGAGAAGGGGAAATCACCTTAACTATGAAAAAGCTCACCTTATTCAGTGATAATCTGTGGGAAAATGTGATGAGTTCTCATCGTATCAGGAGAACTCTGTAAGACTACAATGACTTACTTTCTCAAGCAATAAATATTTTTCTATATAAAATTCAGTTATCCCATCTTGATACTGCTTCTGTTCTATAAGAACTAATACATACAGTATATTTACACTACATCCTTGACCCCTTCACAAAAATGTTAAGCAGTTTGATGCAAGAAGACAGATGCTTTAAATAGACAACTTTTCCTGGTAGAGTAGATTGGTATGGAAGACTCAAATGCAAATTCCAGATGTTCTTCCAGACAGCACACCAGTACAGAAAAACTCTACACAGCATTTACTACAAGGACATGGGAGTCACCATACTGGAATAGACCAGTGATCCACCCAGTCTAGCATCCTGTCTCTGGCAACAGCTTGCACAACATCTGATACTACGAAGTCAGTCAGCAAATCACCTCCCCAAGTTTACACAAGCAGTCAGGCAATATTGTATCACCACAGCACAGTGTTAGAGTGAAAAGAAATGAGAGTAGAGTATTTCTAGCACAAAAATACTCAGATTTTCAAAATATTCAGATTTCTCTGGACACGCTCCCTTTTCTTTTGCCCCTCCCTCTCTCATTCTGAATACATCCAAATCGTTATTTCTTAAATATGTCATTCAAAGAGATGAAGTTGGGGTGCTTGAAAAGGTGTGTAAATATGCAGGAAGCTTAAGCCAGGCTAATAACAATTTAGAAAATGATTTCTTCTCTTCACTAGATTTTCTGGCAATAAAGTAGTCAGACTTCCAGACAGTAAATCTAACATTAGATATCCCTTGACTGAAGCATGGATCATCTCTGAATTTAAGTCAAACAGTAGTCAAAACTCAGATGCCTAGTCCAAATAAGCTCAGCTATGGAGGAATTAACAAAAAATAAACAAGCAAAAAACCCTGCTTAATATGCTTTGAGTTTCTCAGACACACTGAACAGCTAGAGGCAATCAATATACAACGTCAGCAGAAGAACAATTTGTTACTATGAATTACTGACTGAAGCAGTGGGGTAGGGGTTGGCATTTACAGATCAAGCAAGATCTGACCATATTCTAGCAGTACAGAGGTGAAGGTGGAGACAAAAAAGAGGAGGAAAAAAAAGAAAGATTTACAGCAGAAGGGTTTTTTTCTTTCTTCCTTTAAAGGTTAGTGGCAGTACTAAAACCCAAACAAACGCTTATTTTTTTGCCAAATAGAAACCTCTCTTTCCAATGTGTTTCTAATACAGACCTCTGGCATTCATTTATCCTTTGTAACAATCAAGTAAGTATTTTGTCAACTTTTAAAAAATGTAGTTGAGTAAATCAATGGCCTTAGCAGGAGAGACCTAATATAGAGCCAGTTTTTCCAGACTAGTGAAGGAACGCTGGCTCAAGTCTGGATGGGAGGAGGGGAGCAAACATGGCTTTAATCCATCTTTGTGCCTCACTGGCATAAATTACAGCAGCACTTTTTCTGTCATTCCCCAAGCTAGCATCAGCATGTAAAACAGACTGCAGCTGAATTTTCAGGGGTTTACTCTGTTTGTCGCAGTTAAGCTTCTGCAACTGAAGCTGCAAAGACTGGTGCTAATCTCGAGGAAGCCATATTTCATAACCCTAAATTTGAGGTTTTGTAGGAATAAAAAAAATCTGCATTTTATAAAATGTATATAAAACAAGGTTTGTAAAATAAATATAACCAAATATTTTTTGGTATCTGTCCTGAAGAACTTCACCCTGCAAATTTCAATAGTATATGCTGCAGGAAATCCTGGAAATAAAATGGAACACATTATCAAATGTATATGGATTAAATATTAATAGTGTGCATCATGATTTAGTTCTTAATAGAAATTAAATATTGTAACATAAAAACAGTCTGGCTAGGTTCAGCATTTACCTGATTCTGAAATTGCTATTTCAATTAAAGAAGACCCAAGCCAAAACCAATTCTAGCCCATACTCTACAACAGTAGACATTTAAAAGTGATGCCTTGATATTGTTTCAAGACCCAAATCTCTCTGTTACAAAACCTTTTACTGTGACAATGCAATGCAAGTAAAATATTGTGTGTTTCCACTCCTAATTGTGCCACATTTTTCATGAAACCAATCATAAATATTCTGAAAGGAGACTTCCTTGTATTATGAACAAAGACATTTCTTAAAGAGGATAGAGCGTGTAACTAATGATGCTGGATAGAGAATACCTTCCTTCAATATACACATCCACTTTTTGTTTGTTCTGGAGTAAAATAAAACTATCTTTACAAACTGGGTAAAAAATTGTACAGTCAAATTGCAATTATTATCCTGGCAAAAAGAGCTCAGCATTAGCACCCAATGTTCCCACAATATTTAAGTGGCCTCAGTGAGTTTTCTGAAATTCAGAATTTGGAGCAGATTACAGTATCTGACTTATATAAAACTAGGCTGCACTTTAAATGGTTAGTACTGAACTGCTGTGTATTTTTGTCCACAGAACCAATAAATTAATAAAAACAGACCTATTCCCTTCAATTTCTGCTAAAATCAGGTGATGTGATCTATGTAAAGTATCACTGTGCAAATCGAAATATTTTATGACCAAGAAGATATGTTTAAAATCTTTCTAAGACATATGAGATTTTAAACAATGCATTAAAGTAAGTATGTCATTAAATTCACTTGAAATGGTTTTAATCCTCATTATCTTACATGACGTTTTTTACTTGGAGGACAATAGTTTCAACAACACTAGTAATTACACAACACAGACATGAAACCATCCATTAAGCAAGACATGAAATACCTTTTTGTTTAAAACAGAAGACCTTTACTGTCACAGTTTTCACAACAACCTTTTGACCAAATTGTAAGGTATTTGCAGGTATTGACATTTTCACTTTGATTTAAAAAAAGCCTATTTTTCCTATACCTCAATTTAACCTATAAAATATATATACCTATACCTCAAATTAACCAACATTCAGAATAGTTTAGACTCAACAAAGGTAAGTAACCAGAAGAATTTTAGACTGAAAAACCATGTGAAAAACTACCACCTCATTCCAAATTCCCATTTTACTCATTCTTTTTTGTCCCACAGTAGATCTGAAAGCTGAATGGATTTATGTTATTTCAAATAAAAAGAAAGACTAAGTTTCAGAGTCTAGACATATTTCCAAAAATACTTAAGTGACTTATTTACATTTGTCGCTTAGTTACAGCTGTGACAGCACTCCACAGGGAAGGAAAAAGCTGATCTCTTCTAAAGATTAAGAAGCTTTATGTTTCACATGTAACACCTTACATTCCACCCAGGAAACATTGCAAGTGGCTCAGTTATGAAGCACCGGCATCACGTGCTATTAATTAAATGAACTATGCAGCATGCTGGCAGTCTCAGTCAAATTCTGAAAGGCTGCAGACTGTTACTGAGAGCGGATAAAGGCCAGTGATGAGATCTGAATCCTGAAGAAGAAATCCTAAACTTCTAGCCAGGTGCAGAATGAAGGAAAAATTACTGGGCTTCACTTTAACACAAACTCTAAAATCAACTGGGGGTCTACTTGCAGCCCTGATTCATGAACTGATGGGATTAATAACAGACCAAATCCTTCTACTAAGGATGATACAGATTTTCGCTGATTCCCTGGTGGCAGCAATTTTAATGCACTTCACATAATCATGTTCATCTGATAAGGAACAACTTTCACATGTTACTATTTCAGTTTCTACTGAATATTGAAGGTCCAACAGCATGAATTTGGCATGAAGTCAAAACTGAAGAAGTAACAATGTAAAACCATATTTATCAGAACTCAGATTACCAGTATAGAAATAGTTTTCAAGCAGGAACAGAATATTGCCTCAATGCAATGTTCACATTATAGAATCATAGAATGGTATAGGTTGGAAGAGACCTTTAAAGGTCACCCAGTCCAACCCTATTGTCATGGGCAGTTTTCCATCTGCCACCCCTCTGGGCAACCTGTTCTAGCATCCCTACCCTCTGAGTAAAGAATTTCTTCCTAGCATCTAATTTAAATTTCTCCTCTTTTAATTTAAAATCATGACCTCTCATTGCGTCCCTACCTGCCCAAATAAGAAGTCACTCTCCCTCTTTCTTTTAATCACCTTTTAATTACTGAAAACGTACCACCTACCATCAGGTCTCTCCAGAGCCTTCTCTTACCTAGCCTGAAGAACCCTAGCTCTCTCACAGGAGCGATATTCCAGCATCATTTCTGTGTTCCTTCTCAGCTCAAAGAAGTCGATGTCCTTCCTGTGCTGGGAGCCCAGGGCTGATGCAGCCCTGCAGATGGGGTCTGAGCAGAGCAGAGCAGAGCAGAGCAGAGGGGCAGAATCCCCTCCCTGGCCCTGCTGCCCACACTGCTCTGGGTGCAGCCCAGGACACGTTTGGCTCTCTGGGCTGGGAGTGCCCATGGCTGGGGCATGTCCAGCCTCTCCCCCATAGCACCCCAGGTCCTTCTGGGCAGGGCTGCTCCCAGTCTGTGATCTAGTCTGGGATTGCCCTGGCCCAGATGCATCATATTGGCCTTGGTGAACTTCATGACATTCACATGAAATCACTTTTTAAGTTTGTCCAGGTGCCCCTAGATGCCATCCCATTTTTCTTTAGTGTCACCTGCACTGCTCAGCTTCCTGTCACCTGCAGATGTTCTGAGAGCACACTCGGTCCCACTGCCTCTGCCACTCATAAAGACACTAAAGATCATCAGTCCCAAGAAGTGAATTAACAGGTATGTCTTTTCAATCAATCCAAAAAATAACCCATCATGATTTTCTAACCTATGTGTCTTCCACAGTTCTGTAAACTCTATTGGTTCTGTGTGCAATGTATGGTATTTTAGTGGTATGCAGGGATGATCATCTTGAGATTTCAGTTACTTCTTAAGGACAATTAAGTTTTATATTCAAAATGGTACTAAAGTTGATTCCTGAACCTTTTTGTGCATTCTGTCTGTGAGACTGTATAAATAACAGAGATCCTACACAGATATATGCTAAATTGACTTGACAAATAGGTGAGCTTTCAAAAAGCAATGTGGTGGCTCCCTTACTACAAATCCCACCAACTCAGAAGACGTCATAGCACTAGATATACTTCAGTATGCCAATAGGTCTAGCAGTTTCAGGAAGCATCCACTTGTTCAAAAATATCAGAGAGAGAAGAGTGTAAGTTCAGAATTTTGGTTAAGGACATGATGTGTATTTTTATAGCAGAGAATCTGCTCCTTCCACAAAAGCCAGTATTCCATATAGGAAAGTGTAGATTTATTTCTTACATTTCATAAGCATGTAAAATTCAGCTGGAGAGCCCTGCTTTTAGGAGTAGACAGCCATAGTTCAATGTCAAAGTGAAAAGTGTAATGTGGTAATGATTGGATAGTCCATTTCCACTTATGACTATACTGGAGAAGAATATAATTACAGAACTTGTGTATAATATGAAGTTTTGAATGCTTATTGGAGTATTTAGAGTTCATGTGATTTTGGCAAACAGGAGTAACAGTATGGAAAATGGGATACAATTTAAAAAGTGCAATGGCTAAATTCCAATAACAGTGATCAACAGTATGGATACAGGACAGAAATAAGCTAGGCAGCCATTCAATGGGAAAGGATT
Organism: Acrocephalus scirpaceus scirpaceus; assembly: GCA_910950805.1. NCBI lineage: Eukaryota > Metazoa > Chordata > Aves > Passeriformes > Sylviidae > Acrocephalus > Acrocephalus scirpaceus. Next base: position 8,415,116 of record OU383776.1, read on the forward strand.
TGTGGCTTAGAAAGGATTGAAAACAAGGAATGAAAAAACCAGCAACAAAAAAGTAATCCTTCCACTCAACATGGACAAAGACTTAGCTGAGTGCTGTATCTAGTCTCAGATTTCACATTTTGAAAGAAGCACTTGAAACTCTCAGAATTACTTGATCGAAGGGTGTTTTACAGTACTAAGTATCACATTCTATTAGAAAAGGAGTATTTTGCACAGATTAACCGAAACAATTTTTGAATGTACTTGATTCCATCAGAATTTCTTCTATCCCATTGATGGATTCTCTCTATCAAAAATATTTTGTCATGTCCACAGGATCTGCATCATTAACTTCATTAACTGCAGTTGCTGTAACACCTTCTGGAATGAAACCTGTGTTTGACAACAGTTGTACCTATTTGATATTATCATCAGAACCCTGAAGTGACAATACTACCTGAATGGGCACCACATGCATGCAACTGTGTTACATAATATTATAAATGTTATAAATATGTATTATAGTAAGTCCTAAACAAGATGAGTAGCAGCATTGTTCTGAGGAAGTGTAGCCTGTATTTCTCTTTCAAATTCTGGTCTACTGAGTAATCCAAATGGCAAGTATCAAGTAGATAAAACTATTCCACCTGGATCTTCTGTTGTGACATATTTGGTTTTCATAATTTTAGTCTCTAAGCAAGTGACACCTCACTGCCACTGTGACTGACCTCACCTACATTTTGGGGAAAAGTCTTGGTTAAGATTTTAAGCCAAGAATGTAACAGAGTTCTGTCAGATAATCTCTGTCTATCTCTGCAGCACACTATATACAACCTTTAAGAAACAGAAGAATCTGTAATGCATCTGAGTCCTTGTTTGGATTGTAAGCAAATAAAGAACAACTAGTGATCAAATAGTACTGAGGACATCTAAAGAATCATTAAGAGGAAAGCACAAGCACTAGTTCTCAATATGAAGCACAAGCACTAGTTCTCAATATGAAGCCACAAGGAAAAGAATGCCTGGAAGAACTCAGATCAAGAATGTCTTTCTAAGGTACCCAGATGCTGTAAAAATGTGTCCACTTACTGTCAGACACTTTTATTCTTTGACCCCTTCTTTGCGCAGATATCATGTTTATTATGGTATTTTGGAATTCTGTAAGGGAAATGGGATTTTGATTGCTGCAGACAAATATAGATAATCATTCTCACAGAGCAGCAGAGGTTGCAATAAAATGTCTCAGCAAAGATGCTGATATCCCACATTAAAACTTAGTCTTATGCATTTCTCTTCAGCACTCCTCACAACAGTTCCTCAGATGCGTTCTTAGACAGTAAAATCTGGTAATAATTATCAAACACCATACACACTGTTTACAATAGAGTCATATTTCTTCATTTTTTATAGCATAAAAAGTAGAATGCTGCTGAAAAGTGCCCAAACGTCTGCTATGCGCCATGCCAATACAGCAGCTCAGCCAAATATGCAGAGAGAAGTTTGCCAAACAAAAGAAAACATAACAAATTGGTAATGGTTTCTATCTTGACAGAGAATGAAAATTATACCTCAATGTGTGGCCACTCATGGACACATAAAAATGTCTTAGAGGCAATCATTTTACCTCAGATAACACACCCTGACAGTAGAGCAAAGCATACTGGCAGGCTTTCCCTTCCCATAAAAACATCAACCATGACCTACAAAAAGGCCTGGAGGAATCATGTCATTTGTGTGTATCATATATGCATATGCCATACGCTAATTGTATTTCATAAAAACCAAATATAGTAAAATTACTGTCATTTGAGAAGTAGATTTAAATTAAGGAAGAATTTTATAATGTAAAGTCACTACAGTTATCTCAAATATTCCTGTACAACAAAGGTACTGAAAATGTAAACACTTAATCCAAAATACGCAATTTAACTTTCTGAGTGCTTCACGCAATAATTAATAGCTTTCGGAAGATTTCATTGCTTTGTTAATGTTGTTTATAGCCAACTTGTATAACATACCTTTTACAATTTACTTGGCCTCAAAGTAAATTATTTGAAAACAGACTGTCTCATCTATCTGTAAAGCTAACATGAACACTTACTGAGCTGCAAAATTAATATTATATTATTAGTCTATTATGTAGTTTCATATTATTCTAAGTATTTGTTTTAGTGCAATTCTGAGTAATATTGTTGTCTGAACAAAAATACAACTTTATAATCTGAAATTACAGCACTTCATTCAGTAGGAATTATAGTGGAAAGCATTACTGAAAATTAGGTATCAGTAGTTATTCAGAAAGAAATAGGAAAGATATGTCTGAACTCTATAAAAGTATTTAAAAGACTGGTCGCATTACTGTGACAAGAAAATATTTGACATGAAGATCAAGTTCATAGAAAGTTCATAAAAAGGCCAGATAAGTGAATCTTATACTGGACATGGGAAGTTTAGACCAGATATTTGGAAGTATTTCTTTACCAAGACCAGGCTTCCTAGAGAGAAGATCAATGCCCTCAGCCTATCAGTGTTCAAGAGGCATTTGGACAATGCCCTTAACAACATTCTATAGCTTTTGGCTACCCCTGAAGCTGTCAGGCAGTTGGACTGCATGATTGTTGTAGGTCCCTTCCAACTGAAATTGTTTCATTGTAATTCTTGGAGGACTTAGAAGCACTTTGGTAGCTCAGAAGGATCTCAAAATATCAGTGAAATCCAAGGATCTTGAAATTTATATTGTATGTTATCTCTCATCCTCAAAGAGCCTGAGGTAGGAAAAGACATAATGAAGGAAGAAAACACTGCTCGAAGAAGCAGCAAAATAATTTTAAGTCATCTGAGATATAGAAATACTGGTTGTCTTAAAACATTTCCCAAGAACTTTGTTAAAGTTTCTATTTTACTAGTAATTTTGCTGTAGCTCCAATGGCTTATGCACACAACTGTGAAAAAAACTGTAGGCAGAGACAGTCTATTTTGTTGGACTAGCTGTAGTGTTTTCTTTATAAATGGAGATGACATATCCTTACAGAAGTTTTTGTTAGGATTTCTTTTCTTTTTTCCAGGTATTTTATGCATCATGCATACTTTATGAACATTTAACAGCATGCAGCCGAGAGTTCAAGATCACACTTCAAATCATATTGATTTTTATCCCTGTTGATTACCTATGGTGGGTAGTTTGCATGAAAGATGAACATGACATAACAGGGTACACATTGATCCTTTGACTGGGAGGCATTCAGGTAGTAATTTCTGCAGTGCTCTATCAACTTCAGTAATAGCCCACTGTCTTGGGGTCACCCTATACTTTACATGAGTCAGTCGATCTTCATCTCATCCATCATTTAAAAATACTTACCACTCCAACACACAGTTTTAGAAGGATTTAAAATTACAGAATGCTAAATGTCATGTCCTTTCATGCCTTATTTTTCAGAGTGCTAAGCCAGTACCTTTCAGCTGACTCCTAATGAAGCAGCTGCCTCCACATTTGGTGTTTTCTGCTACTCAAATTTATACTTACCAGTGAAACTGTGTTAGCACAGCAGGATTTCTATCGGTAAACACGGAAATCCAAACAAAAAATACTCACCATCCTTCGTCATTGTCTACATCAGGTTCGGAAAGCTCATTTTCAGGAGTTTCTTCAATTGCCTGGGTTAACTTTGTTTTAAATCGGTCCAATAATGCCAATGTCTGAAATTACACACACGGTTTTAGAGAAGTTGTATATTTCTACACACCAACAGGCACATACAACATTTTTATTTTTTTGAGAAAAAGTACAGCGAGAGGGATCTTTCATATGAATTTGGAAGAAACACTTTAGAGAGGCATGTGACGTGGATGTGAGAAGGGGACTGCTTGGAGAGCACTCATGGAGTCAATGGGCAGGCAGGGCTGAGGCAACAAGAGCAAGCAGGGAGGGGCCTGTCAGCTGTGAAAAAGTACTTCTCTCACTATCTAGTGAAATAAAAATGCATATTTAAGCAACAAATACTTGTAGCTACTAACAGAATAAAACAACTGATTAAATAACACTGCTAACAATGAATTTTACTTTTTGGACCTGCTACTGTCTTCTTTTAAAGCAATCCACTGTATATATTACAAACCATTCATGCCTTGAAGACCCAGTTTAACTGATATTTATATACTTTATGTTGATGATCTTTTAAATTATGTGTGGACATTGAAAAAATTTGAAGTTTTTGTCCCAAATAAAACGAACCAGCTTAACTAATTCTGCAGATACAGGTTCTTATGCTGCACACATGAAGCTCATACTCATTTAAATCTGCTATTCTATTCTCAAATGGACATAGCCAGATCTTTCAGGGACAATGAAGTCAACAAATCTCAGATGACACCTGAAGATCATACCATAGTTCTTGTTTGTGATCATCTCAAATGGGAGTTTGATTATACAGAAGTCATATGCCTGAGGCTTGTAATTGTAGAGGGGGGCTCATAAAAAAAAAAAAAAAAGCGAAGAGCATATGAATAATTTGCACAGCCCACAGCTTTTTTTTTTTTTTTTTTTTCTGATATTTGAGACATTCCTGAAAATGAAAGCACCAGGGAGTAAGTGCCTAACTGAATTTATGGGGCAGGCTACATTTGATTTGTAGGTGATAGGTTGGCAACCTATGTTGTAAAACACCTCTGTATGGCTGTGTAGTTTTGTTTGGTCAAGTTTTTCAAATTTAAAAGAATAAAAACTAAACAAGAATAGAAAACAGAAATAGGAAATACCAGAAGTGTTCACTGGAATCAAATTTCCTTCTGGGAGCAATCTTAACTTGAGGAGTTTCCTGGCTTTTGAATTCTTTCAAAAACATATTTTAGCACTGCCAAGGGCAGATTTTGGAGGACTTTTTTTGCATTTACTTTACTTATTTTCTGTCTATTCTTCTGTTTAAGATGAGAGAGAGGAAAGTTTTGAGGTATTTTTGCCTGCTAATCATTCTAGTTCTATAGCTTTCCATACTATTGCAAATGAACACTGTACTTGCAACACCTGAGACAGCTAATCTTTACCTAGGTCATCAGAAGGAAACAAACTGACCCTTTTAATAAGAAACTGTGACCAAAAAAAGCCACATACCTCATGTCTTGTCTAATTTTCTCTAGTGACAGCATTCCTGTGAATAGATCTGACGACAGAAATAATTTTGAAATATCTTAGTAGGCATTTTTGTAGTGAGTCACTAGATGCTATACTGTGCTTCTAATAACTTTACAATTTGACCCTTGTAGAATAGAAGGCCTAAGACTTCCATTATCTAGTATTTTAGGGAAACATACCTTCTCTCCCTCTTCCTTAACTATTGCACTGAGGATGTAAAATGGTGTTGTGATGTAGGATCAGTTACAAGGGGTGTGAGACTAGAAGAGGCTCTCCACAAGTGAAATGGATTACAAAGAACTTGATTAATTATTGTTGAATAGCTGCCAGCAAGGTTATGTAAATAAAAATTAAGATCTACTAGAATATATATCCCTATCATCTCATCTTGTTTTCTGGTGATGTCCTGTAAAGAGCTGATATAAATTCATTAGACATGGTTTTAAGTCCCTTGATCCACACTGCCAACAGAGCTTTAGTACTCTTTGATTCAAAGATAATGGGATTTTGAAAGTACAAAGTTTCCATAAACTTCTTAGTTTAGAGCTAAATCAGCTTGCTGCATATATAAAGGTTTGCCAAATACTGCTTTGAAGTTACTAAGCATCAAGTTTCCAATCTCTTCTAGATTCAACATGTGAACAGGAACATCTTCGTAGCTGAACTGACATGCAGTAACAAACCAATGTGTTTGATGTACAGCACAGATTTTACATTGATGGTATTTCCACTTCATAGGCAATTTCATATATTTAACCATTTCAGACTTTCTTATTTTAGAAAAAAACAAATACTTTTGTAATAAGCAAACCTTATTTTGCTCATATTTGCCTACTAAATTCTACAGATATCCTAACTGATTTTGAATAATTTTCATTGTATTTAAAACAGCTTCTTTTCACAGTACTTATAAACTATTTCTTTCATTTCACAAAAACAAAGGTATTGATGAATTTAATATTTTTAAACTGTAATTTAAAATGTTAAAAACCCCAGCTAGAACAAGTGTCAAATATGTAAACGTCTGTCCCAGTGTTATCTTATTGCAAGGAAACCGTAAGGGAAGAAATGCAAACTCTCACAAATATAATCAAGGACACCTCTTCATGACTAGCATTTCCTTTTGGAAAATTTTACTAACTAAACTGGGAGCCCTTTCAAACACACATTGAAAATTCACTTACCTGTCTATCTGGGTTATTAAAATATTTATTTTTATGAATAGTAACTTTCTTTTAATGGAAAATGAAACAACATATTTAAAAACTTTGCTTTTATACAAATGAAGAGATAAACATATTTAAAAACAAACATAATTCATTATCTGGATTTTTGTTGCCCAGGCTATCAAAATATTACCTGATCTTCACGGGATACTCCTTTCTTTGGCTGCTGCTTTCGCTTGTCTTCATATTTTCTCTTCTCCTGAAGGTATTCTTCAACAACACTGTTTGGAGCAGGGTCCTCCTCTGAATAAGGAAACATATTTGGTTAAACAAATTTAATTTGGTTTCATGATTTAGTGTCTTTTTGGAGATAAAATACCAAGCAAAACACTCCCATAAAACATTTTAGTTGTACTGCTTTCTCAGCAGTAGAATGATTTGCTACTTGCTGAAATGAAAAACACAACACTGTACTGGGCAGAAAATGAGTCAAAAAATTTTTGTTTCAATTATATTTTACTATGAAGCCAGGGAAAGCAGGATAACAGAAATAAAACCTCTGATGAAAACTGTTGAAATTCCTTTAACCAGATGACCTTCATTTCTGAAGATCTTTCTTTTAGCAGTTAAAATGTTATGTGTATTAATATTCTGTGACTATTTGTTCAAAAGTAGTCAAATACAATTTATAGAAAAATTCACAGTTTTCTTCTTTTGTAGGCTGAACTAGCCACAAAACAAGTCCTTGATTTTGCAATAGGGAAAAAAACCCAGTAACGTTTAAATTTTAAACAGAGTCCATCTTGTCAATCAGGAAAAAACTCTTTTTTATATAACAAAGTGATATATGGATGAATCAAGAGCTACTCTTCTTTGTCTTTTTTAACAGTGTCTTCACTGTATTCACTCAGTATTCACTGTCCCATTAAAATCTTAATGAATTAATTATTCATTAATAATTTAATGGGACAAACACTGAACTGGAAAATTGATCAAAACCATACTTTCACATTATTTTCTTCTTCTTGAATAGCATTAAGACATTGTACATATTGATTTTGTATACTTAAAATTCATGTACATGTACTTACATAATTGTTATTTCTGGTAAAAAAAAGATTAAACTCCCAAGATGTCCATTGTAAATGATGAACAGAAAACATTTCTGGAGAATACTGTTTCAACAAATTTCAGGATATATTGCCTGGTGAACTGTAAGTCTAAAGGAATTTGTTGCTATCAGGTTTTTTAGATGACTACTGACAACTATATAGAAAAAGTTTCCAATTCCAAACTAAATTTCTCTTACAACTCAAGTTTTCTATGAAGTTTATAAACACAGGACTTTTTAATATAAGGAAATAAATTCGTAATGATATATCTACAAATAAAATATTTTTACCTATTTCTACAAATAAAATACCGTATTTCCTTTTTATCTTAATTTCTACATTGCATTTAAACAACATTTAAACTCTTTCTACACTGTATTTAAAGGCTACCACGGAAAATAATCAGACATACTTTATACAATTCAGAGATGGGGTTTTTTGCTGTTTTCCAGTTGATATGCCAGATTTAATCACGAACAGAGTATGACAGGTACCAGCAAGATAAAGAAAGAAAAATCCATCTTCCAGAATGACCAAAATAGATAAATGCATGCACACACATTTAGGGAGGAATAAACTGCTGCATGAATGAAATAAAATCTGCCATAAAATCTCATGCAGCATAATATGAGATGAACTGAGGAGAACAGAAGTTTATGAAAAAGCTACCACACATAATGACAAAGCTCAGTATCTCCCCCTATTATGTCAATCTCTTCTACTAACTAAAAATCCCATTCTTACTTCAAGACCAACCCCTTGTCAAAATAATGCATTAGTTTTTGCATAAATGGATGTATCCAAAGTGTTGACTATCTGGAAACAACATAACATCTTCTTTTACTAACATTTGGCTCCTAGATAAATAATTTGAAGTACAAAACCATCTGCTTCCTTATAAAAAACAGGTAACATTTACCTAAATGAGTGCTTCAAAGGGAATCACATTTACCCCGTGATCAATATAATTGCCCATCTATGACAAGCAAAAGAACTGCGAAGAGTGTTGTGAACATGTATGAAAATGCCAGTCACAAACTGGCTAACAAACATTTAAACCTGGAACCCACCTTTTGATATACAGATTCTGAATTTGAAGATGTGATCCTTAGTCATATAGGTCTTTTGACTAAAATTTAGTCTACTATAATGCAGCTCAAATATAATTCTCATACAAGAAGGGTAAAATTCCCCTGAAGTTGTGTGTAATTTTATCACACTCTTATGTGTGCCACTTACTGTTAATACAAATAATTTAAATTTCAGTTAAAGCCTTCATTTGAGATTGTTTCTTTGCCTGTCAGAGGTTTTCTAATCCTCAACTTCATGCTCTGTGCCTCCTAGGAAAGCCTTTTCATAACTCAGACAAAGGATAATCAGATCCACTTGAACTAACTTCAGAGTGAGTCAACCAAAAGAGCTGAATACATCTTTCATTAAAATGACTTCAAAAAATGCTTGTACTTCTTCATGAAGTCTTACAACCTATCACAAAACATTGAAAGCAAGCAACAAAACAAGAAGGATTTACAAGAACTCCTAAGTTAAAGGGTTATTAACATTTTAAAACTTGAGAACTCAAATGATTACAAAACCACAGAGTACTTTTTAATAGAAATTATATATTAAATTTTTGATAAGCAGGAATTATTTGATAAAGTTACTTTGTGTCTGACTGGTAATTAGTAAGCAAGGAAAAAAGTCCAGAAGAAAGAGATTTGGTAGGAAGAAAACTTTTAAAAGGTAAAAATAGATTGCTGCCTACTACTTCATATCTCCCAGTCTGCAACCCAAATTCCCTGCAAGTCTTTTGCAGCCGAATTGAAAATAAGAGGAACAACAGCACTGTATGATGGACTTGACCTTCATATCAAGCTTGACGAATTTAGGCCCAGCTTGCTTGTTCAGCAAAAGTACAAGGATCGTGACTTTGGTATTAATCTCCTTAATCTAAGAGGATTTATTCAGACAAAAATTAATGAAAAATGACATGGATACACAGAAGTGAAGCAACAAATTCAATTTAGGTATCACAAAATGCAGAAGATAATTTAAGTTAAAGGAATCTTGGAAACTTGTTCCCCAGGAGGATCTAACCACAAAGTGTATAAATAACATGAAGCAGAGAATTTCTTCTTTAGTTTGAACAAGCTGTTGTGTGTATTTTGTGAGTAAGGAGGGCAAGGGGAAAAAATCCCAACAGATAACCTCCCTTATTGAAAAGAATACTACTTTCAAAATAATCGATAAGTACAGTGATATTTACGTAAGATAGCTTGAGTTACTACCAAGAAAGTCTTCACCTTACTGTGGCAAAATAATTTAAGTAACTTATTTTCTTTCAGACAGATTGTTCTATCCTGAAATTATGGCCAATACATGCCAACATGATGGTGTAATCTAACCAAAAACTTCGTGTTTGGGACATGGTTTACAATGATAGTCTGAAACGAAGGTGGAAATTCTGAAGACTTTAAACCAGAAAGGAAAGATTGATTAAAGAAAAAATGGAAGACTTTATTTTGCTCACACTTTACTAAGGAACAGTTCAAATGATGTCAGTTTTCAGCTACAAAATGGAGGAAGTATAACAAAGGCAAAACTTGATCCAACGGCATTGAACTGAAATGTGTGGATGGTTTAGGGATGGATCAATTTCTAATAAGAAATGAAGCAGAAAACAAAGTTTGGTAATTTTAAGCATAATTTCTAAAGCATCTGGTACTTTTAACAACATAACAAACACTCAACAAAATATGTATTGGAAGTGCTCTGTTTTCAAAACTGCAATTTTATCTTCCACTTACTGAAACCAAGAAATATGAATTCCAATTCAGCTGCCTGTGGTAGATCAGAACAGCATGATCACTGCTTATTGCTATCACATTGTTATTGCTCTTAAAGACTGGGCTCCATCTCTAGCATTGCAGGTAGGGTAACTTTGCCACAACAAGTCCACCAATTGTGGCACAGGTAAGATACAATTTCACACAAATGCAGGCCTGAGAGTACGCATAAAATTTTCCACAGTACAAACTTTTTTAAACAAACCTTGTAGTAATTACTGTTCTTGTAATTAGAATCTGTATAAAAACAGATTTTATTTCCTTTTTAAGAAAGAGATAATGTAGCTGTGCATAACCATTTATTGGAAAAAGAAGGGAATTTGGTTTGGCAAAAGTATTACCAGAAACACACAGGAAGGGCAGGAAAAAAGCATACTGTGACAGAGAAAAACACACGTGGATTTCAAGATTTAGTGTCACCACAAAAAAGCAAAAGGCCTATTGAAAGCCTATAGCACTGAAAAAGATCAATGAAAGACTTATTTTCTTTGATGAGATACAGCTAGCATGAAGATACACACTTAAGTGTCTTACATTACAAAACATTCTTGATATGCTAAAGCAATCCTATTAACTATTGTGGTGCAATTTTCATATGCAATCATGAGTTTATGCAGAACTGAGGTAAGATAAGAAGAATGTACAAAGATGCATACATAAAAGGCATCCCTGTTTATTTAGCAGGGTTTGTGTATGTTTGAAATGTGGTGGGCCCTTAAATTTTCCTCAGAATCTGAAATGTATTCTTTAGCAACTCAGATGACACATTTCATATGATGAAAGACCTACTGTACAGAAATTCCAAGAAATGCATGGCACAGATGGACTAAATACCAAAGGGGAAAAAAACCTCAAAAACTTCTTGTTTGAAGAGAAAGAAATTATGATTGAATGTTTTGGTGAATTAAAATAAGGGGCCTAAAACACATTCCTGTATTAGTTCAGTATATTCCACTTCCAGCTCATCAATATTCAGTTTATATTGCATTCTTTTGGAATTGTAAAGGTATGCAGTATTCATTTTAAAAATCTTACTAAGACTGAAAAAAAGAGAAGCTGTTTTTGCTCCAAACCAAATAAAATCCTCTCAAATTATACAAGAAATTCAAATATGCTGTAATATTTCAGGAATTAAAACAGAATTCCTATCAAAAGTTACAAATACAGAACTTAGAGACTCTTTAGATAATTAATAACCAAGACAGACAACTTATTCCAGAATTTGGGGAAAAAAAATACAGCTTTAAATATTATGTATCTGGAACTTAAAATATAGTTCAGTGTAAAGTAGTGTAAAATCACACCAGAAAAACAATATTAAATAATTCTATGCTTGAGAGAATTAGTAACATCCTCTCCTGTACATTTTTGCTTAGGACTAGTTCTACTTATGGTTTTCTTTGCACCTTCACAAACTGTTCAGTTAATGCTGCTATAGCTCTGGCCTGCCTAAGATCCTAAAGAGCCACTGTTTGCCAAGAACTTAGGTAAGAGTCAGGAAACATTTAGCAACTGTGAACAATTCAATAGATTTGCTTACAGAATGAGCTTCCAGGGTTGGACTGATTACTGTATTTTCAGTTTGCTACAGTGAAAAAAGCAACAGTTCTAGAACAAACCTACCAGTTCACTTAGCCAACTCAAATAATAAAATCTTACAAGTAATTCCTAGAGCTTCAAAACATTTATTTGAAAGACCAGAGCAGATTTGCAAAACAGTGTGAACTTCAAGTTTCTAGTAAATGCTTTCTGAACTTTGGTAGCTTTTAGGCACATGGTCATAGTCTAAAATACTGTTAATTTTCAAATGTTGGGGGATTTTGAGTACATGCTTAAGATTACTACTAAAATCAAAGCTGGTTTACAGCGAGGTTTTGGCCTGTTCTTCTTCTGCAGACAGAGGGACAAAAGGAAAAAAGTATTCACTTTAGTAGGAAGGGGACTACATAGGGATGCTGGGTATTAGGAGATTAAATGTAAAAAATGTAAACAGTGGGAGAAAACGAAGTTTTGCAAAGATGACACATTCCAGGTAGACACTTTAATACAATGCAGCTCTACTGTATATACTGAAAAAATCTTCATGCTTAATGCATTTATGCTGCAAAGTTCCCAAACCATCAAAATTTGGATTTTGTTATTTTCAGAGTGTTCTGGAGGCCCAAATGCCTGTTAAAATCCCAAACTTCAAGAAAGTATCTTTACGTGTAAGACAGGGCTTAATTCTTTGAGTGCTCCGACATTACCCAGACTTTACAATAAAACAGAAATAAAGCATAATGTTACACTGGAATCCTCACTTGATTTCGAGAATTTTCTAAACATTTTAATCCTTTGATTATCATATCACGGTTAAAAACAAAACAGAAAATGCCTTGGTACTATTTATATAGTTATTTATTTTTGTTATTTATTTCTATAAATTTCTTGGTAGAATTCTTAACCCTGAATATTGGTTTCTACATTAGTTGTTAGGTTTCCCTGCTCAGACAGTGTTTTACAGCTTTTCTGTTTTTTCACATATGACAATTAAATTTCATCGTCCACAGATTATTTGTCAGTTTGCAAAAATGTTCTAACAAAAAACCCTGAAATATTACTTCCTTAATTATTCTAATATTTTAAATCGACATATAATTAACTGGGCAGATGCTGTATGTCTGGAGCAGATTTCACTGAAGTACATTCCCAGGTTTACTCTACAGAACTTTGAAAAGTGTATCTTTTTTGACTATTTGACCAAGTACTTCAAAATGCTGAACTAATTCAGCACTCAAATGATAGTGTTTGATGTAATTTCTGGCATCACTGCAACAAATGTCACATAAAAGAAAAATGTCTTATTTAAAGTAAGGTCTTGACAGCAGTCTGGCATAGTCAACAATACTATTCACAAATTGGAAGACTGGTTATAATCAAACATGTACAGAGGGAATTATTTTTTTCTCTGACCTCATGAAACAATGTAAACACTTAAATTTTCACTCTCCAGTCCTTCTTAAATAACCTAATCTCCAAATACAGAAAAATACTAGGTAAATATAATATGAACAATTTGAAGAAGTGATACTAAATGTGATGCCAATACTAATAAAGATCTGTGCAGCAGACTTAAAATAGATGTGTCATGCTGCCGAGCCTTCCTTAGCATCTTCTCAGAATAAGACCCAATCCTATCCAGTATGACTTAAGCCTTATTCTCACTGTTCTGTGATCTTCCCACTATGGTTGCAAATTTTGGCTGAGATGTAGTGTTTATTAATCAGGCACAGAATCACATTAATGTGGTTACACAGTGTGTGAACTAATATTTTTTCCTAATGTAGCGAGCTCAAAGCATAGGCAGGCACAATGCAAGTGTCTGCACCATCTGCACAGGCACACCTGATACAGCGTGACACAACTCACTCCCCATCCCACACTCCCCAAGAGGACAGGCAGAGAACAATGGAAAAATCCACTGCTACTTACACATCAACTTCCTGACAGAAGTATTTTTAAAATATGTACAATCCCTTATACGTAAACTAATGTGGTTTAGGTAAACTATTGTACATTTAGCAGACTGTCTTCCATGTTGACGGCTCTACTGTACTTTTGAAAATTCAGGCCAATATAAAATGACTAAGTGCTTTTAACTTTGGGGGAAAATTACTTATTTGGTACAACACTTCTACTTATGTTAGAGTTCATTATATTCAAGATAAAGTCTTTCTAAAGTCTATTCTATTATTCCTCAGCTGTAAATTCTGTTCCACAATAAAGGTATGCTTCATTCATTTGACTTGAGATTTCACCCTTCCATACCCCTCCCTATAAAAATTACACATATCTTCAAGGATTTCCTAATAAACTAGTCAATATACTGTTCTGCTAGTTTTGGGTGGTTTGGACCATTTTTATTGAATTGCTCATTATCCTTTTTGGTGGTACAATACCTGGAACTGAGTGCAGTAATACAATCACACTTTTACAGGTACTGCATTTGTAGCAACACTACACCACTGACAGCCACATCAGAGTGTAAATGCACGTTCTGTTCATTTTCTAGCACAAACTTGAAATCTTTCACTACATTTTCATTAATAATTTTATCCTTCACTACTTCCATCTCACTTAACAACCTTTTAATTTTGCCTTAAATTTTAGAACATGTTTATTTCTAAGATTTTTAGTTAGGTACTCCACTGACTAGCCCAGTAAGTTCTTTCCTGCCATCCATCTTTCTCAACAGGTACTGGAACAGACCCCTTCTTATCACAAAAAGGAAAGCCAAGATTATTCAAGATTATTTTTAATATTAACTGTGACCTGCAGATTTTCAACTGATTTATGGTCTGTCTGTTATTTATTTCAAAGAAAATACAAGCCCCTCACTAACCCTGGTATATATCCCTTTGCTTGAATAAAAGGTATCCTTACAAACTGTACCACAGTAGTAAATATTGCTTAAGTATTACTTCAGTCTGTCACTGTAAAGGTGAATTTCCTCAAATTACAAAGTCCACTGACTGGCACCTGAACAGGGATAAGTTTAAGCACTAGTGTAAGAACTGCCATGTAAGAACATACATGGCACTATTCAAGATAATTTATCATAAATGTACATAAGGACTACACTTTACCTTTGCTATACCTCCACTCATAGCTCTTTTTTTACATGGCTAGTGACAGCATCCATTATTTTGCCAGTGAGAGCTTATATTCATTCAGTGATTATTAGAACATTTTCAGTGTCAGCAATTTTTAACATTTGCTGCCAAATTTCATACACAAATTCATGATACTGTGATTTTTATATTGTCAAAATGCTGCTGATCAAGCTCACCTGTTATGCAAGAGAGTCCAATAATTTTTCTAAAATTTATGTTACACTTTCTACCTCTTTTGTAAATTGTGTGTTATCTGAATCTTTTAAAAAATAGTTTTATATTTTCTTTCATATTTCTATGGTATTGAGAATTGAACTAAGAATCCACACTGAAAGTGTGTCTCGAAACCCCAGATTGTTTAAAGATATTTTTCCTTCAGTTCCTTCAGTTTGGCTAATAAAGGGTGTTTCATCCTTCTGGACTAAACTGTGCACCTTACATGCTATTATAAACTTAGCAGTTTATACACATTTAAAAAGCAACAGAATATAAAAACTGTCTGACAAAGAAGTGGGCAGCTGAAGATTCCATTTTGCTAAGGTTTAAGGAAAATAAATATGGTAGTGGCTCTCTGACATTGAGTTCCATTGGTGTCCTATGATACATAAAAGTTTGAAGTCAATAGCTTTGAGTTCAAAGTTAATCATCTGCATTTAAGAACCTCTTCCAAGTCAGAAAGTCAAAAAGACCTTGCAAGTCAAGAAGTCATAGCATGGATGTAGCTAAAGTTCCTATTTAGAAGGAGAAATACTACCTGATTTGAGAACAAATGCTACCTATACCATGTCCTTACATACTGGCATCGTTACATTTCTACCATCCCTAGGGAAAGAAAAAAACATCTACATTTCAACAATAGTCCACATTTATGTACATAAAACAGAAACCCAAAAAACCCTTTAAAATCGTAATATTAACTGGAGAGCTACACAAAACCTCTTACCTTCTTTCTCTTTGGGTCTTAGAGCTCTTTCTTCTTTTTTGTGCTTTGCTTCCAGCAGCTCTCGTTTCAGCTGTCGGGCTTCCTTCCGTAGCTCCTCACTGCAAAGAGAAATATTTACAAGAACATAATCTTCTGAGATGTACAACCACTCAGAAGAAAGAGAATCAAAGTTAATAGGCAGTAGATTTTTGATACAAACAAAGGGAAGGTATGGACTCACTGATGCTAAGAACATGGCTTAAAAATCACTTAGGACCTCAGAAAGTCTGTGTTTTCTTTAGTAGGGATAACAAAAGAATGTTAGCAGATGTCTTACTTTAAGACCCAGTAGAAATATGTTAAGGAGATGAATAATAAAACAAGGAATCCCCATTTGAATTTTAACATTTCAATTAGCCATGAGAACCATACAAAGAGAAACTGAAACAGAGGTACTGCCAAATAAATACTGCATGTATTATAAAATTCAGTATACTCAAGTAATAAATCTTAGTATCCTGGATATTTTGGTTGGACAAGCAATGCAGTTGTTCAGCGACAAAGACATGAAATGTACCTAAGTGTGTATTATTAGACATGAAAACTAATTCTACAAATATCTCATGTGATAACACTAGAAGGAAGAAACTAAAATTTGCAAATCATTGTGCCAATATCAAATGAAATATTTTTCTTCACAGAATCACAGTCTGTAAGGGACCCCTGAAGACCAGACAGTCCAGGTTCCTTGCTCAAATGAGGGCCAAAACAGGAGGATGCCAAGGGCACTGTCCAGTCAGATTTTGAATATCCAAAAATGGAGACTCCAAAATGTCTCTGGGCAACTACTTCTTCAGTTCCCTCAATGTAAAAAAAGCTCTTCTGTAAATGGAATTTTAATTTTATTTTAGCTCATGCCTATTTGTGTCCATCTAATAGTTACCTGTGGAAATGATAATTAATTCAATTTTATCTGTTATAATTTGTATTTTGCACTTCTAAATTTTTTATATTTTATATTAGGTTCTGATTGATCTAGACTTCATCACGAACAATGAACTGCAGAAATTATTACAACGCAGGAACATGACATGCAAGCATTTCCCTGCAGCTGTTTTATGTACCTTAATGTTCATCTGTAATACCACTACTGACTATGCCCTTTTCTAAGTAAAAGACTCGGAACTGTTGGGTGATGACTACTTTTGATTTTCATTGTCATTTGCATGTATGCACAAATACAGAGCTTGCAAAAAGCACTAGCAAAGAAGACTATCCGTTAGTC
Organism: Acrocephalus scirpaceus scirpaceus; assembly: GCA_910950805.1. NCBI lineage: Eukaryota > Metazoa > Chordata > Aves > Passeriformes > Sylviidae > Acrocephalus > Acrocephalus scirpaceus. The sequence continues at coordinate 8,432,209 of OU383776.1, forward strand.
TTCTGAAGTTATTCAGCCAACCACACCAGGAGGTCTTTATTTTCAACAGCATGGCAAAAGCTACACTAAGCAAGATTAACAGCTTTTACAAAAACTATAGTTCTACTTTTTTACCTGAAAAGAAAATCATAGGGAAAAAAGAGATAAAGAGATATTTTAATCCAAGTATCCAAAATTGCTTTTCTGTAAATTGGGGACAGCACTGTAAAAAGTTGCATCACAGTACTATTATAGTATACTGCAACATTTTCCTATTGAAGTTGCACAGCAGGAACAACACGCGTCAATGAAAGGTTGTATGTTTAAAATATTTAGAGTCAAACAGTGACAGCAACACAGAGAGAGTGGATTACAGATGGCACTTGGGAATAACAGAGTCTAGAACATCAGAAGGTTCCTGTAAGGGGGTCCCATTTACTCTTTCTCTTAGTTAGCTAAACACTATTGCATGAACAATGGACTAGCTAGTGACAATGATTCGGCTGCCTCACCCCTTCTTTTTCCCCAGTCAAAAGAGTTTTTTTTACAGAACACAGAAAATCTTAATTCTTAGAAATTCTAACTCCAAAATATTTTTTCAAGCTCTTTTTATGATCAGTACTAGGTTAATAAAGAACTTAATACTTGGCTCTTTCCAGAGTCCACACTTTGCATATTTTTTATTTCTAGGTTCATTTTGCCAAATCAGGTTGGTGAGAAAGGCAATCCAAAAAGACTTCATGCTAAAGAGGAAGCTGGCTGATAGGAAAGCCAGACTACATTCACAAACCACATTCACTGGAACAGAACTAGAAATGCCTCCTGACTTTGTAAACAGGAAAATGTCAAACTGATAAGGCAGAGCAGAATCAAGTAAGGGACTACAGCCTGTACCTCCCCCTTTCATCTTTGAAGCCTAGGTCTTTGCATGCAGTAAATTTGCATTCAGGTTTCATGTAACATAGCTGTTAGTTTGTAATCAATTATGTAAGTGCCTGCTACCTCTGGAAAGTCTCTGTTGCTATGAAAGCACAGCTCTCTGCTCCATCCTTGTCTCATTGCTCCTTTGATTCCACAGCTACACTGCAGGCTCTCCTCTTCCTCTTGCTTCCTGCTTCTTCCTCTTTTTCCACATTTCTGCAGACTGGAAACTGTTCTTCTCCTCTACATGCAGAGATACTGCCAGAGCAGATGTAACCTTCCTCTGCAGAAAACTGAAAAGGATCTAGCCCAGATGGTTTGTAACTCCAGAATTTTCAGATTCTACTCAGAACAATAAAATTATTTTATCTAGAAAATTTATAGTGAAGTAAGTCTAAGATTCCATTTGAATTTCTGGTTCAGCTATGCCTTGATTTGATAGGACTGTGAATAGTGATCGGATAGGAACTCCAGAAGTTATAAACTATGAGTACTTAGATAACTTTCTGCTGAAACCTATTTGCACCCTAAAGACACCATGTATGGTAAAGGCATCAGCTTTGCTAGTGAACTGTTTGAATGCATGATCAAGAAACAACAACTCTACATTGTTAATTATGGCTACCACTCTGGCTTCTCTTTAACAGAGTAATTCACACTCTTTTTAAAAGAATGTTCTCCTAATATTCACTTTAATCACTTCTGTCTCATCCAGAATTCCCTGCAGTATTTCCTCAGCCCTTCTGAAGACAGATTCTGAATTCTGAAGACAGAATTCAGAATCAGATACATTGATGGGTTTCAGCTTTCCTGCAGATCTCTGCTGGTGGTGTACTTGGTTCCTAACTCAAAAAGGAACCTAAGATCACCACTGCACCAAGCACTATTTTCCACTGTGACTCTCAATTCACCTCTTGGTCACTCCTTTCCAAAATGTCATTCAGCAGTTGTACTGTCCTGCAGCTACAATCTGCATTTTTGATTTCCAGCTGTAAAATGTAGCATTCAGTTATATTACAAGATGGGGGAAGAAGTGTTTGAGAACATTCCTACTGAGAAGGACTGGGAGGTGCTCATGGATGAGAATATGGACATGACCCATCAGTGTGCACTCAAAGCCCAGGGAGCCAACTGTGTCCTGGGCTGCATCAAAAGAAGTGCGGCTACCAGAGAGATGGAGGTTATTTTCTGCAGTTATCTTCTTAACTACATATAATCCATCCATCAGCTTTCTAATATGTATATATATTGTTTTTCTTTTGTATTTTAGATCAGAATAATGCTCAGTTAATAAGAAATAAAATCAGTTGGAAATTCAGCCAAATATTTTAGGTAAAATGGATAAAATTGGTTCTAAGTGCCATGTACTAAAGGTGTTTTTCTGAAAGTAATTAAGGGTCTTCTGAATTTAAAGTTCAAGTAAAGTTAAAGTAACTTTATTCAAAAAAGAGAAGTTCTGTGTTCTACTTCACTTTGGCAAAAGAAAAGAGAACTGATTACAGAAATAAACAGTAATTGTGACTATGGTGTGAGTGACCATATAATCATACTTGCTACACACAAGTCCAAAACCACTCCTCCTTCTCTACAAACATATATAAGCCTCTTTGTACTTGTAGGCTTCTGCATGAATGTACATAAACCATAACTACCTGAATTTATTTGGTACTTGCATACCAAGTCTCTAACAAATAAAATATATATATTACAGACAGGCACATATAAGACCTAGAGGCACAGTACATTATTCAGCTGTAATTTAGGAAAAAAAATGGCTGCATATATTCAAAACTAATCCAGCTATTCCCATCCAGTGATGACAAAACTCAGAAGATGCTAAAATTGATTTGATGTCATATTCCAATTACAAAGTGCCGGATAACTTTGCATTCTATGCATTTTCAAATTTACCCCAACGCCAGTCTAAACTCCACTACAATTTGGAGTGTTTACTACTCCCTCTCTAAACTCCATGTTAAGACCCCAGAAAGGCTCAAACTTCTTGAGGTTACCTCAGCACAGTCATTCACTGATGCTGGTACAACCAATATTAAACAGGATCACATTCATTCAAAACTGAAGTATTTAGGTGGTGGCAAAACAATACAGATAGCCTCACAGTTAGAGCATTTACTGAGATAAATGTAAATTTATAATGGAGGAACTATTCAGAGACTGAACAACTGAAAGATTTTGGTGTCTTCATCACTGGGTCTGGAGTTTTTCTAAAATGCAAGTCATGGTTGAAACAAGAATGAATTCAGGGAAGTGCTGCAGTAATGATTAAATCATTATTTTTGGTGGCATAGCATGTTATTTTCCCTTCTCCTTTCTTGTACTATAATTGCATTGCTTAATTTTTTTAAAAGACAACTTCCTTTCATTCGCTTTTGCTGTCTTCTCATTCAGTAACATCAAAAGAAAATTACTAATTACTAGTTATCCCTAAACAGTAACATTATTTAGGAAGTGTTGTTCCAAGTAAGCATGTTAGAACATGGAAAACAACCCAAAATACTCTTATTAATTTAAAAAGCTATTTTAGAATGTTATAAATAACAAAAGTATGTCAGGACTGTTACATAATGTAAATTTTTACATGAGCAGAATCCTATAACATCTGAAATTAAGTAATAAAATGAATACTGAAGTACTTCAACACTGCTTATATTAATTTCATAGCAGAAGAGATGATTTTAATTCAGTTGAGATAAACCAAATAAAAATCAAGCTACAGTACAATATTATCCTTTCATCATGTAAGCTAATAGCCTGGAAGGAAGTCCTGAATTCAATCCCCTCCTGTTACAGGCAGTCACATCCTTCCCCAAATGTATCAATTCCATTGAAAGCACATTTCCTGTTCTCTTTCTTATATTTATTAATGATAATTTTCAATGCCCATATAAATAATTGAAAACTATCATTAATAAATATAAGAAAGAGAACATGAAATAAGAGAATATGAAAATTTTATATGCCCATGATTTATATGTCTGGAACTGACAAGCAGGCACCTTAATAATACCAGAGGCAATGAGAAAGAATCTCTGTTCAGATAATAGCTTTGTTTTCTGCTAGACACTCTTGAAAAATGCATAATATTCTGTCTGAGAGTTCCAATTCTAAGTTGAAATACAAATAGCATTTTCAAATAGAGAATCCCAACGATAAAATCAAACAATATAAAATGTCACGTTTGCACAACTAACTGATTTGCAAAATGTGTAGAAGAATCAAGGTGAATGACTGTTCTACACTTTCAGTTCTGAAGCTTTTTCAGATATTCCCCCTTCTGCCCCTTGGGGTATCTATGAACATGCAATTCTTGGAATGGATAGCAAATTCCCCATTTGGCATGTACATCTAAGACTTTTCTAGAGTTCAAGAATCTTATTTTTGTCTGGATTGCATTACTATTCATCTCTGGTACTGCAAGAATTTTACAACTGTAAATATGAGAATAAAAATTATGGATTTGGAATATGCACTTTGTCTTTTTGCCAGCCTGGTTTTGCTTTAGAAGTCAGACATATATCTGTCTGTTTTCTGCAAATGGTGTATTGCAGCTGTATCTCAAATAAGATGATGATATAAAAATGGTGGCAGACATATTCAGTCTTGACATGCAAAAACTGTAGATGAAACATTTTAATATAGCTGCTGGGTCCTGTATGGCCACCTGTGTTAACAGTAAGGCTGACAGTTAATGCTCTGTTTGACTTTAGCAGTAGCTGGTATACTACAGTAGGCAATTAGGACTGTAACTCTAGATTTAAAAATAAAATGTTAAAAACTTCTGCACTGAATGAATTTACGGATCAATCACCAGTATTTATATATTTTACCTAGGAAATATTTCAATGGTGAAATCTAAAGGGGCTGCCATGTTTATTAAAGACTACATGGGCAACTGTTACTGTCTTTTCATTACCACAGACCTGAGTGTAAACAGGTGCATCACATCTCTAACACTTCAGAGAACTGGCACTCTATTTTAATTATACACACTGGGCTGTAAGCTACATGGTACATCAGCAGTTGCAGTATTGTGCAGTGAATTCTCACAGGCTGAAACTGATGAAGAATGTTACCATTTTACTCTACTGGGAGAAACTTAGCAAACAGCAGGGTCCATAAGCTGAACGTGAAGCACAAACTTGCTCAAGAAAAGATACTAAAGGAGAAGCAATATATTTTATTATGGTTACTAACACAGATGTAGAAGGAAAAAACCCCACAGGTTTCAGGCACACGAGCTCTTCTTCAGCTAGTTTATTTTTCTTCCACAGTTTGCTTAATAAAAGGTATTAGCTTTCACTATAAACTTTCTTTGCTTACATTGTTCAACCACCAGTTACACTGCCAGAAAATGCAGATGTACGCAGTAGGGCATGCATAGGAGCACAAATCATATATCATGTATCATATATTAAGGCTGATTTTATGCACTATCTGGACCTTCTATGTTCACAGCAGATTCTGGAACAGATAGGAGACCCTAAATTTTCTCAGTTTAAGATGAAAATCTAACTTTGCTTATTGCAAGATAGTTAACAACTGTTAAACAAAACAAGAAGAAGTGGAGACCAACAGCATCTCTCATCCAGACCAATGCTGTATCTATCTGGATTGCAAATGCCTAGCTTAATGTTTGGTAGAAGTAGGTTTGGTTTTCATTTTTTTTTTTAGTAACACACCAAATTGCAGACCAACAGAGCTGTTGCAATTAAGAAGTTTTCCTCTTACCCTGTCACTTCTGAGTGATGGTCTGCAGGAGGAATTTTTGGTTTTGTTCCTTACTCTGTTATTCTATGATTCTTGAATTTCACCCAATATCTATAATTCAAGCTTTTGAGATCATACAATTTTGTGTTAGGATATTTTTATCTCATCATCATTACTTTTAAACTTTATAGTATTTAAAAGCTTCTGTTAACAAACTGTGGTAGGGTTCTTTTTAGCATTTAAAGTATTACTGAAATCCCAGAATTAAAACTAGCCTATAAATTTGACCCAAAACAATAGCTTTCAACATACTTTATGTTCTCTTTTGACCAACTTACTTATTTTGCGGTTCTTGTTCTTGCCCTGTATTTCTCTCTCTTTAATTTTAACCATTTTCTCCAGATTAATCCCAAATAAATTTTATCATGAATATTTAGCCTAGAAAAAAGTTCACCATGGCTCAGGAAATACCCTACAGGCAGGTTAATTTATCAGAATCTTTTTTAGTAAACCAATTCAACATGTTTTTTCTATTAGCCACTAATAGCATCTTTAATACTCTTATTTTCATCTCTAGATCATTGTCTTACACTGTTCTACTATCTTAGGGGAAGCAAACCAAATCTGTAACTTCGTAGGAAAGCTTAGAAGTGTGGTTTCACCAGATAGTCAAACAGGTTCTAATATCTTTGATAAAAGTAATAAATACCTTAGAAGTAGCAAGGGTGTAAACAAAAAAATCCCGAAAGTATTACTACCAATGCAAAGCTCACAAAAAAAAATGGACAAGACAAACAATTAAATAGGGTGACTAGCTAGTAGTAAAATAATTTTTATAAGAATTTTGCATCTGTAAACCTAAAGCTAGAGCTTAGAAGGTGTATTGAAGGGGCTATGATGAGTTTTAAAGAGGAAACAGCTGAAAGTTTAATGCTAAAATGATTGAATTAATTAAAACAAGAAACATAAAAGAAAAAGAGGACACTAGGTCACATGGGATTAAGGGAATAATAAAGTAAAATAACTGCTGATGGGATAAATGACTGATTTGTGTCAGCTTTCTCAAAAGAAGATTCTAGGGAGGTAATTCTCCAAGAACCTGATCTGATTTGGACATAAAGATAAGACAAGATCAGATAGAGAGGTGTCAGAAGGGTAAATTTCAATCAACTTCAAGTGTGATAAAGCTCCAGAGTACATCCTCAGGAAGGAATTCAGAAATGACTGTTTCACTATCTTACATTAAAATCAATGTTGTACCAGATGACCAAGTAGTAACAAACACTGTATCTCTAGAACAAAAAGGACGACCAAGGATAGCACAGTGAACATCATGACAGCTTCTGCTTTAAGTAATTAATAAGATAAAAATCATTCTCAACAGTGAGTCTCGAAGTTTTGTCACAAATCCAGTAGTTCCATTCAAACATACTGGTGAAGGTGTGGATGAACAAAGTCATGGACAACTAGGTGAACAGCTTTAGATATTCAAAAAGCCTATACAATGATTCTTTCAAAAAGAAAGAAAAGGGTGAAAAGTGCATTGAAAATAAAATGTGGAGTGAAAAATATTAGCCAGACTAAGACAAGAACAAGCAATTACCTTCCGGTATAACTAAATTAATACTTCAAGTTAAATGCTCTGAATAAATGCAATGAGGTACATTTCCAGAAGATCCAAAATCAGGAACTCAGCCAACCCCAGACAAAATATGGTGATTTCTCATAGTTTTAGCTCAGGAATGGAAAATGGACCAAACAGGTCCTCAGAAACTCTAATTAAATTATCTTACAAAACTGAAGAATATCCTGCAGAGTGAAGCCCTTCTACTTTTTACAAGAACAGTTACCCTGAAGTAACACAATAAGTTCATGAAAAAAGCCTGTGAACTCTAGTAGTAAAAGCACAATAAAGAACTCTAGCAATTTGTAGTTGTGGAAAACTGTAACAGAAAATGCACATTTATACAGGAGAATAAACCAAGAATTATTATAGTGGCCCTACAAGAGACAAGCCAGTATTACTAAATTTAGAATACTATAAATGAAATTGAATATCCCATGCCAAAATGGCCAACACAGTAATACAGGAAACTCCAGAAAAGATGACAAAGATTATTCCCATCATGAAAAATCACCCCTGATATGAAGATTAAGAAAAAAAGGAATTATTCATTTCAGAGGATGAGACAGAGGAAACATGAAAAAGTGTAGTAAAACCACAACTACTGCAAACTTTTAATATCTAGGCAAGGAGCCACTCAGTAATACCTGAGTAATTTAGAAAAGATAAAGTATTTTTCACTTTTCAGATGAGACCACACAGTTTCTTTGGGGTAAAAAACCTTCACATTATTAAAAGCGTGTCTGACATTTACATGAAAGCCAGAAACATCTATGTAGAATAGTTACTGCTAAAAATGCATTTCAGAAGAAATAGACTACTCTATGCCTTGGGACCACCCAATTACAAATAAACTTATGGGTATTGCTGATGGACTCCTTTCCCTCTTCACTCAGGCCAATGGTACTGGCCACTGGCCAGACAATTCCACTTGCAGATTCCTACATCATCAATGGAGGCAAAGACACTTCAGACTGCAGCATATGCCAAATAGAAATTTTTCCCTATAAGTCTCATTCTGACTCTCCATTTTATAAAAAGTGTCATCAGTGCTCATGATCACTAAGATATTTGTATCAGCACCAGAGTCTTCAAACAATATAATATGAGGAATGATGGAAATAGCTTTCTATATATTCTACTAATGCTGGTATACCATAGGTTATTTAAAACATCTAACTCGACAGATTAAACTAAGAACATAATATATGCCAATTATATATCACTATTTCTTGGAAATTGGATAAAACACTTGCTCTGAGTTTTGCCTGCTGTTTCCCAACATCTGATAAAAATTTTTAACAGATGGAAATGATTGCAAAGTGAACAGCACTCCCTTCATGTTCTCCATTCTGCTGATTTAATCACAAACCCACTGAATCTGATAGTAATGAAACAATAGACTTGTTGCTGATGAGATCACCAAATGGCTTCCATAAAAACCTATCAGACACTGTAAAACATAGTCACCACAGACTATACAGAGTTATTTTCTGATCTGCCATATTACCTGTCAATACACAACAGTAAATTCTATAATAGAAGCAACATTAAATAAACAAATTATATTTGTAATTACACTGAAGAACCATATTAAAAAAAGAATTTTGCCACAAATCTTTCATAGCGTTAGCTGGCCTAGACATTTATAGATTTTAACATTCTTCCCTATTACAAAATGGCAATTATTCCTCAGTGGGTCTGTTCTGTAGTCTCTATATAACAGGTATTTTAAAAAACAAAATCATGTTAAAATGATTTGCTACTGCAGACTACAACTGGGAACTCTGAGTACACAGTAGCTAGTAGTATTAATATGTAAAAAAGGCTTGAAATTAAGTATGTCTTGAGGTGCTCTCAGGATCAATGCTAAAATGTCTGAAAGATCAACTAAACATTCTGCAGAATCTCCCTAATGCATTCCTCCACAAGCAACTACAGCTTTTCTTTTTTTACTAAGACTTGAAATGAGTAGATCGCTGAAGAGAAAATTTTTCTCAAATGTCAACTTTACATAAAATAGCTTTTTCGTACATAAAAATGTCATCAACTTAATGCCAGTTTAAAGACTGTCTGCAGAATATTTCAAGTCTAAAAACAATCACTGAGCCTCACTCAAAACAAAAAAAAAACCCTCCTTCTTCTAATAGTACTATTTGAGCCTCAAAGGATCCAACAGGGTGATTCATTCAGCCTGGGGATCCTCCCTGGCTGTCCCCTCTTCTAGGGGCTCCTCTGATCCAGACAAGAGAACGCAGACTGGAAAGAATTTTTCTGGCAGCAAGAAAAGAACCTAGCTACAGCAACTGCTTTTCCCAAGCCCTCTTTTGTCACATGAAGGAACCACATGTACATGATGTGACAGGGTAGAGATGTAGGACACTATCGGAAGGTCAAAAGCCAGGATTTCCACTGTCAGAACAATTTGCATCATACTTCTTCTGAGGAACTTCTGAAGACAGACATTGCTACAGGCTGGTTGAGATGCTCTAGTAGCAGCATCCTGCTCCTTGTTTCCCCTTTCCTGTTTAAGGCAGAAAACAGAGACATACACAGTAAACACAGCACTTCAGGGAATGACCCTCCAGAGCTGCACAACAGAATGCAATCATAATATGCCAAGTAATATACTGTGAATTCTCGGTCTCTGGAAAAATTATGTAGCTCACTCATCATTCAAGAACTGTTAACTCAGTTTAAACTTGTGTATCAGAACACAAGCTGGTTAAGAGGACCTTTTAAAAACCTCTTGCCTTAATTTTATGATCTTCTCTATCTAAATAAGCTGACAGAAGTAGCAGATCAGTTTCAACTGGGATTTTGGTGAGAATGGGTCATCAAGCCCTTCTGGCTGTCCAGCAAAAGCAGAGATCCTCATGTCAAAGTCTGTTCATAAATCAGATACCAGACATTAGAAACAGGATGTGATTAAAGATACTGGCTACAGACATTTTGTATGGAAGGTGGATTACAACATAAATAGAGATCTGAATGAGCCTAAAAATATATCCAAACAAACACAGGACAGAAACATCTTCAACAGAATGTAAGCTATAGGTGTTATTTGCTATTTTTCATATGACAAGGACTTGAGGGCATAAAACGATACTGCAAAACAGCAGATTTAAAAGAAAGAAAAGGAAATATTGTCCACACTGCTTATAATTAAATTGAGGAATGTATTACCACAAGACACCAAACAGATCAAAAGCATGAACAGGTTCAAAGCAGCTAGGTCTACTCACAGAAGAAAAATATACAGAACATTAAACATAAAAGGCCAAATGAACTTCCTGACTAAATAAGCCTTGAACTTCAGATTTTTGGAGAAGGGAAGTTGCCCAGAAGTATTTTAGCACTACACTGCTTCTGTCCACCATCAGAGACAGGACATTTGGCTAAACAGATCTTTGCTCTAACTTGGCATAATTTATTCTTAAATCAGTTATGATTTCTAAAACATTTATTACCTTGACTTAGTGATACACAAGCATGGAGTGTTATCTGCCAAACTGGAGAACTCCACGTTTGAGGGTGCACAAATGTATTTATTTTTAAAATTGATTTCAGGAATTAAATATTGCTCACGTAAAAATATCCCTCACAGAAAAATGATTTGTCATTTTCTGTTTCTGAATGGAGAGAAACGAAGTTTTTCTTCAGCTCCAAGAAAGATCATCCTCTTATTTTGTGTGATTGGAAAACCTGATATAACTTTGAAAACAACAACTGTGAAATATGCAATGGTAAAACAAACAGAAAAAGCAGTCTAATTTTATGTAATGCATCAATGGTAAAATAAAGAAATAGATTAATAACCAATAGATTGATTTTGAAATACAATCAAAGCCTGACTCAGTATTTATGACCTGTGTGAACTTCCTATGTATTGAACACTTAATGCACAACCATCGCGCCACATCTGACGCAAGAGTTACCTGAAGAATACCTAAAGACTATAGAATTAATTACACCAATGTATATACAATGAGAAAACTCTCCCAGCTTCCCGGTGTTATCAAAGAATGTATTTTGGTGCTTAATATATTTTGTATATTAGTTTTTTAATTTCAACAATATAAGTCACAAAACCCAGCAAAAAATTAGTATCATAGTAAGATTACTACAAAAGAATTAATAAAATTAAAGTGATAGTTTCTATAACAATTATTATAATCTGTGAAGTTTCTATAACAATTGTTATAATTTGTGAAGTCTGTGAACAACCAAAAATAAGGTCCATTATCTCAGAGTCCTATAAGCCTCATCTCAGCTCTAGATTATTTTACAGAGGAATATTTGAGCTGATCTGCTTCATATTCCAGATGGATTTCACATTCTTATGAAGTAGTTTCATCTCTAATCTCTTCCTATTACCCATTCTCTGCTTATGTGAAAAAGAGTGGCTCCAAAATGCCTCTTACATTATTATCTCACATCTGTATATCAATTAAGCATGGACTATATGTGAGCCAGAAAAAACACTTTGATACCTCATTAGGCTGAATGAAAAGAATTTTTAAATTGAGCTAAAGCACATCTCAAAAATGAAATCAACTAGCAAAGATCACTAGATCTTTTCACTAGATCTGAAACTGGACGTGAATCATTATGTTGCAATAAAAGTCTACTTCAGATGATCATCTCACCCTCAGTTGTGACTGAAAAGATTTGCAATTGATTAATAACGAACTAATAATTACTTGTATCAACCTATTCAAGGATGTTTGACAGGATGTTTTATTCTAGCAGCTATAGCAAATTAGAGATAACAGACTGGCATATACAACCATGTTAATTATTTGTATTGTAAGTGCAGACTACCAATACTCCACTTTTATACACTGCTTTATATATAAATAATTCTACTGGGTTATTGTAAGTATAAAGTATTATAGCTGTCTCAAAATGAAATAAATTGAAAAAAACCCCAAAACCAACCAACCAAAAAACCAAAAAAACCAAACAGATATATCTGTTCATGACATAGGCTTAAAATGTTGAGGCTGAAACATTTCCAAACAACTAGCTGTAACTACACAAGGAAAACTAACCTTATTTTGAGCATTTGTAAGAAGGTGCTACTTAGCATGCACTTTATCCCACGTACAACTGCTTTAATCAGGAAATATCCAGCAAGTTTCATCTTTTTAGGCTTTGGTCAATTAAGGTTTTGTTCTTACTGGCTGAATTTATTATAAAACAATTGACTAACTTTTATATTTAAGCTGACATACTTAACATTTTCACAGCTCATATCACAACAGTTTGATTCTTGTAATAATGCCACCACTGACATTAATTTGATCAGTAGAAGGCTATGTCACATATAAACATGTTGTTATGTAAGTAATATTTTTAACATGTAAATATAGTACTTGATTTAATAAACATGCAACTACTTTATTATTGCTTAAATAATATACTATATAGTATAACTCATACATTATAATCATACTCTATTGAAGTAATGCAAACTATTCTTGGTATAGACAAATTCCATTAAATAGACAAGAAAACCAGCTGTAACAACATAGAAATATTTCTATGACCTGCTGAAGACAGTGCTCATTTGGGTTAAGGAACAAAAATTTAGTAACTGGTTCATCTCTACTTTGGAAACAAACAGGCATGTGGCATCATAACAAAGCTTGTAACATGGATTTTAAATAAGTACAGAAACATTAAGAGTCAACTCTGTTTTGTGAAAAAGTCTCAGAATTTACAGGAGTCCATTTGTCCCAATCTCTCAGCACTAAATAGTGTGTTATCTCTAAGCTGCTTTGAATTTAGGATCATAGAGTGCAGATAAAAAACACTAAAGTCTACCAATAAACCACTAAAACTCAGTGCTTAAAAAGTCAGATAGACAGTTAAAATAACGATTATATCTGCACATAGAAATCAAAGCATGCCCCTTTCCTTTAAATTTTCTTATTAAAATTACAAAGAACATTTATTGACAGCCCATAAAGAAAAAGAGTATTATCAAGAAAAAGATAAAGATCATACCAAGAAGTAGTCTTTCTTTAACAACATAAAGCAAAAATGCTACCAATATTCTTTTAACTTTTCATCTTACGTTTAATTTCTTCACTACACCTGTTAATCACTGCTAAAACAATAAAGAACACTGGACAAAGATAATGGGTCTCATAATTGTCAGTGTTATGTTTTCCTTATATTAAAAAATTTCCTTTCTATCATGAAGTCTATGTATAACATCATAAAAAATAATGCATACACAATAATTTTGGTGGTTTTACTTCAAAATTTACAGTATTATAATACATAGAATATATAGTACAGTATACTCTATACTATTGTAATATAGAGACTATTAGTTACTTCTCTTTTATCATTATCAGCATTTTGGGATCTGGTTTTAATTTGTTGATTAGTCAGTAAAATCCTGTTCCTGTTTTTACTGAACTACTAAAGATATTATTACTAAATAGTCTCAAATAAGGAATGTCAATTGAAATGTTTCATATAAAACACTCTCATGTCACTTAAGTTACCATAAATCAAAATTTTTTGAGAGTCCATCTGAGTTTTTACAATTCAAATCTAAAAATACTTGGAAAAATGCTGGCAAACTAAACTCAGTAGTCGATCTCCATTCAAGCAAGCTGTACCACATTTCATTCCAAAAGTATTTTATATCTGTAACATCCTTATAAATAGGAAGTTACAGTGCTATGCTCAAAAGTTAATATTCTAAAGAGTTAAATGAAAAAAAACCAAAGTAAGACTAAATTGAAAGATGGCAGACATGTCACTTGAAGAAAACAAAATAATGGATTTAATAAATTCTTCAATGTTAATAGATGATTGAGATGAGGTTTCTTCTTGAGGTCAGCAAGTAAGTATTAGGTGATATTTAAACACAGAGTTTGTTGATGCTTTTTTTTACAAAAAGAAAAACTTGAAACACATGTGGCACACAGCCTCAATTAGGAGGCTGCAAAAGGAGAGCAGGGGATTCAGCACATATTTTATTAACTCAATTTTCTTTTCAGCTTTGCAGTTCACCTTTAAAATAAAAGCTTAGATTCTGCTGAAAACAGCAAAATTTGTGGAAAATCCACAGGGAGACTCCAAATCCTTGGGATTTGTGGATTTTCTGTTTGAACAGATTTTTATTGTTCCTGTTGATTGCCCCAACACTCACTTTCAGGCACCAGGCAGCTTGAGTTATGTTATCTGTGGGCATTTAAACAGTACCAGCAGGTAGCTTAACTTTCCAAACTCTTTTTTCTTAGAAGGTAGAATGCCAAATAACTGTTTGGAGAAACATGAAAATGTAAAAAGAATGATCTGATCAGTTTTGTTAATTTAACTTGGTTTAATAATTGCCACTGACTTGTTAGATATATTAAGTTATAAAAATATTTTTATATGGACTGACACCTCTATTTTCATTCTTTTTGTTATTGCCTGATCACATACTATAGGAAAAATGGCTCTGTCTGGGCTAAATGCCCAGAACATTTGAAGCATCTCATACTGAAACAATAGTAGTCTTTGTTGAACACCATCTGCTAGCAGATTTTTTTTTTAATCATTGTGTGTCTGCTAATACAGATGCACTGCACTTCCACAAAAGTGGAATTACATTTAAGCTCAGACTAAATACTATTCATGTAAAAAGTGTTTCATTTCACATAATGATTGAGCTGCAGCTATATTGACACAACACACACAAGATAAGCATGTTAATAATTCTGTAACCAGATTATTCAGAAATATTTGCTCTTGATCTTTTGATTTTTACACAGTCATCATTCATTCAGTGCCATAAATCTTATCTTTCAGTGATCATTTGTGTTGTGAATTTGTTAGTATTTCTCATAACTCTGTGTTTCTTCACTAGCTATTATGGGTGAACTGACTTGGCTAACTTGCAAATCAGACAATAAACAGTATATTAATAAAAATCTGCGGACACTAAATAATCGTTATCTGCAATAAGAAAACAGAAATGCATTAACAGACTTATAAAAACTAATATATGGGCAGAAATGAACTCTATCTTGAAAAATACAAGAAAAAAATCTAGGAAAGGTAGTTTAAAAGTGCAGTTAGTCAATAGGAAGAACTAAGTAGTAGCATGAAACCCACAGATGATGCAAACAAAATTAATTAAAGACAGCATCGTGGCTATATTCACAGCTCTCTTTGAAAATTTTTGTGGAATTAATATTCTGGTCACACCAGTCCTGGCTGAAGTTCCACTGCAAAAATGACATTACAAATGTTAAACTGATTTTTGGAACAGCTAAAAAGGGATAGCTCAAAATTTGTAGCAAATGATTTTTAAAGCTGGATAAAGAAAATGCAGAAGATCTACTAGGTTACTTAGTTTATCTGCTTCCTCATTTCTATGAGACACGTACCACTTTTTGGTATTCTTAGTATAAATATCTGAAACAATCATTTCCTTATGTTTCATAATTTGGAAAATATTTCTGATATCCAGTTCAAATATTCTGATTCTCCCTTCCTTTCAGCATCTTGGAACTTCTCTGGTTTTGTTCGTTGAAAACTCCCATAAGAAATATGCTATTGTACATCCTCAGACATGAGTAGACACAAAAGCTTTAGAAATGACCTTGTGTCCACTGACCAATTATAACTGTATATACACTCAGGCAATCACAAATAAGAAATAAAACATATTAACTTAACATTAAATTAAAATGCCAATTAAAGGTTCTCAAGGCAATTGATCTTGTAGGATCATGTCAAATCAACTTTAAGATTTTTGGTAAGCCAAGCCAGAAGGCACTTGGTTAAGACTATATTCAGTTGTATTTCTAAACTGAATGGAATTCAAGAAATAATGAAAGTAGCATGGATACTTTAGAAACAGATTTTTAATACTCAAAATGCATTAAAAATTTGGAATGGATAACTGGCTTCTTTTAAAATTTCCTTATCCTTTAGTAGATACAATAAAAAAGTAATTTATAAAGAAAATGCTAGACAGCTATTTTCATGTTCTTACAAATCAATTAATATTTCTAGTGAACAAAACCAGAAATTTCATAATCATCAATTTTACAATTCTGGAGGGTTGTGGCCATATGAAGACAAATCCAATACCAAAGCAGAATTATATATCTTTTAAGTCTGGTACTCTGTGAGTAGGTGATTAATATTTTATATAAAAGCCTTCCAAAACATACTCCTGAATGAGTTTACTATTTATACCATCACATCCTTAAAATTCTGACTTCCAAGACAAGGCTGCAGTTCATATTTCATATAATTTAGGTGAGGAAAACAGTTAGTGTTCATTGTATTATGAAGTAATAATGCATTAATAAACAGACTACAGAGCTATAAATGTTTCTCCAGCAAAATATTATAAATAATTTTAAGTGCCCTGTATAAAATAATCTCCCTTGCATATCTATTCTCAGAAATGATCAAGCAGTCATGAACCACTGCACATTTTGTTTAAAATAAGTCTTACAAGAACAAAACAAAGATAAATAATGATTTCTACTACTGACATATATTGCAGAACATTTCACAATTAGTAAAACCAAACTCAGCTAAACAAAGCTTTAATGGCAAAGCAAGTAACACATGAAGAAACTTTCTTATAACTCACTACTTTCCAAAGGATTTCCCTAGTTCAGGATCTTTCTCAACATGGGATTTCAATAACAGCCAATACCTTTTTTAAGTGATCCACTGAAGCGATTACCATACAAGAAAGCACTAACAGGAAATCATCAAGTTAAAGTCTGGCAAGGAGTTGTTGGTTTTTTTTAAACTGTGTATATAACACAAGCCCTTAAAAACCAGCAACAGTTTATTGGATTTTGGTAGGTATAACATGATCAAAGAGTTCCCCAAACCATGAAAACATGGAACTATTAATTACAAGTTCAGAACATTTTTAAAGTGCATTCCATTTAAAAATTGCACATTGCAAATAATGAAAAATTGAACTGCACATTTATATAGAAGCTGCTGTGCCCATGTGTTTATGTCTCACAGGTACATAAATATATAATTCATGCAGGTTGCCTCCACCTGCTCTCAGAGTTGTTTTTTTTTAAATGTTCACAGCTTCTTTTGCAGGGGCTTTGTTTCCTCAAAAATCTATTTTATCCTGATAATGAAACCTGCACTAGGCTGGCAACTAGTCAGCTCTTTCACGCACTCTTTCTGTAGGTACTTAACATAACTGTGCAGCTTGGACGCAAGAAAATAACTACTCTTTTTCCCTCACAAAAATAACATTGA
This sequence comes from Acrocephalus scirpaceus scirpaceus, assembly GCA_910950805.1. NCBI lineage: Eukaryota > Metazoa > Chordata > Aves > Passeriformes > Sylviidae > Acrocephalus > Acrocephalus scirpaceus. The sequence goes on from OU383776.1 coordinate 8,449,724, forward strand.
TTTGTCTTGTCTTTAACAGCTTCTCTTCTGTGTCAGTGCAACTGCAAGAATCCACCAAACTCTTCTGTTTCACTGTTAACAGATAAGAAAAACACCAACCAGATGATATCTGACATTAAAACTTAAAACTAAAAAATACATGAAAAATTAAATATCCAGTAAACTCTGTGCTAGCATTTATTCTAGGTAAAAAAGTCCTTGATACTTACTTGGTTATTCATCATAATGAGACATTAACGTGTTTGACATCAGTTTTGGCTCATGGCTCATGAGTTTTCCAGTAGATACTCTCGCAATAGTTTTCCCTGCTTTTCTACCAGTTATTTTTCTTTTCAGACTGCTCTACCATCTTCTTTTTCCTTTTAACAATTCACCCTTATGTAAACTATTGCCAAATACTGTCTTTTGTATATTTGTGTTATCACTCTTGCAAAAGATTAAGCACTTGTTACAAAGAATGCAGTAACCTTCAAATTACACATTATTGCACAACTTTTGATCCACTAGAAAACATATGAAAAAAAAGAGAATGGATTCATTTAACATTTCTGACTGGTATATGAGACACTGAAAAGCCATACTATGTATACTTTAATCAATACCTTTACTAAAATGACTTTCAAAGTTAAAAAGAACAGTTAATTCATCAAGAACAAGTTTTTCCACAATTAGTTTAAAATATGCAAAAGATTGAAACCAGCAGCATCAGAAGTGAGTCCTACTAAAGTACAGCCACGCCTTTCACTTTCCAGGCTTCATGTCTGCCCTTCCTACCCACCCCTGACACTAAGCAGACATGTCAGAACCCTATGACAAATGAAAGTAATTCCTTTAACATTCATAAGAAAGCAGTAAAATTGCTCAAGTAGGTAGGGCAAAATTAATAAATACTTCTTAGAGAGGAACACTTAACTTCTTAGCTACATTTCACAAAGTACAGCACTAGTAAAAGAAGTAGTCTTCTAACTACATTTTCCTGTACCTCATGCTATTCAGCATTTTCTACACAAAGGATTTCATACTAACAGAGAATGAACATTGCCTTAAAATTTGTGGTTTTAAGTTTCTCTAGAAAGCAAAACAAGGTAGTGGGGGCTTAGCCAGTAACAGATATAAAAATACCACTGAAATACAGCATCAGATCTATCAAAAACCCCAACAAACTAGAAAACTAATTAATTTGGAGAGAGACATAAGTAGTAACTGCATCCACACTCCTGGCAGTATATGGTGATGTGCTACCTTCAGGCTAAGTAGTCTGCAGAAATGTAGTACTTCACAGCTCTCCAGAAATACATTCTAGAGCATTTAGGAAAGAAGAGACAGGTGAATATGTAGTTTTTAAACCTAAGTTTCAAAGATGCCTCCTTAAAACAGAAAATTACAGATGTATTTTTAATGTAATGGAATTTGCTGCTTCTGGAGAGGACTGATGCCTTGAAATTACAGAAGTATAACAGAAATGTATTCGATTTGAGAGAAGAAAAAGTAATACAAAACGAAATTGACCCTAAGTGATGATTAAAGTCGTCTTCCTTTGCATTACAAAGGGCAAATAGAAAAGAAGAAAATAATGTCAGTTCTTGCTTTTTTCTTCACAAGAATGTGCTAATTGGTATTACAGAAACATACAGAGTCTGCCTTGGGTATAGGTAATAGGAACAACTATCTCAAAATGATACTCTGACATTCAGTAAATTGAATATGGCAACACCACATGTTCACTGTTGATTACATTTCTCCAACAGGAGATCAATCTCACACAACTGTGTAAGACTGTGTGCTTTGACTCCAATCAGACTTTATGAGCACAAGGAATAAGAAAATTTTGGTTTACTACAGACAAGTAGTAAAAGTAAAGACAAGTAAAAAAACTTCAGGCAACTGCCTTTCATGCATCTGCTGTGGTGTAAAAGGGTAAGTCACTGCATTCCCATAATAGTCTAGCTTTGTACATCAATACTTCTCAGCTCCTCCCCATATACTCTTTTGCTTTCTATCTTCCTGCCCCTTTTGTCCGGATTGAAATTCTGTGATAAAATCCAGATAGAAACTAAAACTTCATCCTCAAAAGTCTCCTGTGCTACTCATCCTTTGCCACAATATCCACAAACCCCCAACTGATACCATGTGTAAGCATATGTCAACCTATGGGCCCTTCTGTCCTCTTATTTTTCCCCACTATCTTCCTCTACTCCCACTGACCAAAACAGTTAAAAGGAAGAGCAGAACTACATTAATTTCTAAAGACAACCTTATGATTTTGTGCTCTGTATTTCCATGTTGCATCTATACCCCAACCCCACTTTTCTGATTGCCTATACCTTGGAAATACATTGGCAAAGACTATATCCTTTCCATGCTAACATAGGATCCAGCTTGAAATGGCATAAATAAAGTTACATATAGTGGTATTGGTACCTTCACTGTCAATAATCCTCAAGACTATAAAGAGTCATGGAGAATAAATTACTTTTCTTTTTGAAAAACAACCTTGCTGAATGCTTCAAGATGAGCAGGAATATTAAGCATAATTTTAAAAACCATTATCAAGAGACCATCTTCCAAATGAGCAACACCATCAACTGGCAACAAAGAAAGAACAGCCATTCACAACTTTTTACATGCTTATTTTGTTAAAATTAAGCATTATCTACCACCAGGCTGGATTTATTTATACACACATACAAAAAGTAACTTTTTTTCTCTCCAGTTTTAATTGCCAAATGCCTTTAAATATGAAGACAATAACTAAATGAATAAAAATACTTATTTATACGGAGTAGAATATGTAAATGGAAAAAACAATGCTGCAGTTCAAGTGCACATCATGAAAGAATATTTCAGGGACCAAATTCAGTGCAGTGTCTACATCATATTTAAAAAAATTAATGTTGGAACAATAACTGAATACAGCTCATGATGTTAGTCTGGATGAAGCTACTTCTGGGACAACTAGCAATCTTGCATTCCATGTCAGTGCAAACCAAACTGGCTTATGCAGGCAAGGAATGGCTTTATGAGTTCTTCAGGAGAAAAAAATTAATCTGGTTGACAGGGGAAAAAAAGTGATTTTGAAAAAATCTACACAGTGGACCACTAAACATTATTTTTAAGAATGAAGACACCACATTTTTAGAGATTGGTAAATACATACAGAATATGTCTAAGTTACAGTATAAGAGGAGACCCACTTGCTCTGTTGGGAAATGCAGTATTAATTTTGTTTGTGAAACTATCAGTTGCAATAGTTAGCTAACAGCTTTATATCTCATCAGACAGGCTAGTAGGGAAAAAAAAAAGAGCATATACATTCTCTCATATATATCCAAAACCTGCAAAGGTATACATATTAAGTGATGGGCTGAGGGAAATATCGAAGATGCACAGATTCCATAAAATACTTTGAGATTATTGCTACATGTGTATTTTCAGTCATGTTTCAGGCCTTTATTTGGGTGGGTTTTGTATTGTTTTAATTTTGGATGGGTATAGGTATCACATACTTGTTCTTGAAAAATTCCCAATTCATCATACCACTTGAAGATGAGTTTTACTATTTGGTGTCTTATATGTTTTGAACTCAAAACAAAAAACTTTGAGTTAAACAGGTATTACATATTTAATATTTTCAAGTATAGAAACAATGACAGAAATAACTTGCTCTTCTGCTGTTCCTGTAATTGGAAACTTCTGGCTTGTCCATGCTCCTTTTCATGACTGTTAGATTAACTTAATATCACACAGCTTTTTCATGCTATTTTTCAATATAGATGAGCAGGAATCATATGCAAAGAACTTCAAGTCAATAACCTAAAACATAGCAAGCTAAGCTTTATAAAAATGCTGGTCTGGAAATGAGTGCAAAAACATGTGATAAAACAGTGAATGTTAACTGCCTCAAGACATTGCTCACTCAGACTCTCTCTCTTCAGACAGTGTTAGCAGTCTTTTTCTGACCACACCTGTCCCACAGGAGTCTCCAGCGGGGTAGTGATGTTATGTTTTAGTCTCAATTCATGAAGAGAAAAAAGCACCCTTTCATCTGCTTGGGGGGCATATAAAAGACATTTCCAGCACACATAGTGAGTTTTCATTAAAATGCATCCTTTTCCTCTAACTTAATTTCCTTAAGATACCTCCAAACTCCTTCTCTCACCTCCGTTCTGTGCTACATGTTTATGTATTTCGTAAGAAGTTCTAAGACCTGGACACTGTTTTGTCTGTCTCCAATTTCAGTCTTAACAAGCCTCTCCTCTTACCACACAACCCAGAGCCTAGCCTTTTGAATTCAATGAGTCAGCAGCTTTTACCTTCCACTGAAATGTTTGCAGAGCATGCTATGTCTCCACCAAAAGGTGAACTGTATGCACTGCATGTAGGAACAACTATCAAAATTTACAAAAACTGGTAAATAGAGCCTTACCTACTTCCAGTTAAGCTCACTAAATCTTTAAAGCAATTTTGTGAACCTTGTTCCAAGTTCTAGAACTCACACTACTACAGCTGTACTGCCACATTTTTTTCACTTGCTGCCAGTGCATAAGCTAGTGACAAACCATGCACAGAAACTGTCAACTTTAAGCAGAGCCAACAGCTAGCACCAAAGGAGAGAAACAGATACTGGCCAACAAGGTAACTTCTAATTGTGTGATGTCAAGGATTTGCACAGAACCATTCATGATTAATCCACAATATTTTTTAGTAACAACAAAAGAAGTAACTGTTAAACTATTTTATGTATATGAAAACATTTGCATCAACAACCAAATGAAGGAATTGTAACTTGACTTCAGGGAGAAGGATGAGGAAAAAACATTACAAAGATGGATATATCAAACAACTTTTATCCACACACACACAAGAGATTTAAAAAAATATTAAACAGAGCCAAAACACGTTCAGATTCCAACTTTTTAATGAAATGGTATTTCAGATAACCCTCTTCCACTTTTCCAAGATCACGATTGCATATTAATATAAAAAGTCAGTACACTATGAATAATAGTGGATCAACACTGAATGAGACAATGAAATTAATACGGTTCAACATTCTAGTGGAAAATATAGAGGGCTAAGACATGTGAACTCACTCACTGAAGCAGTCCTCATAAAAACAGAAAAAGATATCAGAGGTGCACAAAAGATCCCTGTTTAGAAGCAACCATATAAGCTGGATTTTAGGAAAGGCACTGCCATCTGAAAAGAACATGGCACAAAACTTGCAAAACCAGAAATATATTGCTGAAACAGTTCTGTTTCAGTAAGACAATTGCTAGTACCTTGAAGTTCAGTTAGTAATTCAGTAGGAAAAACACACACACACAGACACAAAGGTATTTTGCCACTGGAAAACATATTTGTATCTGGAGTAATTAAGAGACATGATGGAAGTACCATTACTTGGAACATTTTGTTCTCAACACGATTTTAGAGGATATGAAAGAGTATAATCCCCCTCTGATGAGATGACAGACTAGATGACTTAATATATCCCTTCTGCATATAGATTACATAAATTTACTGCAACATCCTCATTTCTAGTAGGAATGATCCCCTATCGCAAGTATTAAGTGGTATGACACTAATTAGTATAACTGTCTAACTGATATAATTGACATTATTGAAATGTACAGGATCAACACACATGGAGCGTTGAAAACTCTAGGAGGAAATCAGTGAATTCTAGTTAAAAGAGATAATGTAGACTAAAAGAAAGTCAGGAAAGTAAAATTATTTTAAAATACTTTTGAAGATGAAGATTTCTCCAGGCCTGCCGACCAGCCTGATAACTAAAAAAACTGAACATCCTGAAAATAGAATATTTAGAGATGCTGTCTACAAAACAAAACCCCAAACAAAAAAATTACTGTACTCTAAAATTATCTGTTAATAAGGCACTGAGAGGAAAATCAGCAATTATAGCGGAAGTTCTGACAAAAATAGCTTAGGGAGTATTATATGACCTTTTAACCATTGATATTGCATCCAACACAAAATATTTTGGAATTCACTATGAGATGAAGGTTAGTCGGTTCTTGAATTGAGAATGACTGCCTAGAGACCACTGACCACGAACTAAAATAGAAGAGAAAATAAGAGCAAACTGGCTCAAAAGCATATGAAAACTGTGACATTTGAGCTGGTTCTCCAACACTGATAAAAATTAAAGAAGGATTGTAGATTACTACAAAATTGAGAATACTAGAATGCAAAGAAACTGCATTAGACAATCATTAAAGACATATGTTAGTTGGCCCCAAATCCCAATTCTGCAACACATAAAAAAGACAGCATTGCTAGGAACACTGGTTCACCGGGAAACTGAATGCAGCAACTCGAATTGAAAAACACTATGTGCAATGAGGGATATGAACACATAAATAAGAAAACACCTCTCTGTGTTTGGCAAAAACCAGAATCATGCTTCACAAAAATGGTGCACAATTTTTCAGTCCGTCAGTTGTAAAGAAAGTTGTTAGAATTCATCTAATGGAATAATAAATGTATTTTAATCTGTCAACTTCTATTTAAATTCCCAAAAGGATTAGTTGAGTGACTCTGTTTCCTCATTTTTTTATTTATCATACGAAAATTAGAAGACTGAGAATATGCCTATCTTCGCAAAGTGATTTAGGATTACCACCAGTTCTACTGGCCAATTGCCTTGGTATCAACAAACAACTAAAAATGAGAAAAAAAAATTAGAAGGGGAAAAAGAGGATATTTTATAAAAAGTAAGTAATAAATTTTCAATTATTAAAGATGTGTATGGAAAATAGTTTGTTAATATGTGCAACTTCATAGGCAGCACAGAAGAGAGCCAAAAAATTGCTCAGTTATAGAAGAAAATACTTTGTATAAAGAACCATAGAATCATGGAATGCTAAGGGGTTGAAATGAACCTTACTCATCTAGTCCCAACCACTCCTGCCATGGAAAGAGACAACTCCCACTAGACTAGGCTGCTCAAGGCCTTGGCCAGCCTGGCCTTGAACACTGCTAGTGTTGGTGCATCCACAACTTCCCTGGGCAACCTGTTCCACTGTCTCCCCAACCTCACAATCTCCTAACACCTAACCTAAACTTTCCCTCTTGCAGTTTATACCCATTACTTCTTGTTCTACCATTAAAGTTCCTGATGAACAGTCCCTCTTGGGCTTCCCTGCAGGCCCTTTCAGATACTGGAAGGTTGCTAGGACGTCCCACAGAACCTTCTCTTCTCCAAGCTCAAGAACTGCAACTTTCTCAGCCTGTCTTCATAGGGGAGGTGTGTCAGCTCTCTTACCAGCTTCACAGCCTCCTCTGGACTTGCTCCAGCAGTTCCTTGTCATTATTTTGGGGGCACCAGAGCTGAACGCAGCACTCCAGCAGCGGTCTCATCAGAGCTGGACACAGCACTCCAGCTGGCGTCTCATCAGAGCAGAGGGGCAGAATCACCACCCTTGCCTGCTGGCCATGCTCCTTTTGATGCAGCCCAGGATTTCCTTGGCTTTCTGAACTGGTTAATGTTGATATTTTTTATCTACCATCACCCCAAATCTTCCACTGCAGGGCTGCTCTCAATCACTTCTCTGCCCAAGCTCTTGGTGTGTCTGGGCTTCCATGACCCAGCTGTAGGGCCTTGCACTTGGCTTTTTGCCCCCACGAGGTTTGCACTGGCCCAGCTCTCAGGCCTGTCCAGGTCCCTCTGGATGCCATCCCTTCCCTGCAGTGTGTTGGCTGCCCCACACAGCCTGGTGCTGTCAGGGAACTTGCTGAGGAACTTGATCCCACTGCCCATGTCCCTGACAAAGATGTTGAGCACTATCAGCCCCAGCACTGACCCCTGAGGGACACCACTCGTCACTGGTCTCCACATGGACCATGAGCCCTTGACCACAACTCTCTGTGGCTGGCTATCCAGCCAGTTCTTGATCTACCCAGTGGTCCCTCCCTCAAATCCTCTTCTCTCCAATTTAGAGACAAGGATGTCATGTGGGACAGTGTCAAACACTTTGCCTAAGTCCAGTAGGGGATGTCAGTAGCTCTGCCCTGCCCACCAATGCTGTCACCCCTGATGGAAGGCCACCAGATCTGTCACACACAATTTTGCCATTAGTTGGCTGTTACCAACCATGTTGGTATGGGCAATCACCCGTTTGTTCCCACGTGCCTTAGCAGAGTTTCCAAGAGAAGTTGCTCCAGGATCTTGCCTGGCACAGGGGTGAAACTGACTGGTCTATACTTCCTTGGGTCTTCCACTTCCCCTTTTTTCAGTTATCTGGAACTTCAAAGAGTAGACAGCACTGTCTATTCTGTCTTTCCAAGTGAAAACAATTAAGAAGACTGACAGTATAAGTGTACAAATGAAACAAGAGGAAATCATACCGAGACATGAGGACTAATATTAGCAGAGAAAAGCAAAAAAACAGTTGCTGATAGTAAATGGGGCACAAATGTTTCACGGAAGGTACTCCCATTAATGAAAAGAAACTGCCAAAAGAAGAAGTGTATTCTCCACATTTTTCTGTCTTCATATCATGATATCCACTTCTTCAAAAGATATTCTGGAACTGAGCACAACTTCTGCCTTCAAAAAACATGGATTACTGGGCTTATGAAAAGGGTAAGTGGGACAAACCACGGTATAAGGAAGATCAGACTAGATGATCTAATAGGTCCAAAAATCCATGCTTTTTTCCATTACTAGTTTACATGATGGGAAAAAGGAAACATTCACGTTTCCGTATCTTTAGCCAAAATAAACATACCTCCTTGCCAAGCATTCAAAAATCTATAGTGCCCAAAGTTAACTAAGATTTATAAAACAGAACACAGACTTTTATATAAAAAGAAATGAGCAAATCATAGATATCTGATCAAAGTTTCCATCACATACTATCTCTTTGGACAATCATTCGCATGAAGGTGACAGAATAAAGCAGGATTTACTAACTCACACAGAGAGAGCATGGTTTGCTTGAACATTTCAATTTTGGATATTAATCTACAAAAAATTCAAAGGAAAATATGGTGAAAGTTCTTTGAATATGCTGTACTTTCCAGAGTTTGAATACTATTAGACTATTTAAGCTCAAGTATTCAGACAAATTTAATAAACACCATGGTTACTTGAGTTAATGTCAGAAACATGCAGACCTACAAGGAAATACTCTCTTCCCAGTCTCTTCCAAGATCTGCACAATCTATGAAGGATCAAATGGTTACATCTTATTCCTGACCTAAACATTTTATAAATGCATAGTAAATTTTGTTTTAGAAAACCCATACAATCTTTTTAATAAACAGATAAAACTCCTTCTATGCTCTGCACTAATCTGACATACTTGACGGAAGAAATATTCCTGTGTGTAATTATACCTCTGAGACAAAGAGGACTGCTGGACATCTCTGAAAATACATGATGCCTCAATACACTGGGTCTGTTAAGTGCGAGCTTGCCTGACCTAAGGTCCCTGTACTCTGCTGCACAAGCTGCAAAACTCAGTTTACCCAGACTAACAGACAAAACCCCCCAAACAGACCCTTCAAAGTATGCCTGGGCTGAAATACTTCTTGACTAAGCATAACTAGTTTTGCACCTCTTTTCAACCATAAGTTTAGATCAATTGAGACAGATCACAAAGTACCACAGGTTATCGTAGGCAAACAGCATTTAACATGAGCACATCATAGATGAATGTCAAATACTTCTCTTGATAAAAGACCAATCTGTAGTACAAAGCTTAGTTGGCTGTTATTTTTTGCTTCCTTTTGAAAACCAATCTGTCATCCAAACATCTGCTAGGTATCAAATTATGAAGCACTGTAGCATGTACACAGACAAGTGAAAAATACAGAGGTATTTAAGCTAAAAATAGATTGAATTTCTAAACAGTTATTTAATCCAATGCAGTTTTAATTTATGTCCCTGAAGTTATTTGCAAACCCTAGTCTCAGCCAAATTCAGGAACTACTAAATCCACAAACTGAGTGATTTTGCTATTCTAATTTATTATATTTCCACAGCAAAACATAAAACAACATTTAATGAAATTGATTCAATTGTCTATAATCATCAACCATGTGTGGAGTTCTTCCTCAGGTTATTTTTTAAAAGCTAAGAGCATGAGATGAAGTTAAACACTATAGCAATGCAGTGCACATTGTCAAAAGCCACGTTTTTTTACACCAGGAGGCTCAAGTACTTTACTCCACCAAAAAAGGCAAAAATCCCTCAAAAAGCAGAGTGGAATCTGCTCTGAGAACCACAGCATGATCTCAAACAGCAATCACTGTATAACTATAGTTATTGACCTTTCTAAGTAATAGTATTAAAAAGAACCCCACCCTCCTGAGGAAGTGGATGCCTAACTACCTCTGGAAGAAGCAGAAGTTCTCACTGAGAGTTTGCATCCTGTGTGTCACTGCAAAACTGCTGCTGAGCTCCTGTTCTCCATTTGCTTCCCATGGAGCTCAAAGCTTAACTTGGCAGCTCTGAAAGTTCTCACTGTAAATGGTTCAAACTATTTACCATCACATCCTCCCACACACATACAAAAACCCACAATGTCAAAAGTCACAGATATTTTTTAAAAAACACAAAAATCATGGAATCCATCACTCTTACGACAGCCATGACAAAAATGCAGTTTTAGTGATGGGTTGGCAAAAAGTTTATGTAACCCTAGACTCTTCCATGGAGAGTGAGTTAGAGGGCATTGTATGGTTCATTTCACATTATAGAATTTTTTTCCTGTTTTATATAGTTAGAAGCACTTAAAGCCTGAAAAGAGCATCGGGTGCATATGAATTCCATTTTGGCATATTCTGCAAGAAATCAGTTTGAAAGAAATCAGGTTTTAAAATTCCTGCTTTAAAAAAAACCCCTAAGCCTGGAAATATTTAGAATTTGTGATCGCATATATTTAAAATCACAAATTAGTCCACGCAATGGATAATAATTTATCCCCAACTGGAGAGGACAAAACAAAAGAGAAAAACCCCAACGTAAATTGGGACAATACTCAACATGACATCAAAGTAGATCAGACAGAAAAATTAACTAAGAAAGAGAAAAAACTAGGAAACAAATAAACCATGCAGATTTGAAAAACAGAATAACAAGATCCCACAGTGGCAAATTATTACAGCAGTACATATGCCACAGAAAAGAAAACATAACTTTAAAGTAACCAGTAATTTTTTTAGCTTTCTTTTCCTTCAGAGAGAGGCAAATCAACTTATGAAAAGCTGCTCTTTTTCAACTTATGTTGAGTCTACCTGAACCTAACAATGTAAGCAGAGATAATACCATCTAAGCCCTTGAAAACACATTTGAAGAAGAGAAAGAATCTGATATAGTATTCAAATGCATCACTTAAGTTCCCAAGGAAATAGCAGGAAGAAATTTGCTGCTCTGCATTAGGCTATTCTCCTCACTATTGAGAGAATGGTATTAGTGGAAGAAGTGGTAAAACATTGACTATACAAACGTGACTGATGCACTCTTTCATTCATATTGAGATAGAAAACTGTTACTGGCAACATGCTGGCAAAGAATATAAGGAGCCAGATTCTTACAAGTATGCACTTCAAATTCTGAAGGCAGTAAGGACATAATTTTTAAAATAATTGAGATATATTATTCACACATACACTTTCCTTCTCATTTCCAAGAGACCCTGAGGTCTCTTGCCTTTCACAGGACACACTATTGTATCTTACTACTACAAGACTGGCAGACATACAGAGAGAGAAAACTCTACCCATGATCTTAAATTTGGGGTTCCTGTACCAAAAACCCCTGGATTTTCTTTTCCAGGGTGAGTGCTGCAATAGTACCAATTCTACATAAATCACATTATTTCATATTTTTTCCAAGAATATTTTCTACTGTAACATCACTACAGTCCACATTTCTCATTCACAATTAAGTAACAAATCTACCTGTAACTAACAAATGGAATAATTTAATGGAAAGGAAAAGATCAAAACATAGGAAAATGTGCTATAATACATTTGGACAGCTGATAACTAACACTGATATTCTATGGAAACCTCTGAAAATTAGCAGTATGCATAGATGAAGTTCTCATGGACAGCCCAGCTGTAGCTGGCTGACACTGAAAAAAAAAGGTATGGCACTACTTTTCCCTCCTAAACTGCTCTTCCTTCACCTACCATGACATCTAGTTTAGGCAGCCATACTTCTAATGGCTTTTGCTCAGTTAACTTTCTTACAGGAAAGTGAAATAAGTTAGTCTACTCTGATGAGGACTGGAACAGGTGTGCATGGTAAGTGGTAAAAAGGCAAAAGCAGAGCTGGGGTTATAGGGGGAAGAGAGTAATGCAAAAAAGATTGGTAAATTAATCTTACAGACCTGCTGATGATTATTTGGAACTACCAAATAAATTTTAGTTTTTGCTAAGTAATCTGGTTACCCCTCTATTTTTCAGGTTTGTAGGTCATGCTTTAAATACTCATAATCACTAAGCTAGTTTATGGCATTTGCTGGGTTTGTTAGCTGTTCTGCTTCTGTCTATCCACACTGAGGGAACATACCACTTAGCATACAGCCACAAGACTCAAAGGAAAAAAAAATACATGGGATTATTACTTAATGTAATGACTTTGTGCTACTAGGAAGTCCCTGTAATTTTACATCTTCATTTTAATGGTGAAAAAGGTTTCTCTTAAAAAACTCCTCTGTTCTCTTTTTCATTAAATATAGATTACCATTCCTGTCAATAGTATCACAGAAACATAGAATATCCTGAGTTGAAAGGAATCCACAAGGATTATCAAAGTCCCAACTCCTGGCCTTGCATGGGACAACCCCAAAAATTACAGCCTGTGCCCAAGAGTGTTGTCCAAGCAATTCTTGAACAACTGAATACCTATATCCTTTAACTGCAGATTCCAAAGAATGCAAGAATAAGATTTTTTTACTCTTTAAATCAATGCTACCACAAAATATGTATTTCTTGGCTAATCTATAGGACAGACCATAGAAAAAGACCTTATGATATGAAATACATTGTTGTACTGTGAAATATGAACTCCAGGATCTAAAACTTTTACTAAGTAGAGTTCCTTAACATCCACTTGGAACAACAGTCCTTCATAACTCTATTTGAGTATCCATTTTAAATACAACTTTTTTCTTTCCCTGGCAAATATAAGGCTTCAAACAGTAAACTAATATCACTATGACTGAAATTAAGCATGAAAAGAAAGCACAAAGGACCATGTTTTAAAAAGGGAGAAAAGGACTTGGAAACAATAGGACCAAATCTCCTGTCTAGTACAGAATGGTATGACCAAATCTTTTGTCCTAGAGAGGAATGGAGCCTGTCTATGACAAAAATTTTGATTGCTGTGGACAGCATGCATTATTTAGCAAGCTTAAAATGGCAGATCCTTCCCTTGCAGATAATATGAAGAATCTCAGCTGATATGCAAAGGTTTTCATAACTCTATGTCTTGTCGTCTGTCAATGTAAGAGCCTACAGATTTGTGGAAAACAGGTTAGAGCATACATAATTGCAGTTTTTGAGAGAGTCTCTGGGCAGATAATGAATTCTAGGATTGTTTAGGTTGCAGTAGACATTTAAAATCATTGAGTTCAAGTATTAACCCAGCAAATGCCAAGTTCAGCACTAAACCATGTCCCCAGGCACCACAACTACATATATCTTGAAAATACCTTCAGGGACAACGACTATACCACATCTCTGGGCAGCCTGATCAAGTGCTTGACAACTGTATTGGAGAAAGAATTTTTTCTAATAACCAGTCTAAACCACTTCTGGTGCAACCTGAGGCCATTTGCTCTTGTTCTGTTCTGGTTATCTGGGAGAAAAGACTGCTATCCACCTCACTATAACCTCCTTTCAGCTGTTGTAAAGAGGAATAGAGAGCTCTCTCCTGAGCCTCCTTTTCTCCAAGACATAAAACCTCAGTTCCTTCAGCTGCTCCTCACAGGACCACAGCTGTGCTCCTTTACACTGGGGGTAGATGCACATCCCACACTTAGGGACGTGGCTTAGTGGTGGATGTGGCAGTGTTAACGTTACAATTTGAACCAAGGATCTTGAAGATCTTTCTCAACCAAAACAACTCTATCATTCTATCAAGTGCATCCTCAGTACGCTTGCAGACACGACCAAACTGGGTGGGAGTGCTGACTTGCTGGAGGGCAGGAAGGCTCTGCAGAGGGATCTGGGCAGGCTGGATCATGGGCTGAGGCTGATGGGGTGAGGTTCAACAAGGCCCAGAGCTGGGTCCTGCCCTTGGGTCACAACAACCCCAGGCAGCTCTACAGGCTGGGGCAGAGTGGCTGGAAAGGCCCTGGGGGTGCTGGTGACAGCAGCTGAACATGAGCCAGGGTGTGCCCAGGTGGCCAAGAAGGCCAATGGCATCCTGGCCTGGGTCAGCAATGGTGTGGCCAGCAGGAGCAGGGCAGGGATTGTCCCCCTGTGCTGGGCACTGCTGAGGCCACACCTTGAATCCTGTGTTCAGCTTTGGCCCACAGGACAGACCTTCTTCCCTCTTTGGGCAAACATGGAGTGGGTAATGTCATTTTGGTAACAAAAATGAGAAAACAGTATTTTATTCAGTACTGCATTCAGATTAGTCCTAAAAGTCAAACCAAGATTTTACCAAGAGCTTCCTTCTGCACAACTAAAGGGAATGAAAAGATTATGTACAGAGCAGAGACTCAGCCTACAACCGACCACTTTTACAACAAAGTATATTTATTCCCCATGAGGATGCACTAATTTTTCAGAAAATGAAATAATAATAAAAAATTGATAAGTCTCAAATAAGTTTCAAGGACCTTAATTTAAGCCAGAAAAAATTATTTTACTAGAGTAAGAGTAACCACAAAAAATTACTTGAACCTTCAGGTACAAGTTTGAACAATTTTTATTATTTAACGAAATAAATGTATGCAACCCCATTTTAAGACTGGGTCCTGATATTCTGGTAATACTGTAGTTATCCAGAATATTTGGAACCATGGAAGCTCTAAAACACATTTATCTGCAAGTGCTCTAAAATAGATAATTTCATTCCACTTACACAGATAACAATTTGCACTGTTTGGATCTGATGAATATGAAAATCGTAACTGCAGATAGCAAAAAGAAAAAAGAAATAAAATGACGTTTCCCATAATACCTTCTTCAAATACATATGAATCCCAGAAATATCTCTTAAAAAACGACATTAAAATTTTACTTCCTAAGAATTTCACTTTTTCCACCATGCTGTTGTGCATCACTGTATTTATGGGCAAGATATGTAGAACTGCATTTAGGGACATGGTTTAGTGGTGGACTTGGGAGTGTCAGGCAGATCTTAACAGTCTTTCCAATCTCAGTAATTCTGTAATTCTAAATTCACAGTTTCAACATTTGTTATAAAATTTCTAAAAGCACACATAGCTGTAAAGATGAAATACTGTAAAGATGAATTCTCTTTGAGAATTCCAAACTTCTGTACACATTAAAATATTTCAAGAATGCCAGAACATTTTAAATCCAAGGTATTTTGGAGCATGCATTTGTGTAACATTATATGAATCACAAATAATACTTCTCACAAATGCATTTAAATAAAGCTGAGTATCTTTCGGAGTAGGCTAGCAGAGTCTGATCAAACAATTATGGCATGAATGCTTATCTACAGTTAGCCCAAATGTAAGAAATACTCAAAGATATGAAGGTATGAAATATGAATATACTATTTAGCCTTTTAGGATACAAATTTCACTTAAAGCACTGGAAATACATTTATTTAATAGACACTATATAACTCCTTGTAAGGAACAGAAGATACCATGGATGTTCTAGTATCAAAAAAATGACATGAAAGTAGGGAGAGACAGAAATAGAACCTTATGATTTGTAATTGTTTCAAGAATTATCAAAACAGTATGTAATAAGTAGAATAGATAAATTCGTGTGAGATTAAGCTATTAATAAAAAGATACCCGAGAATGCCTCCAGGATTCCGAAGTTCCCAAACACACCTACTACTGTAACAACAAGACAAAGCCAGAAGATGGCCCGGCCATTAAGGGTGGACCCTCGCTTCACAGCTCCTCAAACACCAGATACCAATCTTGGTGGAGATCCTGGACGATCAAGATCACCCCTCCCAAGATGAATTCCGGAAAAACTATCAAGCAACCTTTTCATGCAGACAGGACTCTTTTGGAAACACAGCATACCTGGACTTTCAATAGACTTAGCCTTAGGGTAAAAAAACTGTATAAAACCCACGGGCTGAAACATAGCAGTGTGGCAGAATTCGGAGGGTACTTTTGTACCGCCTCTCTGTCCACCCAGCATTCGATCAATGTTGTTTCTTTTTATTGTGGCTTTATTTCGGTGTTGAAATTGTGTTAAATAAATTTTGTTATTTTATTTTGAATTGGCCTCTGACCATTTATAACAAGTACAAACAAGTAAGGTTTATTCCTACTTCCCAATAGATACTAGTGGACAGATTGGCTAGCAAGTGAGAATTCTGCTGAGCAATACATGAAGTTCAATACAGCTTTTCCCACCCTGAATCCTTAGGGCTTTTCGTACTGTCATAGTTTATCAGCAAGTTATTTCCATGAACAGGAGACAACATTGTCACTTAATCTTAGCAGGCATTCTTGCTGATCCTCTAGCCAGAGGGTCTAATGTTAATAGAACAATAGCCACCATTCAAAACCATCCTTTTCTGCCAACAGCCTGCAACTATCATTTCATCAGTCAATGAAAAAAAAACAACAATGAGCCTAAAGGTTACTGGGCAGTAAATTTGTGGAGGAAATGCTTGAATGAAAACAGACACCCCTGAATGCATTTTCCCCTCACCAATATTCTACCACCTTACTGATGACACAGTTTTGAAAAGATCTGCCTTAATCCTTTAAGCTTACCATCAGAAAATGGCTACAACTACAACTCTAAAGCCTTGTTATAACCTTATAATAATACATCTGCCATGGACAGACTGCAGATAAGATTTTGCAGATGCAAAATAGAAGTATTTTTATGCTTTTGAACAAGTTAAGCTATTTATTTTTGTCTGTCCACTGGAAGTTTCACAAGAGAAACTTCTAACCATACAAACTACAGATGGGATTTGAGAGACAGCCCCTAAAACTGACCTCGAGAAGAATATAGATAATGTGATCAAAAAATTTGCTCTGATTAAGGACTGTCATATTATTTGGATAAGTTTTGTTAAAGATTTGCCCAACAAAAATCAGTTTGTAATGGATAATAACTCTTTAAAAGTATCACTGAATTTTGATTAACACAAAAAGCAATATAAATATTGTTTTCTTGGTAGGCATAAGTTTTTTTTTTTCAAAAAGTTCAGTTATACAGGAAGGATATATGACAGTGCATTAATAATGCCCTAAAATCTGTTAACATTCCACCAGCTACAGCTCTTTTTTCTGGACAGAGGTGTTATTAAAAAATCCAACAGCTTCAGTTAAAAGGATTGATTTCACTGGATCATGCACTTGTTTTAAAAAATAAAAATTAGTTCTTAATTCAATTTTATGCTTTTAAACAAATTGAAGATTATTGTCAAATTTAATTAAATTACTTTTTCCACCAAAAATAATTACTGTGAAGACATTATCCTCACTATGAAATAGAAGAGAAACCATGGCATAAAAATACAGCTATTTTAAGTAGACAAAGGTTTATTTTTTATTTAAGTACTTATTTTTTTAGATGAGAAAAACATACTTTGTTGATGAAAGGTAACTTTAACTTCAAACATATAATGCTGATAAACAATTTCAAATTTCAGAGGCTGAAGTGATCTGTTTTTCTTTGGACACTTTAACAAAATGGCTAGTTTCAGATACCTTATTTTGTAATCAAAATAGCTAGCAACATGAACATACCTAAGAAAGTTTGGTAACTTTTTGTCTAAGGCTACTGTGAATGAACACTAAATTGCTCAGTGTTGAATTGTAAGAAAAAAATGAGCACATAAAGTATCTATGAAATAATCTGAAACCTCCATCGTATTTTCATTATAAAAATAACATATTTCGCCAGAATACTCCAAAGTACATTGTAATTAATATCCCAGTAAGTCTTGAAGAAGCTGTGAGTTTGAGTGTTTCACAGATAATAGGTATTAAAAATGAAAATCTAAAAAATAAAAATACAAAATTGAAGTTCAGAATAAGCTGAACACATTAAATCCATCCTCTTTTTCTGGAGGTGATTATGCAACTGCTGACTTCAATTCATACTAACAGTTGGTTTTTTTCCATTTGGCATTCTAGTCACTGAAACGGTCACAACCTACTTGTCTGAGAATGGTTTTTTATAGGGGGAAACTGTATTAATAAATTTAGCTTGGATGCTATCTTCTACCACAGCAAAAGTGGCATAAATACTTAATCTACAGTGAATTACAATATCCATGTACTTAAAATGAGAATACTACCATAATGCTATTTCTGTGACAATGACATTTCTCGAGGAATTATTTGGGAAATAATGAAACATGAACACTGTACTAGGTTAGTATTTAATTCACATGCATTCAGAAATACTCTCCATCCCATATACAACCAACAACTTCCAAAGTAGATGTTGTGATCTCACAATCAATATTCAAATGTTAATTCAATCATGAAAATCCCAACAATTTAAACTTTCTCTGAAAAAATATGATTCCTATGCTGCAAGATGTCATGATACCAGCCCCAGTAAGAAAAATTAGGACATCTTCTGGATAAAATGCTGGGCATGACCCAGCAACATGCGACTGCGGCCCAAGCAATCAACCATATCCTGGGCTGCACCCAGAGCAGTGTGGGCAGCAGGGCCAGCGAGGGGATTCTGCCCCTCTGGTGAGACCCCACCTGCAGTGCTGCATCTGCTCTGGGGTACCAGCACACGACCCATAGGAGCAGGTCCAGGAGAGATCCATGAAAATGATCAGAGGATTGGAACATCTATCCAATGAAAAAAGGCTTTAAGAGTAGAGGTTATTCAGCCTAGAGAAGAGAAGGCTCTGAGGTGACCTTATTGTGGCCTTTCAGTACCTTAAGGGTCCTCTAAGAAAGATGGAGATGGCTTTCTTAGAGTAGGATCTGTTGGGATAGGGGTAATGGATTTAAGCTAAAAGAGTGTAGCCTCAGACCAGATGTAAGGAAGACATTTTTTACAATGGGTGTGGTGAAACACTGGAAGAGATTGCCCGGAAAAGTGGTGGAAATCCCATACCTGAGCTTCATTCAAGATCAAGCTGGCCAAGGCTCCGAGCAAAATAATATGGTGGAAGATATCACATATTGTCCACTGTAGGAATGTTAGATTAGGTGACCTCTATAAGTCCTTTCCAACCTACCCTATAATTTTATGATTCTCTGGTATCGTAGCTTTCAGAAAGATAATTCCTAATTAATAAAGAATGTTACAAGAGATGTTTCAGTTAAGTAAACATACTCAAATTATTAAATTTAAAAAATGTAGCAACTTGCTTATTATATACAATGTACAAAAAAGACAAAGGCAAATTCTACTGCCCAAGACACTTAAATGTACTTTGAAAATTCAGGTACAGTATTAACATATGTGGAAAGTATTTCCTATTTATTGCAGGACTCAAACTACTTAATTAGCTGAAAAGCACACGGGGGTTAAAAGATAGTTTATGTATATAAATAGCGCCAACATAATTATTCGTATATAATAACTATACTGAAAATTCAGTCTCACCAGATATGATTACATTAT
The DNA here is from genome assembly GCA_910950805.1 of Acrocephalus scirpaceus scirpaceus. NCBI lineage: Eukaryota > Metazoa > Chordata > Aves > Passeriformes > Sylviidae > Acrocephalus > Acrocephalus scirpaceus. Next base: position 8,469,491 of record OU383776.1, read on the forward strand.
AAAAGGCAGCACAATGACAAGCACCTGAGACTGCTGAGGACCCAAACTCTATGACATGAAAGGGAGAGTGAAATACCAACAGAAACATTTGCATGCATGTGTTAATATAGATATCTAGACATATTTCACTAGATTCATATCAATTCTACACTTTTATTTTTAAAAACACAACAAACTTTCAGAAGAACAAAGTTGTAAAGAATTTTTCATTACAAAAGAGAAACCTATAAATCAATACATCCTTAAAAAAATCTCTCTGTTCTTAACTAAGCAGTGCCTAGCAGGAAAAGAACTACAGACTTAATTTTCCAGTTATCTGCACCATTCTCATTTTGAGAAGCTCACGTCATGAGCTGAAAAGTGACAATCTGGATTTACCAGGCATGACAGGTTGCCAAACTAAGATTACCTCTAACAATGCTTCACAGTGCACCAGACTCTCTCCTGCTGACCTTTCCACACGTGGTTCAGAGACCACTGGATTAGAGCTGTTAACAAATCACAGGTGCAGCCAATTAACCAAGAAATGACGTAACAATGACTTCTAGTCTTAAGCATGAGGCTTGTTCAGCAAATAATGCTTTTCCATCAATGAGCTCAGTATGGCTGCTTATCAGCCAAACTTAAGAAGAACTTCAAAAGGTCTGTGCTGCTGATACACTTCTCATTAAAAAGTGATTTTATTATGAAATTATCCAACTGTGACTATGGTATGCTTTGCTGTTCTCTAACTTGGGAAGTTGTCAAACAATGTGTATTAACCTTTTTACTGAGAGGATCACAGACTTTCAGGTGCACAATGAGCCAAAATGAGAACTAATGGAAACGGTAAGAATTGCATTGTAATGTTTATTGTGGGTTTTTGCTTGGTTGTTTGTTTTTTAGTAGAGTTCATTTGGTTGGTTTGTTTGGTATTGTAATTACATACCCACCCCACTTCTCCCAGGTGGGTATGTATCAGTACATACCACATTCTGGAGGTTTACAGACACTATGGAGATATAGCTGGGTGAAGCCTAGATTTTGCAGGACTCAATAGGCCATGCTATTCCATACACCACCATGTGGTCCAAAAAAGTCAACTCCATTGCTCTAAGAACATGTGCAAGAACACACAGGGTGTCCCCAGATGTTATTTGATAGGCTGGGCATGATTTTAAGACTTTCATTCTACATTGAAGTAACATCTTTTATGCAACTTTTAAAACTGAGTTCTCTTTGCAGACAGGTAAGTCCCATTTCTTTAGCAATGCACAAAATCCTCTAAAAGTCAGACTGACTTATCACTAACTTTTGCAGCAATGTCTTTCGTTTGTAATATCCCTTAGCTAGAAATGAGCGGACAAGAATAATACAGCATGACAGCATTCTGCACTATTCTCTCCTGCTCACTTTTACGGTCCCTATCTGTCTAATGCCGCAAAGCATTCTCTAATTTACTGCAAAGTGAAGGGGCAGTGGTGCTAATCTCAGAGCTCTGAGAACTAGAGAACATGTCATGGTGAAAGTAGCAAACTGTAAAATGAAAATTCACATGCTATAGCCAGCTCCATGAAATTGTGTATTTTGAACTGCTGGTCCCACTGCCATTAACAGTGCTACTTGTATTACCAGTTATTTCCTCATGCCAGATGCTGTATTATCCTAGGAACCCCTCAGAATAACAGCCATTCTGTAGTGTTAGTCCAAATCTTTTATACCTTCTTAGTAAAAAAGGCAGTTTCTACAAAATGGCATGCTCTAGAAACTAGCAATACCTGGTCCAATTATTAGTAAAGGTATTTTGGGTTTAAGACAACAGTAATCTCCAAGAGAATAAGAAGAAACTACATGAATTCACCAAATCAGTTTTCTGTTGGGTATTTATTCATAGACACACATACTTACAAACTTTTAACATACTAAAATACAAAAACCCCCACATTACTTTCTAGTAAAAGTCTTACTTAAAAAGATGCCATAAACACATGATATTTGGCTTGATACCTTGATTTTACCAGTATCTTGAATTTTATACTCAAGGTCCAGAAAAATACAAAGAATAAACAACTGCAGGGAGTAAAGGGTAAAAAAGCTAGGTATTTGTAACTTTCTGCCAAAGGCCTGAATCAAAAAATGGTACCATACAGAGAGAAAAAGTTTTAACTTGGCCTCAGATGTTCTTTGACAAAGTAAAAGTATTTTTACATAGAAAACTGGTTGTTAAACAACCATTGTCCATTTATTTACGACAACAGGCACAGCTGAAGACATAGACATTCACCTTTGAGCACATACAGAAACCCCCCTACATTATTAAGGTTTTATGTTAGGGATTAAAACCCCCCAAAAAAGGAAAAGGACTTACAATGTAGAGAAGAGAAAAAAAAAAATATTCAATAGCTCTTTCTGTTCATCTATCAGAGAAAGTCAGATATAGTATCTGAGGATGACATGTTATTCTGTCTTCTTGAATTATCCCAAAACAGAAAGAAAAGGAACTAAAAATAAGCATCAGAGAAAAAAAAAAAAGGCAACATGGTTATGCAGTTTGCTTCCAAGTGTTTTTTAGAAGTTGCTTAAAGAGATTTTTTTTTTTTTTTGGTGCCATGAGGAATACTGGGAGGAGAAATCTAGTGAAACCAGGGGGTAAAACAAGAAGGGTAAAGAGTAGTGTTATATCATTCTTTACAATGAGAAAATATAGCTCAGAAAATTATATGCCTAAGATTGATAAAGTGCTCTTGAGCAAAAATAACAGAACCATAACTTAGAGTAATGAAAAAATTACTTCTACTACTAGTGGACATAAAAGATAGGCTATCAAGCTATCTTGTGTGAAGGATGGAAATGCAGAATAATATTTTATGAAGCTGGCACATAGCAAAAGCTGGGGAAAACTGTAAAAAGCCACAAAAGAAGGTTAATGCTCAATTTGCTTGATGCATCAAAGTCCAAGAGAGATTTGGTACGATTTGCAAATGAAGATATGCTCACAGAAGGCTAGCAGATGAGTGAAAAACGGTCCAAGAGGAGCCATAAGGCAGACTAATAAGTGATAGCATTTTTATTTACTTAATAAGAAAAGTAATTACCAAAGAAAATTTTTGTGGGGTATATTCTCTACATTAAAAAAGGATTTTTTTTCCACCAAAAGATAAGAATGAGATAAAAGAATTTAGGAGTCTTGTGTGCTCTATTAGGTAAATCACTGGAGAAAAAAGATCCTAGCAGCCTTTTCTGCCTTATCCTCTCAAGGTTCAGTCTTTTTGGATGTTTTCCACTTTCATTAGATAAACAGCTTCTTATTAGAAGCAGATATACCCTTATAAGGATTCAAGTTGAGTTTCCTTTATTCATGTTGACATAGATTTTATTCAACCCCTCCAACCTTACTCACTCTGTGACTCAGCTCAGAAAAGTTTTATAATTTATTTTGTTTCACTATTATCAAATTATCAACTATTAATTACTAACTATCAGAAATATAACACAACTTTTTAGGCAACAATTGAATTCCTTTCTTTTTATTTACAAACCATTATTCATTATAAACATTCCACGACCAGAATCTGGTAACCAACATAACTTGTTCTACACTATATTAAAAATACTTATTACCTGCTTGGCTCTGTAGAAAGGCATGTAAAATTAAAAATATTGAATTGTAATATGGATTGACTATCTAGAGTTAAACAGAAGATGTGATGTTTAAAGAAACTGTTTGAACATACTCCAGTCATCGTTCACTGCAGTACCACTTTAAGACATACCACTCATTTACAGAAAATATATTCTATAATAGAAAGAAAACCCTCAAAAAGTCTCTTCCCATGCTACTCAACTCTGTTGAAACAAAGAAAGGAAACGGAGCATGAACATTTAGCAATTAAAAAGTACACGGCTATACCACTGCTAAATCCATCTTGTTATGTTAAAAGAAAAAAGAAAATCACATGTGCAGCTAAACAACTGAGAACACTCCAACCCTTTGAAATGGTATCTTACCCACTATATAGTGCTAACAATTCACTGTATAATAAGGATTACACGTTCTCACCTTCCATTACGCTAACTGCATTTTCACGGGTCATATACGCATCCTTTTTTCCAGGTGACTAGACAAATGCACACACAAACTTCACCTAAAAACACACTGAGTCTTGCCAAGTAGCAGCAGGATGAAATATACCACAGTAACAATCCCGTCTTTGTCCTAGCCTAACACTCTACCTATTAACATGCTTTGATGCTTAGCCAAGAAAAATCTCAGTGCTGGGATTCTGGGTTTTGTGCCCAAACAATCTGGGCTTGTGTTTAATATAGTATAGTCTGCTTTTAAGTTACTGCCAATCATTAACTCTACAAAGAATATGTCTGGGATTATTTTGTCTTTACAATGAATGTTATTAAGGTAAAGAAGGCAGAAAAATTTACATTATTTTGAAAAGAGTAAGTGGATCGTGCAATCCTTACCACTAAGAAAGTGGTCTTATTCAGAACATAAATGATTTTCAAAAAACAATTCTGGAGTAATCTTTGTTTTGTGTATCAATAATATGTGTCCAAAATACTGAATTTCTTGAACAAAATATAAAAATGCAAATTGAAAGAAACACACTAGATTCTTAAAACTTGTAGATAACTTAAGAATTCATTTTTTACCAAAGGAAAAGTAGGTAATTGTTTTCAGTTTCTTGAACAGCTACAGAGAGACTATCATCAGTTGAAAAACAACTTACAAATATACTAAAGAAAAATGGTTTAATATGAAACATTACACTTAGATAAACCAAATATTATAGCTATCCTCACAAAAAATAGCCTGAAGTGAGTGATCCCTCATGTACTGAGGAAAAGAAGTAGTCCCAGCAAGAGGCTGTTCCCATTTTGCTATCTTTTATACAGTATGCCGTGGACAGAGGGTCATGCCCACCTTCTATAGTGCTAAAACTTTCTCAGAAGTCTCTTGACTATAACAGCTTACTTCTGGTTTTGATTTTGTAGCTGACTTTACTGAGGTTGTGTAAGCAATCTATTTTAACTGTAACACTCCAGTTGTATAAAAATTGGCAAGAAAACCAGGCCAAGTGGACAGGAAAGGAAGATGACAATCTCTTGAGACAATCTTTAAAAAGTTAGTCAATCCCAAGAGTAAATATTCCTTCTTCTCCTTTTTCCTCATACCATAAAATGGTTATCAAATTCCAGTCCAAAGGAACTTCATTGGTTGTCAGGCTTATTTAGGAATTTTTATTTACATTAATAGTTTCACTGCAAGCATTGAGTCACGTAAACACTTGCAGAAGTGAGTAATTTCCATATGACTGTAGATCAATGGTAATTTACAAATTAGTGATTTCATTTCAAATCCTTATTGTATTTATATGCTATGACAAGTCACTCAAAGTATACAAAATACACATGAATTAATGTAAAATCCTATTAAAAGAAACATCTGACATGTAGGTAAGTATGACTGTAAGAATATATGACCTGTGGATGACTTTGTATGATATAATTACAAAATTATATGGGATTATTACAAAATTATATCAGGATATCAATACCAAACCAAAATACTCAGAAAACATTTCCCTTCTTTCAGACACTTGAAATATATAAAACTAAGTCTCTTCCTTTTTTCTCTTTACATCTATAGTGAATTTGGGGGTGTGTGTGTGTGATTTTCTAATACAACATTTGCCATAATCAAGATCAAGCAAGGCACCGTAAAAGTATCTAACACTGTTCATTCTTTTTCTGCGGATCTAGTGTATAAGAAGCCAAACAGAATCAAACAGAAAGTTCAGTTTATAAATTACACATACGTGGAAGTTTCAATGTTTATACTTTCTGAAAGGCAGAAGCTTAGAACAGCTACTACATTAACACACTCGATCAAACTGGGTTTTAAAAGAATACATAAAAATAAGTCCCTTTTCAGGTTACTTTCACTCCCACTGTTTTTGATGCCTAGCCAATGAATTCCCACCAGTTATTGTTTGTGCTTCTTCTTAACACCACAGGAGAAAAAACAAAGTTTTCAGGTAGCTTCATCTTATGCATATCTGCATATCATTGGTGTGGCAAGAAAACACAAGACATATTCTCTTGGCTAAAACAATTTTAAATGTATTTAGAATTCAGGAGAGTTCCATCTACAAACCACTGGAAGCATGTGTCATTTTGTCTATTTTATTTCTGACATAAACTCCAAAATTCTTCAAAGGTAGTGCCCCACTTGCACTCTGAGCGCAAGCTGAGTTTGGCATGTGAAGCAAGGACTGTATGTTGGGGCACCAGTAACTATAGCATAAAACCTGGAAAATGTGTTGATCTTGACAACTGGCAGGTGCTTTCCGTATTACGCTGTAAAGTCAATTCACAAATAATGGAATAACTTCATTACTTCCTCACAGCTAATGATCCAAACTGCACCTCTTTACTGGGGCTGAGTCCCGTCCAGATTTCCATAAAATCCTTCTCTAATGAAAGTGCACTGTCCTGATATACACGGAAAATACTTAGGTAGGTACTACCTGCATTATCTCCTACAACCTTGTATGTCTTCACAGCTAAGTTCACATGCTTGAATTAGTACCTTCTCAAGAATTTACATGATAAACAAGAAAAGCTGTCTAATTCAGCTAGTGTTCTTGATGTACTGTATCTAAGGCAACTGACTAACCATATGAAATTCTGCTTGGAAACAACTCAATCAAAATACAGAAAAACAGACTAAAATGCTTCCATACTGTTCTGTGTATGTATCAGCACATTTCATATGCCTAGTATTTCTCCAAGGAGCTTTTCAAACAACAATTCAAACCAAAAGTGAAAGAACAGAAACAGAACTCTATTAACTACAGAAGAATAACAAGTAGAACACTTAGAACAGTCCTAAATATGTTTAGTGTAATAAAGACCACTAAAAGTTAGGATTTAAGAGAAACACTTAAATAACCTGAATTGAAATAGGACAAGTAGCAAAGACTTGGTTACTTGCTCTCTTGAAATTCAGCATTACAGGAGCTCTTGCACTTCAACAGAAATATTGGTTAGAATTTTATTCAATATTATTTAAAATTATTTCAGTATGTGATTAAATAGCTACTTTAGCATAAAGCTGAAATTTATCCATTTAATATATAAATTGTTTAAAATTATTTAAAGCCCTGGACACTTCTCTTAGTGACAAAATGGCCTGCTTCAAGTTAAAATTAAACAACACAAGCTGTTTTTCCAGTTTATTACTAATTTTAAAAGAACACCCATACAAATGGAGCATATTAAACACAGAGTGAACAAGTATTTTTTGAAATACAGAATTAATTATTTTAATAAAATAAAAGTATTTACAATTTCCCCATGAAACACAAACATTAGCCTTAACAAGAGGATACATAAGCATGGAATGGTTTAGGTTGGAAGGAGATTCAAGAAGGAGAATCTTAGAATGGTTTGGCTTGGATGGGATGGTTAAAAGTTAATGCCTCCACCAATCCCCAAAATGTGCAGGGACATCTTCAACTAGATCAGCTTGCTCAGAGCTCTGTCCTGCCAGACCTTGAACAAACTGCATGGGTGGAGCATGTAAACCTCTCTAGGCAACCAGTTCAGCGTTTCATCATCCTCATTGTAAAAAACATCTTTGTTATATCTAATCTAAATCAACCCTTTATTTTTTGGTCAAAACCACTGCCTCTTATTCTTATTGAAAAAGAATTGCAAAAAGAACGCTGCTTAAAAGTTTATCCCCACCTTTCATATAAGTTGCACCTCCTTTGCCCAGCTGGCCATACTTCTTTTGAAGCAGCCTAGCTGTCTTCCTGGGCTGCAAACGCATGTTTCCAGCTCATGTAAAGCTTCTTGTCAACCAACACCCCCAAGTTATCCTCAGGGCTGCCCTCAACCCATTTTATGCTCACTCTGTATTTGTGCTTAGGATTGCTCTGACCCAGGTGCCACACCTTGCACTTGGCATTGTTAAACTTCAGAGTACAATAAGTTTCGTTTTGAGAAAAAGCTGAAAGAGGGGAAATATAGGTTTTGGAGCAGCATACAGATTTTGATACAATGCTACTGGGGAGTTTCTTAGTAGAACTAAGCATAAGTTCCTGACTGGTTGATAGCTTGGCTAATTTTAGAGTCAATCCAAAAAACCTGAAAATATGCCTCCTAGTACATACATGTATGCAAATCTTAAAAAAAATAGCAACACAAAACAGGCCAAAAGACCAACTTTAAGAATTAGATTACAAAGTTATTTCTTAGAATAGTTGTCAGAGGCATATACCACTGAGTAGAAATATACCTATTCACTCCAGTGAACTCTACTAAATCCATTAGTAGTGAACTGCACAAATTCTCACAGTAGCAAACTCTCATATCAGAACTGCCAGACAACCTGGGCTTGTTGAATAGGACCAAGGTTGAAGATGTAATTGACAAAATCTAGGAACTAAAAAGACAAAGAAAATGACAAACTAATTCTCAGAGAGTGATGACTGAAAAGAAATAGGAGAGCCCGAGCAACCGAAGTGATATCAGTTGAATACCTGTAAGAAGGGTTGACATGGTTAACCTGTGAATGAATAAGGAGGTGGAAGTGACAAAAAAAAGTTGCTGCTCTCTGTATACAGCACTATTAAGGCTAATAAGAGATTAATGATGAAAGAGCTTTAAAGAATGTTGAAAAATTGGAGACGGAAAAGAAATAAAGTAACTTGAAGACTAGAAAAAATTTCTTACTGAGAAGGCTGGAAAGAACCTAATGTGTACAGCTTACTGAAAGGACTCAATTAGAATTTAAGTAGTTGAAGTAAGAAAATACAGCCTGCTAAGTGAACTTCAGAAAAAGGCACAGCAAAAAAAAATTCAGTGGCTACAAGCTGAACCCAAACAAGTTAAAATGTAAAACTTGAAGAGGTACTGTGAGGAATCATGTATCTAAGTACTGGAATAGAATACACTCACTGACTAAATATGGAGCAAACTACGCTCTCTTGGTATCTACAAAAATTATGTTTGAATGCTTTCCTGTTCAGCTGTAGCCAGTGAGTTAAATACAAGGATAACTGGCAGTAAATTATAGCATGAGATACACAGTTTATCTGATTGTCTCCTTTGGCTTAAAACACTATTAAGAGAATACCTGAATTTGCTGTACGAAACCAGCAGCAGTTCTCTAGGTACAGTATCACTGTACTAGTGATTGAAGAACCACTAGAAGTGGTGGTTCCACGCTTCTAGTGAAACTAGTTTGAAGTCAGTTGCAAAAAGTTTTTATTTAGAACCTCAAAAGTTAGTCTTACTAACATACAATATGTATTTTCTGGTGCTAAACTGAAAAACCAGGAGACAAACTCTATTCTTGGACAAAGCCTGATAGTAAGTTACACTTAGTTTAAGAAAATGCTAGTAGGATTGGAAGTACAATTATTAAATTTAACATAGTAGTTTTGTGAAGAAATACATCTGTTTATATAGAAACAGATAAAACTTAACATTCCAAAGTAAATAAGTAGCTCTAAATATATGGTGTTGGTATCACATTGCTATACTTATTAACAGCCATTAACAGGAAAGTAGCTTGCTGAACAGAAGACGAGATACTAGCTTAAGTTTAAATAAGTAGAAACATATAAATACACCTTTTTACTACTTTTCACTGTAATGCTTGCACTATAAGCACAAGGTAACAAGTGCACAATAAATGCATTTAAAACAACGTATTTTAACATAAATTATTCATTTACAAATTCAAAATATCCAAAATATCATTTATAACATCCTCAGATTTATAAAGAGAGAAAAGTTTTCATTTAAAGATCTTTTAAAAAAGATTTCCACGTGATCACATAAAATTACCTTTGACTTTTCTACACCACAGTACTATACAAGCACTTTGGAAAAGCAAACTTGCATGCTCAGTTTATTCATGCTGATGCCAAGAAAATGTTGAGGTGTCTTGACGATACTCATTTTTTACTGTCTGGTCTGAATTGGACTTAGCATGAACTTAACACCCTGCCTAGCATTATTTTTATTACAATTGTGCCTAGGTGACAGAAGGACCATGAGGGTACAAGTTATTTGTCCAAGTTATTGCATGTTGTCTTTCAACAAAAAACTGAGTCTGAGGAATTACATCTTAAAAACTGTTACAGGTTTCTGCTTTGAGGATGAAGGAAGTAATTACTTACATGTGCAGAGAAAATACGTAAAGCTTCACATATGATTTATTTTACTCATGACAACCAAATGGATGTAAGAAAAAACAGGAATGCAAAGGAGTGGCAATAGACCTACTATTAATTACAAGTGGTTAATAGTAGTAGTAATCTACTACTACTACTACTATTCATCTCCTTAGGATAGTAATAGTTGGTAAACCAAAACAAATGTGATTACTTAGTTCAATTGCAAATTATAGGATTATGAAGAGAAAATATACAAGAGGAAACACCACATTAAATTAATGTTAATTACTCAAATTACTTCTCTTCCTCAATAGTTCAGCTATTTTAACACTCTTATTTCATATTGCTACTTAATACCATATCCATTACAAGGATGTAACTGAAATTGATTATACAGTGAAAAACTGCACAGTATTTCACTCAACACTACATGTCTTACAAACAAGAAGCACTGAAAATTTTTAAAGCTAGTAGGCAGAAATGTGTAGCATCCGAGCTCCACCTACAGGATGAAAAGAAATGTAAAGAAATATTTTTAACTACCAGACTAGAAGAGGACTATTTACTCTGAGGCCTTCAGATGGTCGTCTCAATCCACTGCCATTTTACAAACTCAGTGTGATGCTGAGAAATTTTATTACTTATGCAGTGATGGCAAACACTTCTATCTCTAAATATTCCTCTATGTAAACAGCTGTGAAGTTTAGGTTTAAGCTTTCTAATTAAAAAAAAAACAACCCAGACCCATAGAATTTCTCTAACAACTTGCCAGAATGACTGGGAAACTCTTTTTCTCAAGCTTTCTTATCTAATACAAAAGTTGTCAAGTGTATAAAGCTATTTTAAAAATATACACAAGAGTTTAAAATACATACTGAAATGACTAAAATTAGCTTCACCATCTGATAACTTCAAGTATGGTTGCATTAGAAGTGGTATTGGATCTCAGTGCTGTGAATTTGAGAAGGCATCTATTGTTTCCATACCATTTCTCTAAAATAGATGTGCAACCTTCAGACTTCACAAATGCATTTGGATTAAAAAAAACCTGGACTGATACAAATGAATACAGTTTTGAAGAAGAAGTGATGCATGTTAAAGACAGTACTTTGAAACAAATACTGTTAGAAGTTCAGCTATTCTACTAGCACATTTAAGTATCTGATGAGAAGAAATTTTGATAGATACCCAAAGTTTCTTCACCCTCTAATATGTTAACAGACATTACCTCAACCTATGGATGGTCCATCCAACTTTTTGTTTGATATTTACCCCTCCCACATCTCTGCCTCTGATCAACACAGGCTTCAACTACAGTGGGTGGTGAACACCCATGAGTATATTATTAAACATCTCCAGTACACTGACAAAACAGTCATTATTTCAGACAATGAAACTTGGTATTGTTTATCTTACTTTATCTAAAGAGAACTCAAATGTAAAATCATATTATTTATAACAAACAAGATCATGCCTTTGATTTTCATGCCAGAGGACAGCACACAATTATTTGGAAAACTGTAAGTCTAGAAATTTATGTTTATTGTGATACTAAGCAGTATCTCCCAAGGCTATGGCTCCCAACTGCTAAAAATGCATCCAATAAAACCCTCTTCTGAGTTAAGATAAGCCATTCTGCTTTAATACTATTACTACTGCCACTCTGAAAGGGCAGAATAACCACAAACAGAGCACACTGACTGACCACATGCAGAGCCAGCAGCTTACAGACTGACTACACAAGTGTATCTTAAAATAAGCTCTAACATGACGCAAGCTTGGGCATTGAGTACCTCATTCTTAAGGGTATCCTCTAGCTTTGTGTGGTCTTCATGCTACAAAGTTGCTACTACACCTTAGACAATACCATTTCCAACAGCCATCCTAATAAAACCACAGGGGCAATTAAACAGATTGGTGGACAGATAAGTAGGTAGTAAATATGTAGATTCCAAAGCCCTTTGCTGTTGTAAAGATGTTATTTGGCTGCCATATAATTCAAGGGTTTTTTTCAGAGAAAGCTTTTCTTAGAGACCTTCAAATTTCTGAATCCTTGCCTCCACTACCAGATATGGCTATTTAATGCTAAACTGTAATTGTTTAGTCCCCAAAACCAAGAACAATTCATTGACTCTGAGAAGCTTAAATTTGTGTCAATCTCAACCACAGGACTAGTAATCAGATTTCAAGATTCAAGTTATCCATCACACTCATTGATCCCAGTGGATTCCTGTGGACCGTCTACGTACAGGAGAGATAATACAGCTGCCAATTCCCAAAGCAACACACAGCACAACTTTAAAGACAACAGAAAGAAAAGTCAGAGGGACTGTTTTACAAGATGTCTTGTACATATTCTTTAAAAAAATACCTAGTTTTGTCTAACACAGCTGTAAAATCACCATACTGTATTTAATATACTGCAATTTACAAGCTCTTACTGAGGGAAAGGAACATTCAAAAAATAGAAAACCAGTGCTCCAGAATTAGTTTCATGGTGGTTTTGGCTGAGGTAGAGTTAGTTTTCTTTGCAGGACCTACCATGGGGCTGTGTTTTGGACTTGTGCTGAACACATAGCTGTTAATATAGAGAGCCAAAGCCTTTTCTGCTTTTTGTACTGCCATGCAAGCAGGAGAAATGGAGTGCCTGGGAGGCTGGGAGGAAACACAGCCAGGACAGGTGGCCCCAATTGACAAAAGAGATATTTCAGGCCATGGGACACCATGCTCAGTATAAAAAGTGGGGGGAAGAAGGAAGAAACGGGGGACATTTGGAGTGATGGAGTTTGATTTCCCCAGTCACTGTTACTGTGGTGGGGCCTGCTCTCCCAGATATGGTCGAACACTTGCCTGCCCATGGGAAGGTGTGAATTCATTCCTTGTTTTGCTTTCCCTGCATGTGCAGTTTTTGCTTTCCCTAATAAACTGTCTTTACCTCAGCTGAGTTCTCTTTTACCCTTCTGATTCTCTCCCAGATTCTGCTGGTGGGGCAGTCAGTGAGTGGCTGTGTGTGGTTTGGTGGCTGTGTGGGGTTAAACCACAACACGTGACTCCACAAAGAGATCAGATTTATGTATGGTTCCAAAAGAAACAGAGTAACATCATTTTACAGATCTGACCACACAGCTTTTGTTGATTACATGAAATCTGACAAATCATGAAAGTTAGTTACCTAGCCTCTAACCAGAAGTAAATCGTATGACAAGAAAAACTAAAGCTCACTTAAGCTATAGATTTTGTTTACAGTTTCTGAATTTCTCTTATTTTGCTGGGTCTTTGATGTCAAATGCTCTTCTTATGTATCTCTATTACACAAAACTATGAGAAACTTTAGAACTAACATCTTCCAGCCCTGAGAAAGAACTGACTGGAACCAGTCAGTTGAGCAGATCTGCTCAAATTGCAAAGCCTTCTGTACTGTACCTGGTGTGATTCTTAGATTCAAATCAATAGTGAAGAAGATGTAGGAAAGGACACTGAATTCCCTCTTAAATCCCTTGAATATTTTAGTTTCTAGAGCTCTTCAAACCTATTAAAGTGGTTAATACAAATTGCTATCTTGACAATGTTGTCACTGGGCTTCTCACTGCTCCAAAAAGGCAGACGAACAGCAACATTTACAGCTGGCATATTTTAATGTACCAGTATTAAAAGATTTTCCAAAGTAATGGAAGTGTTCCTATCCCTCTAAAACTGTGGCCTGATTCTCAACATAAAGGCCACACAGAGTTAAAAATACTACCTAACATGGAATGGTAGAAACTTATTAATCATGCTTTTAAAATCATATAAAATTCTTCCAGTAAAAACAGTTATATTGATATGTATCGAGTCACAAACATCAGGGTGTAAGTTTTCTTTTCTGTTTATAATAACAAGTTTTGTTTTACAATTAAGATAATGACTGAACACTCACCATAAATGACAAAACACTTTTTTCAATAAAACATAAGGCTGGTTTAATTTTTAGCAGTTATATACAGTCATATAAAATCATAAAAACCTGCAAGAGGTGGAAGTCAGATACCTGAATTTCTGAGGACTGTAAAACAACTGATTCTGTTTCAGTTATTCCTTCTGTTTTCTAACCAAAGTTTCAATGTTTTATCTCAAAGCCTATTATTATAACAAATTTATCTTCACATGTTTTGATCCAAAACCTTTACTTCCCATGGATGTATCCCAAAGATATAATAAGGATGGTAATTGCTATGGAAGTGGTGAACCAGGTATTTTTTTGTCACAAACAAAGACAAAATCTAGACTGTTCTAGATTTTTACATGTCAGAATTATGCCTTGGCTGTCACCTACATTATCTTACCTGCAATGACAGTAAGCTGAAAAAAACCCACCAATTAAAAGAAAGCTAATTAAAAGAAACAGGAGAACAAGGAAAATAAACCAGGAAAGAAACTGGAACAGGCAAAGAAACCCTTCAGAGGGAAGTGTCATGGGAGAGAATCCAAACCAGCCACTACACATGCAAAATTTACCATGGGCAAAGCCTGACTAATTTAATCAGGCAGTTTAACTATGACATTTGTGTTAAGAGCAAAAAATCTGAATTAGCTTTCTGATGTTTCCTCCACCAAGCCCCCAGCAAGTTTCACTGAATAAGTAAGCTTACACATCTAACCTTTCAGTTTCAAAGTCTTAATTCTTCAGTAACTTCTGGAGTCTGTATTTACTGAAATACTGGATAATAATTCCTAGTAAGTTTGACATCAGATCCACTACTCATCACTAGCACATGTGATGAGTGATTTTATGCAATATCAGTATTTTCCTCAAACTCACGCTGCAAGAAGAACCATCAAAACAGAAGGTTCTAGGAAAACAAATTAACTCACTGAATGCTAATGAGTACCCATCACAGAATCGCAGAATATTCTGAGTTGGAAGGGATGTTCCAAAAACTGGCACAGCTAAATTACATGACAGGAATCCGAATTTTTACGTCTGTAAAGAAAAACTGATGTGTCCACTGCAGTGTTGGAAAGCTGGTACACTGCAAGGATGAGCACTGTGTTAAACCAGACTTCACTGGATAACTTTCCTTTCTCTTGAGTATCAGTGGTGGACAACTACTGTGTGTAAACCATCTAAAGAAAAATACCTACCAAATGACACAATCCTTACCTGCGACTAGTTGTTTTTCTTTCTGTCTTGGTTTCTTCCTCTTGAAGTTGCTGTTTAGTATTCTCATTTGTATCAATTTTCAATTTCTTGGCAATGCGTTCCTTTATCTGAAATCTCTCATTGCTAGCAGCTTCATCTTCTACACTATCAGCATCTTCATCATGTTCCCCTTCGTCCTTCATTGATTTAAAATCATAAAACTACTTTAGATTTTTTTCAGTACGGAAGGACAAATATAGAAAACTTCTTCTTGTAAATATAATCTCTTCCAAGAAAAAAAGCAAACTTTTGAAACAAATATATCCTTATTTGCTTCAGAGGTAAGAAAAAAATACAAATATGATTGTTTCTTTTTCATACACAAATTACTTCTTATCTGTAGGGTTAAAAAACTGAAACCAGTTTATTCTAGCCTATTAACTCTTACAGGTCTATAGATGACATCACAGCAGTGTGATATTACCTGCACCATTGCTCATTAATCCAAAATTTGTTTGAGACAATGCACTCAACTTTTCCTTCATTTTCCACTGAAAGAAAAACTTAACTCCCTACCACATGGGTATACTACAGTAATGAAGGGATAGAGAAGGTTAGCCCATCAGCTCCTGTTAGGAGTAAAATAGTAAATTGATCATAACAGACCGTGAAAACCTGTGGAATCAATCACTGCATCTTGCTACATAGGTCCAAGGAGAGGCCTCAGGCCTCCATGCCTAGCACAGGCAGGCAAAAGGGATAAACCACCTTGGATCAAAGACATTTGAAGGGAGAAATAATTGGAAAATGAACAAGCGGCCTGACTAGACCAAGGAATGTCTACTTCTCTCATTGAAGAAGGAAGTCTGTATAAATCTTAATTGAAGAGTAACAGCTTGAAGACAACATGGTACTTAATTTTGTATTTACTTTGGTGTGACGCTCATCAGCAAAAGGAAAATGTAAGATGCCACATGATTCTAATTTTAGCCAAAGAAAGAATGGACACTTAGAAATAGTAATCCAGAGGACTTTACTGTATCCAGGAGACTGCCAGAATGTACACAGTTGGGAACCAGGAACATGTACATGTCCTGTGTGTGA
The DNA here is from genome assembly GCA_910950805.1 of Acrocephalus scirpaceus scirpaceus. Classification (NCBI taxonomy): domain Eukaryota; kingdom Metazoa; phylum Chordata; class Aves; order Passeriformes; family Sylviidae; genus Acrocephalus; species Acrocephalus scirpaceus. The sequence goes on from OU383776.1 coordinate 8,485,898, forward strand.
TGCACAGATAAGAGGAAGAGTAGAATGAAGACTTATGTACGTAAACATGGAGGAGGAGAGGCTAAAAAAGTAAAAGAAGCAACAGGCAAAATTTGGGAATAAAAGAGAAAAATCAAGAGCTGGATTTCAGAAGTTGTAGTGGAGTCACTGTCTAGGAATCTTTAGACTACTACACTCAGATTTGAGATTCAGACAAGACCAGACCAGTCAGAAATAAGAAAGAAATCTCTGAATATTCAACACAGGACAACAGCTGAATATTTTGCCAACTACAAGACTGAAAGGTTGTTGGGGGAGTTTTGTCTCTTCTTTTTTAGTAGGGGAAGAGAAAACTGAACAGGATTAGCATTTCCCTTCATTTACCAGAAAAGTATTGGTTGACAGAGGAGAAAATGAAACTTTCTAGAAGATTTGCTTACATGATAAATTGTTGGAGGGATGGGTGACTACAGACCTCAGTTGCAGGGGGAGATCCAAAAAAAAATTGACAGGACTGTGTTAGGAGTCTTTAACAGTCAAGGACAAAAACAGACTCCTGGTGGAGACTTGACTAGGGTTTAGGTAAGAAGCATTTCACTGAAACACACTGAAACTAATTGGACAGGAGAATGCCTGGAATAAAAATGAACAACTCTAGACAAATAGCACTTGCTAAGTAGTAAGCTAGTTAAAAACTACAGGTATCTGAGTAACAGGAGGGGGTTTGAAATTGGAGGGACAAGATGGTTCAACTTGTCCCACTTAGCTACATCTCCTAGTACCCAAACCATCCATTAGCCTCACTTTGCACAGTATTTCATCATTTTTCTTCTCGAAAAGCGCTGAGAGAATAGGATATACCTTTCCTCCTCAACTGCTTTCCTTCCTGCAGCTCTACGCTTTTCTCCTGCCTAGTCTCCTCCTTCAGTCCCTTTCTCTCTCATTAAGTCCATCTGATCTCAACAAACAGATTTAACACTAGATTCAACAACCCAGATTGAACTGCATGGCACCTCAAAAGGGAAGTGGCTGTTCTGTTGGGTGATGGCTGTTCCCTGTGTGAGACAGAAATGCAAAACTGCCTGCCTGAAAGCTGTACTACTTCTTGCTGCTGTTGCTAGCTGAGTGGAGTAGCCCCATTCTTCTCTTTAATATGGAAATAAAAATGTAATGAGACATTTTGTGACAGAATGACTAGTGGCTACTGTATGTCATATGATTTTCCTGTTAAGAAGATTATTGAACTGAGGGGTGGATAACTAATTTTATCTATAATTTTATCTACTGTGTGAAACTTACTGTTAGGCAACTGACTGACAAATAGGGAGAGGAAAAGAAATTGTGCAGAAAAGGAATGTCACTGGTGGGAAAAAGGTCAATACATTTCATATAATGTTTTCATTAACAACTTGGGCACAAAAAGAATCTTAGCAAATAGCCAAGAGGTATAGCTAATACAAAGGCTCTCAAAGAATTAAATGTACAAATTTGAGGACTGCAGTAAGAGAAACAGTATGGTACTTAATAGCATGAACAGCAAGGCCAGGTGCTTAGGGAATACTAACAAGAGCTTCTCTTACATGCTATGGCTTGCAGGCTGGGGGAAGTAGGGAGACCTGGAAGAATTATGTGCTCCCAGGTTTGACTATAAAACTACCAACATGTTGCAGCTGTGTAAATGCAAAAGTGATCCTGTGATGTATTAGCTAAAATAACTCCAAGAGAGATGATCAAATATTAGTACGACTTTGCGAGACCCAGGTAACTACCTGAAGTGCTAGATCTTAGCTAAAATCTTAAGTGTAATGAAATCTAAAGAGAACACCTCTCCAGGAAAAAAAAGAGAAAAAGCCTTCATATTTCCAGTGTTGGTTAAATTAGGTCTATTTCCTTAAATCTTTATTCTTCAACCGAATACATCCATGTTCTATACTCCCCAAATCCAGTTTGCTTAAGAAAGGGATATTTGAATATCTAAAGAATTATTAATTAAATAACATTCTCCAAACCCTTCTAACACTAAAATGTTCCTGCACAGCAGGAATTACAAAAGAGTGAAAAAGCCTGAATTCATACTGTGCCTTATGAAATAAGGGACAGGGTGTAAGCAGATGCTTTTTTTCAGGCATACAAATGGGACAGACTGTGTTCTTCCCTTACTTCCACTGTGTCAACACGCAGTGCAGTTAATACCTGTGCATGATGGACAGATACAGAAAATAATACTTTCCAGGATTCAATTAGGTGAATGGGAGATCACAGTCCTAGTCATATATTACATCCTTATCTCAACAGCAGTTCAGAGGGGTACTCCCATGATCTGTGGCTGGAGACACAGACATACTTCAGCTAAGAAGCTTATGCTTACCTGCACCATGTATGACAATTTTCTTGTCATACAAGAAAATTAAATTGCCTTCATGTTTACTTGAATGTTACTGCTTGACTATTCAAATTTCACATCTTTCAGAGATGACTGTTTTCATCAATACAATTTCACTGCTAAATTTAATAATTTTTGTTCTGAGTTTTTGTTCTCTTGAAGAAATCTTTCAAACAGGACTCATTCACATGCAGACTTACCCTTAAACATGGCAATTATTATACAATTATTCATTACAAATGTGATTTTAACTGTTTTTTCAGAAGCAGGTTCAGGATTTTTATCACTCTGGTGGTTTGTCACCCTGTGGTACAAAAGCCATATACCATACTCCTATATAACTAATCTACTGACTGAAACACAATACAGTTTCTATAAATGGTAGCAGGTAGTATGCTAATTCTACTCTGCTGTGAATAGCCAAACCTTAGAGCTTAGAGAGCCTCCACACTTTTGCCAGAAATCTGACTTGAGCTAGTTCTTAAAGATCTCTAAAGTAAAATGTGTTCCCCAAAGAAAATCTAATCTGCACATAGTAAAAACCAAAGAATTATTTATTATAAAAAAAAAATACTTGCCTCACTCAAATCCTTTTCTTCATTTGCCACTTCACTAAAAGAAGAAAAAAAAAAGTAACTACTTTGAAAAGCTAGAGGAGATTCAAAATAATATTTAAAACCCAAGATTTCTTAAATAAAAAAACCTGTTAATCACCTGAAATTTTAGTAAACTTACTACTTTGTATCATCCTTGCATTTATCTTAAGAGTATCAATTTTATTTTCTATCATTTGACTATCACAAACTTTTCTCATTAGAAATGCTTAAAAACAAGGCTTTTCATACAATGGAGAACTTAACCATATCTTGAGCTATTCAAGCAAAACACTAATGTATACAGTAAAAACCACCAAAACTCAGTTGAGATGGTTTTGATCTCATTTATCAAACAATTACTAGGATTTCATCGCAACTAGTTTATATTTTGGAAGATGCATTTCAGTGAGAGTTAAGTTAAACATCAAGATATTAATTTGTTATACAGCTATAGTTTGGTGAATTAAAAAAGAAATCTGAAAGATTTTTGAAATCTGAAAGATATTTGAATATACTAAGGCTAACATACCCACTTTAATTATCACAAACCAATAATAAAGGCACTTGAACCTTTTTAGCCCCCATTTAAAAAAAGGAGTTATGTCAGAGAAAACCAAAGGAATATTAAGTCTCAATAGTCAAGGCTTTGATGTTTGCTCTAAGCAATCAATATCATTAAAGAAACTCTATGTGTGTTGCTATCAATTGTGCAATCAATGACAATAATTAAATAAAGTGCTGCACCTGGTCAGAGTAACTGCTGGTATCAATATAGATTGGGGGGATGAATGGACTGAGAGCAGCCCAGCAAGGAGGACCTGGGGGTGCTGGTGGATGAAAAGCTGACAATGAACACTTGAAGCCCAGAGAGCCAAACGTGTCCTGGGCTGCACCCAGAGCAGTGTGGGCAGCAAGGCCAGGGAAGGGATTCTGCCCCTCTGCTCTGCTCTGCTCAGACCCCACCTGCAGGGCTGCATCAGCTCTGGGCTCCCAGCACAGGAAAGACAGAAACATGATGGAGGGATTCTAGAGAAGAGCCATGAAGATGATCATCTCTCCAATGGGAAAGGCACAACCGTTCAGCCTGGAGAAGACGTTATGGCCTGCAGCCTTTCTGTACTGAACGTGGGTCTGTAAGATGGGGACAGACTTTTTAGCAGGGCCCGTTGCGAAAGAACAAGGAGTAATGGTTTTAAACCAGAACAGAGTAAACTCAGACTAGACATAAGGAAGATGTTTTTTATGATGCAGGTGGTGAGACACTGGAGTAGGTTGCCTAGAGAGATGGTAAATGCTCCACTCCTGGAAACATTTAAGGCCAGGTTGAATGGAACTCTGCGCAACCTCATCTAGCTGAAGATGTCCCCCTGCTCATTGCAGGGAGTTGGATGTGATAAATTTTAATGGTTCCTTCCAAACCAACTAGTCTAGGATTCTAAGATAAGCAAATTCTTGGAGTTGACATATTTTCATGGAATTTTCTCACCTTAAAACTCAACTGTGGTTAAAATCAGAATTTGTAAAGTACTAAAAAGAAACAGAGAAGAGAACCAACTTTATTCAACCATACAGATTTATGATTAACCTAACTTTTTGTGTATTCTTTAGATTTGGGAAAAAAAAAAGATATTTTCAAGCATAAGCAGGGTTAGAAGGTTGGGAAAAGTAGCCCTCTAGAATCAGAGCCAACAACATCTCCATTATGATGAAAATTTAAGTAACTTTTAAAGTTTAGGCTATGAAAGAGACAGTCTAAGAAAGGATTGTGGTAAAGAGAGGTATAAAAGGGACTGTCTGCTCACTGTCTTTTCCAGAATGAGGGTTAGAATTTATGGAACGCCACTAGAAGCATCCAGGTTCTGAACAAAAATGGGAGATGGGATCTTCCTGTAGTGGACAGGATGGTGTGAATGGAAACAATATTACAAGAGACTTAATACACACTTTGAGGAGCGCTCTATTAAAGATTACTAAATAGATGAACCATATCGAACTCTGAGAGTCCTCTGAGGTGAAAGCTGATAGAGGCTGGGAGAGTACTCAGATAAACTTTACATTTGCACCGCTTTTATTCTTTACTAGGCATCTACTGATGGCCCGTGGTGGTGACAGCTTAGTGGCTTAGAGAAATATTTAGTCTGATCTAGCACTCTTAAATTTTTAAAGAGTAACATGAATTAACATTTCTTAAATGAATATACGTGAGTATGCATATAATTGGGTATAACACATTGAAAGTAGATCTGTTCTAGAAATTGGAAATCACATACTAACCTTCTGACAGCAGGAACTGAGCTTAGATGTGGATCATCCTTCAGGAGATCATGACTACTTTTACTTTTCCCCTTCATGATCTGTTAAAAGAAAGAAGTTATTATTCATTTTAGTGTTTAAGAGGCTAGATAGTGAAAAAGTGGTAAGAAAAACGTAACTTGTTTCTTTTCAACTTTAGCCTATGCAGTAAGCATAGACACTTTTAAGAACAGAAGGACAGAGGAAGTGTTCCAGAAAGAGAAACATCAAGTTGACTCCACAGATTTATTTTTGCAACAGCAAAGCACTTAGTTTTAAACGACAGAGAGAGAGGGAAAAAAAATCATTACACATCATAAAGATGGTAGGTCTAGCACATATACACTTGAGTGAATGAGGAGGTAAGAACCTGACCTTCTAATAATTAATGACACATAACAACTGAAAGAACCACCATGTACAAAACAGTACTTATTAATTAATTAATTGGAATTAATTATTTGATCCCTAGGAAAAAAATTAGAATTAGATTCCTAGGGAAAAAAAAAAAGAAATTAACAAACTGCAATACATCAATCTGGAATACATGACTCTGGAATCATCTACAGACACAAGGAGTCAAATATATCTAACAACACATAAGGTGTTCAGGCAGAAAGACTGCAATTAGAAAGCATTCTACATGCTAATATGAAAAAAAGTATACTTAATTTTCAGAGAAAAATCAGACTGAAAATCTCTGCTACAGGAACAGCCTGTATTGTGACTGTAGTGTAGATGTCCCCATTGCAGACATATTGCATTTTGTGGATAAAATCTTACTCATTCAAATGCATCTACAAATTTTTATTATGTAGAAAACAAAGACTAACACATTCAGCAACATGAACAGATAATTCCTTCATTAAGGAAGGGGTGGTGTGTTTGGAATGGTGGGGGGGCTGTGTATCACAAAGTGCTCCAAACAAGTACAGACAATAAGCAGTTTGAACACTGAAAGCTACATTTAAACACTGATCAACAACTGATTGGGGCCCTACAACCAGATCCCTGACTGCACTAATAGCCTTCATGGCCTTGAGGTGTTTTACCCAGAGCTTCCCTGCCCTTCTTAAACAAGCAAAACTTACTGCATCTAGCAACCAAAAATAGCTCACAGGATTCTAAGTTTGTAGGTGCCAAAGGATCTCAGTAGTAACTCTGACCTTCCATTTTCCTTACCAAAAACAAAAAATGCAAGTTAGTGCTGATATTCATGTACTTCAGCTTAATCGGATTAAGATAATGTCCAGAACTACACAGACACTGATCTAGACCTCTTATGAACAAACAACGAGGCTTCAAAAATAAGGTTTTACTTTGTTACAAAGAATGAAGATAAATTCTTCCTAAAGAGTTGGTGTGCTTATCTAGCTACAGCCAGTCCAGAATTTAGTCAGGACAAATAGGCAGATGAGATTTTGAGTCTGAGTTGAAAGAGAGCATGAAAACACTGAAACTAGGTGTATCATAAAAGAGCAAAACAGCAGATGAAAAATTAAGGTAAACAAGTAAAATTTATCTGACTGGTAAGTTGAAAAAAGAAAGAAAAATAGTTAAAGCTGCTGTTGTAATAAATCTCTACTTTCATTCTGACTGCTATCATCTCACTAAAATATTGTCCATAATTATTTACTGTGCTTCTTTTGTATTTTAGCCAGCTTCTGAGGACTAACAACTATTTTCTCACTTATGTGGAACAGGATGCAGGGCCACGTAGTCTGATCACTAACTGAAGCAGCGAGGTACTGTAGAAAGCCTAGGAGTCTAGTGAAATAACTTGGTCAGCAGTAGAAATGAAGTCAGCAATTTATTTAGGAAATTTTTAAACTAACCTTATTTAAGTGCCAAGTCAGGGAAAGAAACGTTAGATCAAAAATTATCTGTGAAATCCTGGTTCTGTGAATGTGAACATTTCACTGTAGTCCACAATGTTAAAGTACAATAATGTTAACAAGTGTTAAATTACAATAATGGGCTACCTTCTCCACAATAACCACATTTCATTTTGCTCACAGATGGATGGATATATGTAAGAAAAAGGAGCTACGCATGTACTGGAAATGCATAAGATGATCTTCAGAATTCAAGTATTTTACCACATAATCACACTTATAAATAAAAGACTTGAAAAAGAATAAAGTACCTATCGCTTCCATGACTTTTAAACAGCAGACATAGATTTATACTATGAAACTTTTGTTCATGGAAATGTAAAAATTCCATGCAGTAACTGAAGGCACCTTAAAGATCAAGAAAGCTAAAAACTTCTGTATTTGCAAAATGCTGTAACAGTGGAATCCTAAAAGCTGAAGCAACTGCTGGTGTTATTGTTCAAAACGCAAACGTAAGAAGAAGACAAAATCTTTAACGCTTTCCACAAATATGCAGAAAAAGTAATTATTAGGTTGAGAAGAAAAATAAGGCTAATTTTGTAACATACCTGACTAACTCTACTGACTTCTTCCTCTTCCTCTTCAGCTTCTTCCCCAAAGGAAAGCAGGTTAAAGTTTCTTTAAGAGAAAAAAGAAAATTTCTAGCAAAATTTTAAATACTGTCTTAGTAACATTCCATTAACTTTAAATATATTACGTTCATGTTGTACATGATTTTCAAAAAAACTTTTGTACTGCTAAATGTACTAATTCCAAACAACTACTGCATTTCGCTTTGCAATAAATCATAAATATTTTAAAAAGTATTTTGTATTGTGCTCCAGAGATAAAACAAGGATAGCAAAGCATCGGTAAAGACACAGTTTAAGAAATCTTGTCTTGGTTAACTTTCTCAGATTCTTGAATGCTGACAATTCTGTTGCAGTTTTTTCTCTACAGAGAGGCATTCAAGACACAAGATTTTCAAGATATGATGGCTCAGAAAGGTATCAAATGTGTAAACATTTATGGAATGCAATTAACAGAAATTTTATCTATAATTTCTTTTTCAAGACTTAATTGTTCACACTGTTGGAACCAGTCAGTGCAACATGTTCTATTTTTATGCAGCAGAACTCACAGTATGCCTACTTTAGAGTTTCTATTACTTTTCACTGCATGTTTGTGACTATGAATTTTCATTCACAGAAACTAAAATTTCCCGTGTCAAAATGCCTGCCTCTTGCTAAGTAATTCAGTGGGGGAGAAATGGTATCTGATAAAATAAGCTCAAAAAATCCCAAAAAACAGAGCTGTGACCTAGTCACTCCTACCAGTAGGTTTTACCTGCAGTGTCATCTCAGTCAGACAATTGCACATTGTGGAATATGGGAAAGATAAACTACCTTTTATTATTTTTAATGAACTATCACTATGCATGAAACAGTTACAGCTCAGCAGATGCACAGTAACATTTCAGTCAGAGAAACTAGATTTGCATGATCCTCGCAGGAAACAAGAAGTGCCTCAAAGGCAGAAATGGAAATAAAAAACTGCCAAGCTACAAATTAAAAGTGAAAGAAAATTAACCATCATTTATGTTGCATATATTTACTTTGTGCCTTTTACTTTGGACTTTTTATTAGTTTCTTCTTCTGGTTTGTCCTTCTTCAGTTTTCTGTTTGGTCTTGGGACAATGTCATCAAAAGGATTAAACAAAACCTGTTAAAAAGACCAATATTTTAGACACACTTTTAGTAAATATTTTGTAATTAAGTGATTTAATATTTTGAAACAATACACAAAAGGATAAGCCAAATTCTCTGAATACTATACAAGGAAGAATTTTTAAATGTCACATTTCAAAACAGAACATACCTCACTACTTCTTATTTTGTGTGGACTGAGAGGTCTCTCTTCCTTGTCGACTTCTACTTCAGCCAGGCGCAACATGTTATATATTGTATCCCCTGTAACCTGGCAAATTTACAAAGAAAGGTTTGAAAGTTCTTGACTGTAATTTGTGTTATTTATTCTGCAAAATACAAGGCAATTATTATGTAAAAAAATTTAGAAGTACAAGTGATATAGGAAATATTGTAAGCATGTAAGACTTCTAAAAGACCGCAAGCACAATGTACAAAAGTTTGTGGTTTTAAATTTAATGGCAAAAGCTGAAGGAATACAGGCAGTTCTGAGAATGTATCAGAGGAAGATGTTAAAGTCTTACTGTGAGCTATGGAACAGATAGACAAAAAAAAGGGAAATAAGAAAAATATTTCCTTAATTTTCTTTTAAGTAAATCATGAGAGTGGTAAATTCATCTCGTTTCTCATCATCCTGTTCCTTCTTGGGTAATTAGAATCTAATTAATTCTAGAGAGAATTTTCTAACATGTGATTAGTATTAGATGAATTGACTAATAACAGAGCCATAATAATACTAATAAGATTATTTAAAGACAGCACAACATGAAAATACAATTTAGAAAAATAACAACAGCAAAATAGATAATAACAGGAACAATCCACAGAAAAATTTCTACCAGATATAAGAAAGCAAGAGAATGGAGAGAGCCTAGAAAACACTGAAATAAATTTCAAATGCACATAGCAGCAAACAATATTAAACTAGCCTTCAGAGAAACTTCTAGAAGCTTCTGTCAGACTTAAACTGGGACTCCAATTCATGTAACAGACCTTTCCAAAGATTGTGTGCTTGTTGTTAAGTTCATCTGCACGACCCAATGTAAAGAAAAATTGACTTCCGTTATCATGGGGCCCAGCATTTGCCATAGCAACAAGTCCTCTTCGATTAAATCGCAGTCGTGAGTGGAACTCATCCTGGTAAAAGCAGGACAGAAAAGAGAACAAATTCAGTATAAAACTATTTTTTCATTCCTTTAGTTGCAGCATGATAGGAGATAGGAGTGATTTCATTTACATCAATGTGCACACACAGAAAAAAAAAGCTGCTAATTTTCTTTTGAATTAAGACAGTAATAAACTCCAATACTTCAAAATATTTTGAAACTCAATGCCAGAATTATACTTAAAAGCTCCTACTCCGAGCAGCAAAAATTATTTTTAGTCAGTATTTCTAATCCCTAGTGCCTATAATGATGCAAACAAATGAACAATCTTCAAAAGAAACTATAAACACACAACGAACAAACACCAAAAAGATTAGAAACGGAAATATCAATAACAGAAAGGCATATTACTACTTAAAAAAATTCTGTCTTGTTAATTTTACCTTTTTCCAGTCATTGCTTAAAAATCAAATATTATTTTTATTTGCATTTGTTATTTCCCCAATATTAAGAAAATAAAAAACATTTTAAAAAGTAACTGCTTTTCATACACTTCTTGCAAAAATACTATTCAAGACAATCACTGTATTTATGTGAAAAATTCCTTTAAATCTTAATTCATGTGAAGTTACTGAAAGCACATTGACAGGTTGTAATAGTACAGTAATGCAAAAATCCATAGGAAGAACATTTTCTGGATTGAGAAAGACAAAATAGGACTCCTTTCAAAGCAAGGAGAAAGTGATGAATACCACTGTAATACCATAATGCTAAACACTGCAATACCGAGACACCACTACTTGGAAGCAGCAACGCTACTACAGTATTGGTAGTTTTTGTTTTGTTCTCTGCTCAGGTATCACTCCCTCCCACAAACTTCAGGTTCGTGCTAGATGCAAAAGTCCAGCAACAGGAAGATGGAAGGCTCAGAAACAGGCTTTGCAGCTTCAGTCACAAGTTAAAGGTGCCTGCCCCACGTGAAATAAAACAGTCAGGCAGAACAGAACACAGCTGCTGAGCCTGTATGTAGCTTCACTCAGGATCTGAGCCCCCAGGTTTACCATTATACCAGAGTAGCTAGATTTAAGAGCTCTCAATTTAGAAGGCCATATTCAATCATACTGAAGCACCACATGAAGAGGCAACTACTGCACATGTATGCATCTCGTATCAGATCTGATTTTTCAGAACTTGGTAGGAAGAACAACAGATAAAGAATAACAAACAAATTAATGTATAAGCTATAGATACACACCTTGAAAGGAGCTCCATACACTGATTCTCCTCCTGATCCAGTACCAGTGGGGTCACCCCCTTGCACAATAAAGCCAGGCACTACTCTGTGAAATATTGTGTTATTGTAATACTCTAAAAAAAAAAGAAAAAAAAAAGAAAAAAAAAAAGGAAAAAGAATAAGATATTAAATACATATAAGTGGCCTCAAATCTGAACATTCATATTTGATCATGCAGTGATGTCCAGAGTTGAAGTTCCAAAAAGCAAATACTGAACTAGGTTTTGCTGTTGGCTTCTATTTGGCTCCCTTCTGTTTTCCACAGTCTTAAGAAATCACACCCTGTGGTGTCACATGTTTCTTTTGCAAAAAATCCTGCCCATCACTGATGAGATGACTTTGATGAACTACAGTCTTTTCAGCTTCTAAGTTTTATTATGGGAATGACACTATCAAAATACACCAAAATAAAAGGAGAACTACAAATACTGTGCTGTACCCTGGATGAGATCTCACATACAACATTAGCAATATCCATACACAGATGGATTTGCACTTTCACTCACCAGCATTGAACACCTTTCATCACCTACACTATACCTAAACCAGTAATTTTTTCAGAATGAAATATGGTACATTGAAAAATAGGTACATTTTGCTCCCTAAGCTATCTTCTTTTATCTATCTATATAGCTATCTGATATAGGTTACAAGATCATAAGAAAAAAAAAGGAAGGAAAATATAACTTTACCTGAACCAACCCCTTGGCTGATATAATAATAATAATAATAATAATAATAATAATAATAGTACAAGAAAAAATCTGCAGCATGCTGCAAGATGAAGTAGGGTATGCAAATGTTGCAGCATAACCAGACACAGTCATGTATGGTTCTATGCTGGGATATTAATGATATATACTTAAATGTATTATACAAAGAATAACATACTACACAGCAGTTAAAAAAAATCAGAAAGGAAATAAAGCCCACCGAGTACACATGAACCTTTATCACAGGCTAAGAAACTCCTTTACCATTGCAAAAAGTCTCAACATTAGGTAAAAGAACACAAAACAGAATGGAGCTGTGCTGGAGGCACAAAGCCTAGACTGCTATTTTTGTTTAACAGATGAAGGCTAAAAGAACTCTCAACAATGCTATAAATTTTTAAATTGGAGAATAGCTCTAGTTAGAAAACATATAAAGGCACCATGTCTTTCACAGATTTTTGTTAGTTTTCTCAGTACGGAGCTTCTCATTCTGGTACCCACTACTTCAGTGGAAAGTTTTACAGAGCTTCCATCAACAAAAAAATACAGCAACTGAAACACTAGGAGCACTCATGGAAAACAAAAAAAAGAAATGGTGGTGTAAATAGTGATGCAGAAATGAGAATTCTGGAGAATGTCCAATATAGCATCACTGTCATTTCATACACACACTGTTATACTTTGTAGACATTTGCTGAAAATAAGCCTTCTCAAGACTCTGAAAGATGATGTTTCAATACTATGTCATCTGCTCAATTTGAGAAAACCATCCGATATTTTTACTTTTTTTTTCTCCACCAGCTTCATTGGTAACCTTGAAAAACATTGTCTGAGTGTCAATTAATAATTTCTCACCAGATATAAACTTATGACATACTAAGTTGAAACATAATTATGACCTCTATTTTACAGAAAATGCACAAAGATCCCATATAATTAACTTCAACAACTCCCATCCCATTCAGTCATTACCTTCCATACATAGCTGGATGAAATTTCTGCATGCTTTTGGTGCTTCTTTTGACCATAATTCTATATCTATTTCTCCTGCTGTAGTTCTCAGCAGAACCTATAAACATGCAGATAAATGCAGCCTCAGTTTTATTATAACTTAGTCACTGATCACAGAATTAACTGCCTAAAAAAAAAAAAAATCTGAATTTCTTATATTTGTAAGAGTGGTATACATTTAAGCGTGTTGGGTAGCTACTGTTAGTTTTAACTAGCACTTCCAGAACTTGAGATACAGCCCTGAATCAACATGTATAATAAAGATGTATAATATAGCTGACATAACATAACAATATAACACAACATAACATAACATAAAATATAACGTGGCTGATACTTTATAGAAACTTAGATACCCTATATCATAAGGAAACAATGTGGGGGAAAAAAAAGCCATAAATATCCAAAGGTATCGCTCTTAGAAATAACATAATTACATTCAGTGAGAGATCGTAACAAAATTAAGGACGTAAGATATAATCGGGAATAGTGGAAATTAAATTAAACGCTCCGAGGACTGCTCTGTGTTATGTCCCCAGACATCACGCCTCGTGCTTTGACTCCGGCAGCACCGAAGAAGTAACTTTAACCAAACCAGTCCACCACAGTAACAACGACCTCCCGAGCCCCAGTCATCAACACCACCCTCACCACCACCACCACCCCCATCATCATTACCACCACCACCATCACCACCACAACTTCGTGTTCCTCTCGCCTGTCCCCCTATAACCCTACAACATAAAACTTCTCCAGGATTTCACCCTGGCAGCCTCACCTTCCCGTTGGTGGGCGGCTCCTGGATGTAGATGTTGCTCATGGTGGGGAAAGGACCGGCTCGGCCGGCGAACCCTCCCCAGCGCCCGACGCTGCCGCCCGCTTCGCCTCCAACACTTCCTACTGCCCCACGCTGCCCGCCATCATGGGCGCCTGTACGCAGCACAGGGAAGGGGGGACGAAGTTGCACAAGCCGGGAGAAAGAATGAAGGAATGAGTCCTCGGCCGGAGTGTCTCAGAGATTCAATGCGAAAGCACGTACCTTGGGAAAGATTCGCACGCTTCTCCACACTCTGCGGTCCCCCACTCTAAGTCCCACCCTAGGGAAGCTGAGCCCCCCCCTGCCTTCCCTGAGAGTGGTACGGTCCGGGCGTGCGCCGGGCAAAGCCTTCCGGCGGGGAGAGGCGTCGCTGCGCGAGCGGGCCGGGCCGGTCCGGAGAGAGCGGCGGGATGGCGCTGCCGGGTGAGGGGCGCTCGCCTGGGACCGCGGCGGGGCAGCGGCAGCGCCGGCCGGCTCCGGCCCGGCAGTCTGGGACGGGAACGAGCGGCGGGGCGGTGGACAATTGGGAGAATTGCGCGGGGAGGGCGCGCGGCCGTGCGCGGCGCTGGGAAGCGTGAGGGGGGCGGCGGGCGCTGCTCCGGTCCGCGCTGCCGGGGGCAGCGGCAGCGAGATGAGGGAGATGGGGATGGGGCCAGAGATGGAGATGGGGCAGAGATGGAGATGGGGCCGGAGATGGAGATGGGGCCGTGCCCGCGCTGGGCAGGGCGCTGCAGGGCGTCCTCTTGGGGCTGCGGGGCCTCTTCCCGAGCTTCTGGGTGACCCAGCGCTGCGTTCCCATTGCCTCCTTGTCTGAGGTTAGAGCTGAAGAACGGTGCCTGTCAGACTTGGGTTTTCTTCTCCACTGTCGCTCTGGATTAACGCTTGTGTCCCCGTAGATTGTTCCTGTGAGACAGGGCAGGCAGAAACACCTGCGCGGTTTGCAGGGTGTTCAGGTCTGCGTTGGCCCAACACGTTCGCCATTGCTTCGTAGTATTTTCTTGTCCTGAAAAATGGGGAGTGTTTGGTTCGAGAGCAGCTGAGCAGGCCTGAGCTGTGGTGAGCTGCTTCTCTGATGAACAGAGGGCCTTCATAAGCTTGTTCCTATTCTAGAAGGGGCTTTTGAAGAAGACATGTTTGCATTCAAAGATTTCCAAAGCTTTTCTTTTCAATCTTATGTGCCACTGAATGAATGAAGTCCTTAGTTTTGTGCTACTTGTTAATTGTCTTGAGAGTTAAGATATGGGAAGACGGAGTGAGAAAGGAAAAACTTCTTGCAATTTGGTTGCTTTTAGTCATCTAAAATTTCATCTAGTCTAACCCCCTGCCCCTAACATTAATATTTAAAGCCAAAAAACAAAAATGAAATTTCAGTCCTAGGAATTTGGTGGGAATATTTGATGACAAAATTTACTTTCTTGTCATCTGTTGGGTGTCTCTTTTGGAGATCCTGACTTACACAGGAGATTTCTGTGGTGTGTGCATGACTGTGCTGACTGACCTCCCTTGGCTGGAATGCCAAATTTTTCTTTACCTATGGCTCAGCTATGCAGCGGGGCTGAGGTTGACTGTATTTCAGAATGTTGAGATAAAGTAGGTGATGTACAAGCAAATGCTGGTTTGAGTGTTTCTCTGTGACATTACAAGATACAGGTATGCTATTGATTTTTATTTTGTGACTCTTTTTTCTATATTCCTTACCTCCTTATCTCTCATCGGTGTCCTTCTAAAGATAGTCACAAAACAGGTACCTGAACACTGTTGACAATGAAGGGGATATGTAATACTAAGGTTTTGGGATCTGCAGAAAATCACTTGTTATAATGGAATGTATGGATCTTTGTTGCTTGGCTTTCCAATACGTTTTGAGGCATAAACCTCAGTTGTCTAAGTTTCTAGGGTAGTTTTTTCAACTTGTGGTTTGGAGGTTTCTGTTATTTTGAGTAGAATTTTCTAAAAACAGTGCTTGTTTCAGTAAATCATAGTTTAAATTAATGGGGCCAATGTACTCCATTTCTGATGGTATACGGCTGCTTAAGTCGCTAGGCTTTTTCTGCACTATTCAGTTGGGAGATAGAATAGCATTGATTTTGGGAATTCAGTTGTCACTTTCATTACAAATGGCTTAAATGATTAAAATTAACAGGTTGATCTGTTGGGGGGTGGGGCAAATCCCTGGTGCTTCTCCTGAATTATGTCCTACTGTGTCTGTTTAACTTAACTGTTGTCTCACATGGGAGAATCACACACTTTCAATACCTAAAATTTGCATTATTCAGATCCTTCTTCCTGCTTAGAATCCAAACTTTTCTGTTACTGTCTTCACTTTCTTACAAATTTGCTTTCTTGTATTCTTTGTATTTGGTGTTCTGTTGTCTGGATTCAGGATAATTTAACAATTTGTTGACTTTTATTTCCTTCTTTCAGGAGTGATTTTTGTTTGGTTTGGTCTCTTTAATTGCCTTGTAAAGTCAGTTTTTGTAATTAAAATATAAATCACTTCAAGAGTTTACAGTGAATGCCTGTCAACATCCTTGCACTGCTAGAATTTATATAGTGTGCTACAGATCACTGGAATGTTAGATGTCTGCTGCTGTGTTCATACTGTAACTAAACAAATGGAAAGGTCACAATAAATTAATTAGGATTTGGTGGTAAATTATATAAGAGTAAATGATCTCTAGCAGTTTAAACTAGTCAAATGTGTTTTGATAGATTACTGCACAGAAAAGCCTTAGAAATGCAGTTTTTTAAAGAGATCTTAGTGTACCTAATACTCGTGAGGGGCAGTCACTTCTGTCTGTGTACTGACATTACCAAGCTACATTTGAAAGAAACTTGAAGGTTCTCTTCAACAACACCTGATGGGTGAAATTTTCTCTTTCAGGTGGAAATAAGGATAATATTAGAGCTGGATGCAAGAAGTGTGGCTACCGTAAGTCTGTAATAAGCAATGTGAAGTTACAGTGTTTTCTTCAGTTTGTGATGGTGGTTGGAACTGCCTTTTGAGGAGAGGGGGAAGAAAGGAAATAAATATTCGCTCTTCTTGCCCAAACATTTGTCAGTTTAAATTACCATATTATTTTTATTTTATTTAGTTCATGTTCACTCTCTGGTTTCTCACACTTATCAATGCTCTTTGAGTTTCTCAGCCCAAAAAAATGCTATTATATTCATACATACTACATTTCAATGCAATTACTTGAGAAACTTTGAATTGAAAGCACCTTCTTTGATATATACTGAGATGAGCACTTGTGCTTCTTCTGAATCTTACTGCAAAGAGGCAGGCATTTCAATCCAATCTAATTCACCAGAAAAAAATAGTTCAAAATCTGTATAATTTTTTATGCTAAGAAAATATTATTTTGTGCATTGCGTATTTCAATAAATGCCTCCCTTTATTGCTTACAAGTTCTGCAGTTGGCATTTAGCTTATGCTTTGGATTATACACTGATTGTACATGTCTGTGGCTACTTCCCTGATTAATGGAGACAGGTCTTAGTGAAGATTTTAAACTTTTAATCACTGACTCTTATTTTTAGAACATTGGAGGAATGGACACTGTTTTGTACTGAATTGTCTTGAGCTTTTAGCACAGTGAGTTAAGCTGTTTGGGTTTTTCATGAGCTTTAGGTTGGGTGACAGGAAAAAAGCTTGCTTCATTCTTTCACTTCAGGCTTTGCAACAAATTTTGTCAATGAGTTGCTTTGTGTATCTGTTCTTTCAAAGAACGGTGGATATAAATATAGATTTAGTGCTTTGTTTCTACATGCAACAAGTATCAGAAGCTTTCTGGAAGAGAAGGAAACTTGTAGTCAAATCACATGATCCATGTTTAAATGTTCCTAAAATCTCTGTCTTCAAAGTGTAGGTAGCTTGACATCATCCTTACTAAGAACATGAGCTTATTTCAATTACTACTTGAGTTACTTTGTCTCCCACACCATATCTTCCTTTTTAAAAAAAATTCACTTTATTATTTCAATGAGTGTATTCAGGACAAAGTTTCTAGCTGGTCATGACTATCAAGATGTAACTTAGAAAACTAAAAATACTGGTCAGGCAGCAGTTTAGTCAGTATTAAGTGCTGGTTATTAAAGATTATGTCTCATAAGCCAATAGGATTCTACAATTTCACTAGAGGGAGTTAAGCATTATAACACCTACTGTAATTTTTGAAATATTTCATGCTATGTTTTCAGGTCATTTCTTTAAAAAGTATCTAAGACTATTAAAAAATAGAAACTAAAGTTGAAACAAATCTTCAAATTAGCAGAATAGGAGAGAGGCCATAAAGCACTATTAAATGGAAAAGCATTGCATGACCTATCAAAGTTCTTGGAGACTTTTTCAAAGTAAGCTTTCTCCTGCCTCTTCCATAGATCACAGCCTACCTTTTTTCCTTTTGCTTCTCAAAATGGAACAATACAAAAATCAATGTTCTTTAGTTTTTGATGTTTTTTGGTAAATTGTAATTTTTCTTTCTGTATATTTATTTTGTTCAGCTGGTCATCTGACATTTGAATGTCGAAACTTCCTCCGAGTAGATCCACAAAGAGATATTGTTTTAGATGTTAGCAGCACTAGCAGTGAGGACAGCGAGGAAGAGGAACTGCAGAGGTTACAAGCCATGCGTGAAAAAAAGAGTAAGGTGTTTTTTGTGGGTTTTGGATAATAGTCTTCTGACATGCAGGGACTCTCATTTTATCCTTTTTGATAGCTACTTTTAGTCCTTTTAGCCTGTATTTAAAAATAGGTCTTTATGTGTTCAGACTTCAGAGATTTGATACACCTATGCTCTTTTAGTATTACGATTAATTCCTTCTATAGGAAGTTATTAATGTACCTGTTTGCAACATCTCAAAAGAGGCTCCTAAATACAAGAGATTAATTGATCTTTTACTAAGAAGCTGCTTAGAAAAAAATGATATGGATGTTCTGAGTTAATATTTTAATTACAACATGTAGTTTAAACATCTTCTAACTAATAAAAAGTATGACACCTGAATTTCTCTCCAGTTTCTAAGCAGGTTTTTGACTGAAACAGCTAGTAAATTGGAATTCAGTCATTCATATTTGGAGAAGTACTGTTCTATATTTGGAAGGTCTGAATATCAACTCATTGTCAGAGTAAGAATTGATGAGTTGTTTATCAGATACTTGAGTTCATTTGAATTTGGACTTTGAAGAGGTTGTTCACATAACTTAGAAGGAGAGTTTTTTCCTCCACAGTGTGTTTTTAATGAATGAACATTCTTCTCTGCCCTTCTGTTTTTCATTATGTTTTGTTCTGTTGCTGTCGTATGCTCTGACGTTTAGTTCCTATGGAAGATGCTATTTAGAAAGGAAAAGGGATTGATAGAACCCTTAAGGTAGCTGTACACTTCAAAAGAAATGGATAGGCTGTTTATCAAGAGTGCTGGATTGGTACTGCAACGGTTCATTCTTGGAACAAGTCTCTCTGGAAAAAATACTTAACCACTTATGTATTTTTGAATGTAAAGGTTGGGTTTTTTCAGTCCTGAGCTGATTGAAGATGGATATCTGCAGGAAAAACAGCTGTTTACTTAATCTTCTAATATTCCTGTTCATTATATGTTTTTTCAAATTGTGTCTGCTACGTATATTGTAAGGAGAAGTGTATCTGTCAGTTATCCAGATAGAATTTTGCCATTTTCTCATCTTCCCAAGATTTTGCACTATTTTCTTAAAAAAAAATTCTGTTTGTTCACCCATTTTCATTCATGTTTTTTCATTGCTCCAAAGGTAATTTGCTCTTTTATGTCATACTAAATTCTTTTAAGTTCCACTCCATAACATACAGACGAATAATTTGTATATGTGGTAGCAAAGGAAGAAGTACACCAGCATTCAGACTTTATGAAAAGAGTCCTAGGAATAAGATGGAATACTCAAAATTGGCTTTCTTTTTTAAAGATAAATTGTAAAGGCAATATTTTCCTGGTAGCTGAATGTGTATTTATGTGGTGGATTTGCATTTTGGAGAGTTCAAAAGTACTTTCTGAACTGGAATAGAAAAATGTAATGTCAGAAATTTCACCTGTGTCATAAAAACATTGTTTTTAAATGAGTTGTGAAGTTACTATGCCACACTGTAGAGCATTAGGGCAGGAGGCAGACACGACCAGATGAGGGGTGACTCCTCTGCCAGTCTCTGTAGGCAGTACATTGACCAATAACTCAAATGTGTCTCGCTTACGGCATTGCAGTTTGTGAAGCATGAAATAGGAATGAGTGACAGTAACTCAGGGAAGCCTGACAGAATATTATTTTTTTTTACTTGTTCTAGTTTTCAGACTTGGACAATAAATATGTTAAATATTAAAACTGTTAAAACACAGAAGAACAGATATGAAAACCTGAATCTGATGTAAATGTATTGGAAAAGGTCTTTTTGCTACATTTTACAGGCCTTCCTTCATTCTTAGTGCTTAGATCAATATCAATACAATGTAAGTAGTGTATGAAAGTCCTGCTGCTACTGCAATATATTTCTGAAGTTGATATACTAACCAGAATTTGGGGGAAGGAAAAGAAAGCCTTTTAACAAGAATTTTGTAGTAACTTGAC
Source organism: Acrocephalus scirpaceus scirpaceus (assembly GCA_910950805.1). NCBI lineage: Eukaryota > Metazoa > Chordata > Aves > Passeriformes > Sylviidae > Acrocephalus > Acrocephalus scirpaceus. Next base: position 8,506,261 of record OU383776.1, read on the forward strand.
ATTGCTATTAAAGCTACTTTTTAAATGCTGATCTTAATTCAAACAAGTGTTTTGTAAACTTTAACTTTCTACTCATAGATTTAAATGAAGAGGAAGAAAAAAAGAAGCAAAAAAGAAAAAGCAAAGAGAAAACAAAGTTAAAAAGACCAAGGAAAAGGTAACCTTCACACACCTCTTTCCATTTTAAAACACAGCTTTAGAAATATTTTTGACGTACTTGTGTTTCCTCAGGAAATAATAATGCTTCTATTGATGCAAGTTAATTTGCAAGTACATCTTCTGTTTGAAATTTTTTCCGTTTTCAAGTGAGAACTGATTAATGGTAAGGTAATGGTAAAATAATGGTAGGGTAAAGTTTCTTAGATTAGTGGTGGAGTTGCAGGCTTTCTGCCATGGAGTTAGGATCATAGGAGTCTTGGAAGCTGTAGCAAGGTGCAGGTCTGCTGATCAGAGAAAGCAGAACTCCCCCTGACTGTCCAACTCTAGGCAAGCTGTGATGGGAAAAGAACAAGTCAGGAGGATTGTGGGCTTGGTCCCCAGCCTAGCCAGGATGGAGACAGCTCTCTGAAGTTCAGAGACTGTGGGGTTCTTTGTGTGCACACATGGGTGTGTACACACACCTACAGGCACACACGTGTGCACTGAGTAATTCGCAGTTATCAAAAGGGAAACCTCTGTAATCCTGAACAGGTGTTGAGTTTCAATGTACCTGCTAACGTAGAAGCCTAAAACCAGTGTTACTCCAGTTTCAGAGGAAAATGTCATAATACCCCTATGTATTGTGAATCTGAGTTCTGGCCTGTGGACTGACTTGGTATTTTGGGGGTTTTTTGCCTTTTTTTTTTTTTTTTTTTTTTTAAGTGAGACTGTAGGTGAGACTAATGTTTCCTCATTAGGACAGTTGATAAGACAATATGCACTGGAAGGTATAAACTGTAAAAAGTATTTGGAGACCATGAGACGTCTCTCAGAAGGAAAGAAACAGGATTTAAAACCTGTTGTATTTGCATTTTTCCTTATTTACATTGTGTAGCTTGTACTTTTAAAGACAGCCCTTACACTTGTGAAGAAGTAGAACAGAAATGAGTCAATCTGGTTGCTGATTTTCTTTACATTCAAGTAATAGTTAATCAAGTAAACATTAGAACAAAACTCCCTCTTTAATATTCATGAATATTTAATGACTTTTATTGTCCTCATAGTTCTTTTATGTATGGAATCACTCATCACTGCTGGTTAGATACCAATACTATGAGCTGCAAGAACATAAAAATTTTTTGTAACTGTTTCTCTTAGATTTTTGCATCAGGAATATATATCTGAAGGCACTAATTAGCATTGTTATTGATCATGTGTATTTTAAAAGCAGAAGCTCTACTTTATCTTTTGATGGCCTGTACTCTTGGTCTTTCTTTTCTCAAAGACTGAAAACCCACACAACTTACCTAGTCCATTATTTTTTAATCTGTATTATAAACATACTGCTTTTCTGGCATGAAAGTCATCATTTAAGTTAAACATGCAGACTCAGATATTGTAAGCTTTCCAGTGGATGCTACTGTACAAATTCTACACCAAATTGAACTTGTGACATTATAAAAATACTGACACCTTAAATTATTATTGTGTCATTTTCCTTCTTTAATTACATATTGATCTGCATTTTTTTACTAGATCTTCCTCATCAAGTTCAGCAGAAGAGGATGAACCAAAGTCAAAAAAACAAAAATCACACAAGAAAGAAAAGGAAAAGGGGAAAAAGCATAAATCTAAGAAAGGAAAGCATCATAAAAAGGAGAAAAAGAAGAGACGAAAGGAAAAAAGTTCATCATCTAACAGTTCAGACAGTTCCAGTAGTGACTGACATGCTGGTCTATTTTTGTATTTGCTTCTGCAGAGAAGATGATTTTCCTTTCATAGCAAGTTTATTTATGCTTTGCAATGCTGTTTCAAAATGGGATATATTTTTTTTTTGAGAAATCTATTTGCATACATCAGTGCTTCAAATTACTAGATGGACCATCTATGAAAAAAATCTGTTTTTCTATTTCAGCTTTATTAGTACTAAACCATGCAACTAGTTCACTCAGTTTTGGTTCAGTTGTGATTGTGTTTGTAATCCTTTACAGTAGGATGTGGTAAATTTCAGTTTGCAAGTCTTTGTATAGAAAGATATGGACTTAAATATGCATAATGTCAGAATGGTTACATCAAATTTGGAAATTCAAGTGAGATTTTTTATTACCCTTTAAATACATGTATGTTTTGCATCACATTTTCTGCTTACATACATTAATCAGTGAATGCAAATATGAATCAGTGTTCAGGTCCTGAGAGTGGAAGAATGAGCAACGAGAAGCTAAAAGAGATTGATCCTTCAAAATTATCTTCTAAAACTGATCTAGTCAACTAGACTGCGAAACATAATTACACATTCTTTTGGCAGGATCACTACAAGCAAGCTGAAAATAAAGAGAAGCAAACAAAAGCTATCAGTTTTTAAAGTCCTTTTTCCTTGGGTTTTGTTCTTTTATGGTTATGGCCATTTCATCTTTGACATAGATGTAAAGGTTTGGATATCAAAACAAGACTTCTAGTATTAAACTTCAGTTATTTCTTCATTCCTGTCAATTGTTACTAATTTCAGTTTGCATGAATCACACTTTTGTGGGCTAACCCTGGCATAACTGCTGCTGTCGTACAGGCCCCAAATAGTGATTGTATCCCTGCTACTCAACAGGCTCCACAGCTCTTGCAATACAAAGTGATGCCAGTACAAACGAGTGCTATTCTCTGCCAGCTTATCTCAGTTACAGAATGAAATGCCTATTTCCAGAAAGAAAGACAAGAATAAAGCATGTGAGTAGTATGTGGGGTGGGCATGCCAAATGCATGGTGTAATGAAGAGTCAACAACCTCCCTATGCCTTACAGTAAACTCTGAAATGCAAATCAGTCTCTGTCAACAGGCACCAGGAAACAAAAGCAGATACTTGGGTGTTTCCTTCAGTCATCTTTCCCAGGTAGTGGAAGTAAAATGTGCACACTGGCAGTCGAGCTGCTAAGCTGGGAAACAAACAGTGCTGCAAAATGCACCAGAACCTGGAATCACTGAATTGAAACTGAATGAAGCTCTTGTTTCATAAATAGCCAGAGGAAATACACCTTCACAGCACAAAAATTACAGCTTCAGCCATCTCTGCAACTTGTGAGACACCAAGGAAAACCCTTCAGTATCTTTCACAGTTTAGAGCATATACATTTTTTCAATGTACCTAGAGTAATTGAAAGATACTTTCAACACAAATAATTTTGTATAACTCATATTAACCTCATTTGAATACATACCAGATTAGGATGTTTTAACAGCAATTCAATATTTTCTTCTTTAGATTCTGCCAAAATTATACTTCAATGCTTAGTAGTTTTCATGGTCTTTAGAGGCATTTTAACAATATACTTGCCATGTCATAATCTCTTAACTTCTGAAGTCTTTTACCTGCTACTAGCCTCATTTTGCAGTGTGAGGAAAGTGGCGTGTATGTCACTGCAGTTAAATATTCGTTTCCTGTGTTGATGCCATTTGGGTTTTCCTTTCTTTTTCCCCTATGTTCTCTGTATTCTTCACACACATTTGTAACTCTGTCACCTTTTGTATTAGTAGCTAGTTTTCCCCATTCTTTCCCATGGCCTTTCCCTAAGCAAAAAGACAAAACAGATTCCAGAGCTCCAAGCCCTGGGGGGGTGCAAGGCTCCATACAGTCTTGGTTCTTCCCGGGAACCAATGCCAAGAACAATTCTTGGAGATAACATTTTCATGGACGAAGTACAGCTAGTGCTGAAGGGGGGCTCCAGAGAAGGGGCTTGACCTGAGGAGGAATTGCATCACCACTTGTTGTCTTAATTGGTGCTTTTTATCCATTGTGCTAATTTCCTAAAACCTATGAAAATCTACTCACCCCTCGGAGGGGTGGGCTTTTGTGGACATCTTTCCATAACTGCTCCTGAAGGCCTTCAAATAAAGATCCTCTTTTATATTACCTCCCTGCTAAAATTGAGTTTCATTTCCAGGTTGGCCTGGAAATGAAGGCAAGTGTTCCCACTACAAGCTCTGATACCATTGAAATTTGTATGAATATTACTTTAAAGATTTTGTCATTTGGTGGTGTCCACTTGGGTTGTTTACAAGACTCTTTCCTGAATATTTCCTGAAGTTCAGTCAGATACTTCCTCTCTGAGGAAGTATTCTGAGTTCTTTTCAATGGTGTGTATTCATTCTTATGCACTCTGCAAGGGAGCATAAATGATGGACAAAGAAAGTCTTAGCCATAGGTACCCAAGAGGTAGAACAGAAAGAAAAATAAGTTCTTTGTGATGCAGTATTATTATGTAGGTCTACAAACTGGATGGTTTCAGGTTCCTTTTCCTTTCAAAAATAAGTCATAATGAATAATCATAGCTCAGAATTTCAAGAAGGCAATTATGGATAGAAAAAATTGCAGCATCTAGCTTTGAACTTGGAATGGACTGAGTAACATTTACAGGCTTGTTCTTTAAGAACATGAAAGCTGCTGAGATAATGCATATTGAACTCTGTATTTACTCATGCTTTTGTAGTTGACAACAGGAAAGAATGTCATAGCTGCTGGTCCCTCTGAAAAGTATCATGAGTAATGAATCTGACATGGTGCTTGTTAGCTGTTTCATGTAACAATCAGTTCTAGGAACTCCTGGGATGTATTTTTAGATGATCATCTTTTGCAACTCCTCACATCATCTCTCCCCAGTCAAAAAAGGACACAATCTCTGTGTATGCAAAGCAGAATGTCAAACATCCCAACCTTTTTCACTCAACTGATGATCCAGTTGTTCTCTGAAGTCACCACAGTAGAGGCAGCAGTGAAGCTGTTAAAAGTATTTCTGACATTGCCAAGTCTTGGGCAGCCAACCTATCCTTACCTGGTGAAAATTACCACACAGCAGACTCTCTTGGGCAGACAGACACTTGGTGCCTCTTACCACAATGCCTCTGCCCCAAGGCAGTAGTACCTGAGAAAGGCATTAATAGAAATCCTAAGATGTAAACCACTATAAATAATAATGTGTGAATAGTGAAAAATATGTAAAAAATGCTTCTGTAGTAAAAATGCGAGAACATTTACACTGTTCACAAGAAATTCTAGTATTACAATCTATGAAGATGAATTTAGGTGATAAAGAAGAACATGAGGTGGTGGTAGTAGAAAACGAAAGAGGTACAGAATAAAGAAACCAAAGAGATTAGGAAAAAAAAAAAGGAAAAATTATTTGAGAAGGAAGACCAGAAGAACAGGTTTATCTAGAAAAGCAATGTTTAAATAATAGCAATAAAGGAGAAAAATCTGAAAAAGACTGTTTAGTAGAATCCATTTAAACTTCAGCAAGATGTACTCAGTTATTTACAGTTTTCTGTGTAAGCTGAATACTTGTCCCACTGAGAAAGTGTACTGTGAAGGAGAGATTAATCCTTATTTATCTGTACTGTATATTTTCCTGAGGCTTTAACCTAGTGTTATAGTCTATGAAATATCCTGGCAGAATTTTGACCATCAAAGAATTTTAACAAAGAATAAAGTTGACTTGTAAGAAACACATTGTATATCTTATTAATTGTTCAGGAGTAGATTTAGGCTGAAAATTGGCAGAAACTTTGTTTTCATCAAAGATCTGCTGTCCCAGGAGAGCTAGAAATAACTTCTGGAAGAGGGAGCTGAGTACATACATACAATGGTTTAAATGAAGGCATGCTTGCATTAGACAGCAACAGACTGGACAAATAGAAACAGGTGCTCTCTTGGACACCAGAATTCCCATTACTACTGGTATTTAATACATTTTTAAAAAATCGAAGTAAGAGAAATACCACTCCAAGAAACTTTACAGATGACACAAAATAAGGTAAAGGCTCAACATACTGGTGAGATGGAGACTGGTTGTTCAAAGCCAAGTGAGTTCAGGCAGGAAAATGTCTTAAGACTGGCAACATGAGGCTAGATCTGGACAGGAGATTATGCATATACTGGGAACAGCCCACGTTGAAAAAAATGAAAAACCAAACACCAGGGTACAACCACCAATTAAGGAGTAAAGGTATAACTCTTGATACATGGCCGGGCCTGTTTTTGTGAAACAGTTACAAGAAAATAGAATCTCAGGGAAAATAGTCTCGGATTTGAAATGAATAATTCAGGTTTAGAACAGTTAAGTCATTGATACAACTTAAGCCACACCATGATCCCTATAAAATATATCCTGCCCACCTGTATTTAGCCTATCTTAGTTCTTTTTGAAGCAGAAAAGGTTGGTTCTGCTACTAAAGGGTAAGTTTTCCTGCATGTCAGTCAGTGCCTTCAACCTAGGTCCTAGAACCTAAACATGACCACAAACTTCCAAAATAATGCTACAAGTCTCTTCATTGACTGAAGTAACTTATGACTAAGTATGAGCAGAACTAGATGTTTCTTTAGCTTCTCTTGCCTCTTGTCCATGAAGCTGGGCAATAGGTAGGATACCTCTTACAGAGATAACAAGGAATTACATAGACACCAGCACAGACATAAGACCAATAGACATTTAATGCTCCACTGTATATTTATGCCTCAGATGGGACAGAAGTTGGTTATTTTATTTCTCCCATTCTCTGATACAAATTTCTAAATTGTACTGGATAAACATGGACCAATTATGTAAGTTAACATGCAGACTTTGCATGGTAACTTCTCATTTTGGGTAAATCAACATGCAACCTGCAGCATGTGTTAGCATGCTGTCTACTGCTGTATGCTTGTATTTTGATTCTTCTCTGAAAAATTTACAGTGTACAAAGATATTTGATTTCTTAGATTCGTATTTTTTATGAAATGAAGTATCTGTGAAAAATGGGTGGGAACGACCAGTAGAAGGTGGCTATGAAGAATCTGGTTTTGAAAAGCCGGAGCTTCAGAGCTTTAGTAAAAAAAGTTGATAAAACTTGACATATTTGGTGGGAGGGATTTTTACTTGCTTCTTACCCTGCAAAAGAATTATGGTGCCTTTAACTCATAACACTCAAGTAAAATGTTCAAACTCCAAGAAGGATTTAGAAAGCAAGTGCTGCTTTCCCCAGTATTCTCCCTAAATTGTTTGTTTCCATGCATTTGGGAGTTTATTGTGAAGTAGAGGGTATTTCTAAGTACTTGGAAAGTAAATAATGGTTCTAAATAATCTCTAAATAATTTGTATATCATTTTGTTGAGGGAATGTTTAAACTTTGATCCTACATTGCCACATTCCATTAAACTAAAATGTAGTAATATAATTAACTTTTATCTTTCTTTCACTGACATCATGTTCTGGAGCTTAAAAAGTTTTCTTCTGAATTAGTAAAAGATAATCCACTGCATTCCTAAGTAAACAAATTTATCCCTTGACACATCTTCAGCTCAGATACTTACCAGGACTTGGTTCATGTCACTATCTGTTAAGATAACTTCCATTCACCCTTGAGCACCAATATTCCTTAAGTGGCCATAAAGCTTGGGAATTACAGCATGTGTCCAATTAGGATTAGTAGAAATTATAATACAAAAGGCTTTAGGTAAGATGCTAGATTGATTAGAATTATAGAAAGGTTTCAAAACAAGCAAAGACTGTGATTTTAGCAGTCTAGTTGAGGAGGAAGAAGCATTGCTAAAGTTTCCAGAATAATAAAAGGTACACGGATGCGTATTACTATACACTTCAATATACTGCAATCTCAAAGGGATTTGAAGATAACATATCCAAGTCTATCACAGAATGTGCTGAAGTTAGGGAATTCATTGGGGTATAACTGATGTCAAGAGCTTAAAAATATTAATTAAAATGCTTAGACATTTGTCTTACTAATGTATATTCCATTGCAATAACTGTGGTTAAAACACAGAGATATGAGCTGTCATGTAACTTGGCATATGAAATTCCTTGTGATGGTATGTGAATGAATTCACTCCTTCATCTACCAATCTGATTCTCTGTGTGTACCAATAAAACAGGACTTTTAAAGAAATCTTGTGTGAAATTTACTTTCCCCCTTTCTTTCTCATGGCATCACTGTACATTCAGTCTCGAATTCATACACTTTTTTTGGCATTAATGTCTGTCTTTTCCACTTACGCTGAACAAAACCTAATTGCTTAATTGTAACTACTGATCAGCTTTGTAGACAGAATTTTTAATAGCCATTAGACACCAAGAGCTGTTTTTCCAAAATTTTAACAGTTGCAAAACCTAGTGTATCTGTGGGGATGGAGTCAAAGAGTGATTCTATTACTTTGAGACTTCTAAAAAATACATAGTCTGGCAATACAACTAGAAACAAGACAACATTTAATTGAAATAAAAAACTTTATTAACAATGTAAAACGTTTAATATCTTACAGTCTGAGATAATTCTGGCATGCCTTACAAGATCAATACTTACTGATATGCAGACACCATGCTTTGAATTCTACTGGCAACAAAATGGGCTGGCATTGTGTTTTACATTGTTTATTTTAATACACTTTCTTTTAATAAATTAATTTTTTTTTCCAAAAGCTTGGAGATAATACTATTGGCTTAAAAGGAAATCTTTTGCTTCTAGGTATTGTACAGTTTGTAGATATTATAATTTCTTTGTATTTACAAGTCCTAACTATTTTCATATATGGTTTTTGTATAATAAATGAAGATATTTTTCTATAAAGCTTTGAAGTTGGGATACAGTGGAAGACTAAATATAAATGACAGCACAAAAAGCAACTGGAGATTTGTACGAATTCTGTTACAATATTGTTTGAATGTCTTAGAACTTCAATAGTTTTGCTCTTAAATAGTTTCCTAAGCTTAAAGACTGTGAGAGAATGATCAAATGTTCTTCTCCTATGCTTAAAGACTGTTAGAGTATGATTTTAATATGATACTTGTAAGAGTACTGTACTATGCACAAACTTTAACCTGCAGCTTAAACAATTAAAAAAGCCCTCTAAAATTATCTATGAACCATAATTCATTCATGTGTCTTCTTTGAGTGATTGAAAGTAAGCATGCAAAAGATACTTTAAAAAGTTTTAAATATGCTAGATCTATTCCACAGCCATTTTTTGACCTCCATAATTTGAAAGTATTAAAACCCTTATTTGAAAAGGGGGATGGAGCAAAAGACAAAAATGAATAGCCTAGTGTAGAAAATATACTTTATAATCAAGATTAGCCACTTTTATCTTTTCAGTGGTTGAATAATAGTGGTTTAATCAAAGTCATGATTTCCTTAGTGCTTCTGTGCTTAATCTTCTAACTTGAGACAAGACAACACAATCCAAAGAATCTTCGCTTCCGTCTTCTTACCAGTGGATATGGAGTCAAGTTTAGGAGGCTGCTATCATCTGTGATGGAAAACCCCAAATTTTAACACAAGCATGTACACATATGCACAGAAAAGAGACTGTATCATTTATGTGTCCTAACAGCACCCACATTATCACAGAATCATTTTTGTTGCAAAAGATGTCGAAGATGGAGTCCAGCCTGTAACAGAGCAGCACCACATTGACCAGACCATGGCACTAAGTGCCAGGTCCAGTCCTTTCTTGAACACCTCCACCACCTCCCTGGACACTCATTCCAATGCTTGACAACCCTTTCTGTAATGTGGTAGAGCACAGGGCAAATAATAACCTGAATTTTGCACTTGAGAGTCTTTATAATGCTAATTAAAAGGATCTCCATAATAATTATGATTACCTGATCTAGGGCATATCTCAGAGTTTTAAAACTCTGGGATGCTTCCTATCCTGCAGCACGGAGGGTCAGTGATTTTCTGGTCTGTGCTGAAGGGCAGTGTAGACATCAGCCAACAAAGAAGAATTCTGTACGCCTTTATCTCTGAATTAATTCTCTATGCATTATATCCCCCCAATTTGTCTTTCCCTTCCTTATTCACAGCACACTCTTTCCTTCTAGACTAAGCCTAGACTTTTTATTACTCTTCCAGCCTTTACAATGGTACGTCTGTATCACAAGTGACACCCTTTTTCCTTTCAATATAGTTTTCAATCAAGCTATCCTGCCATGAAATCTTACTTGTATAATGAATACAATCATTCTATATTCATCCCTTAGCATATTATGATGAATGCTAGGCTGCTTAGTTACTTGGGATTAGATCTAGGACACATTCATTACATTTCATCAGCTGCTACTGTGCAAAGACTGCACCACATTTAAGGAATACCCATTATCAAGAAGACATCAAAAAGAAAAACTATTATCTTTTTAATGCTGTTCTCACGAACAAAGAGAGTGCCTGTAGATGTGGAGCATTTAACATGCCAACAAAATGAAGGCCCTTTGCTAAAGACATGCATAGGATGGAGGTCCTACCCATCTGTGCATTTCCATGGGGTGCCTGATAGCTGTCTATGGGAAAAGCAGCCTGGTGGCAGACACAAGGCAAGTAGAGTCACTGTCACATAGAGTTACTGTCAGGTCACAGAGGCTACAAGCCTCGTAGGGGTGAAGCAAACCACATCACTCAGAAGGATCCCTGTCACAGTCTGTGCAGTTTGCACCTTCATTGCCTTTGAGAAAGAAGGACCCCAGACACCAGGAAGTTCTGCCTGTGTACCACCAGGAAAAGTCTATTATTTTCTCTATCAATACTGTTACCTATAAATTCCACAATTCCTCATGTGAAACTCAAGAGGCCAAAGGTCACACACTAGATTCTGGCTCCAGTGAATCAGCAGGGAAGAGATTTTGCCTAGATTTTTCTTTTTGTAGTTTCCATTAAAGAACCTTACGGTTTTTTGTATATAAAGGAAGGAAAACCCTTCAATTATCTTAATTTTTATTAAATAAAAAAAGTTGAAAACCTACCTTGATTTTTCAGTGGTAAAGGCATAGTCTCCCTGAGTTTACTTAAAAGGTTTTTCATTTCTCTCATATCTCTGTGGATACAACAGTTAAAAAAGATACAACAGAACAACAGTTGAAGACTACATGGGGAGTGCTCATAGTATAGCTTTATATACTAAAACAATGGAGCACTAAATACAAAAATCTATTGAGCATATATGTATCAGAAGATAGGAGAGCACTTTTATAAAAATCTGATACTAACCATTCCTGGTTCAAATTTATGACCTATTCTAGCACTTGAATATTTCATGCTAAAAGTCTTCAGAGGCACAATGTGATCTTAGTGGCAAAATACACAGTATGTTTTAAAATTATAATTAGCTAGTACTAATATCATCTTCATACTTCTTACAAGCATTTTGTAGATTTTGCCATGAATGTGTTTCACTGTTCAGAAGAAAATTTTAACATGTGCAACTAACCCACGATAATACTGCACATCATTAAAATAAAATTTTGGAAACAGGGCTATCACTCTCACCTGCCTTGGAAGGACTCTGGCATGAGATTTTCTGAAAGGCAGATGATGGAAAATATGGTAACAACACATCAATTCCAAAAGCAAAATACATTTTGCTATGTTTTGAAAAAGGGACATAAATTTCCAAATGGTTTCCATTTTACACACAGATGGCAGACCTACAGGCTTGTAATGTCTTAATGCTTTCAGGATTTAAAACCAATACAGTCTTGCTTCATTCATCTACACATAAAATGGTTCTCAGAAATGCAGCAGCATGATTAGTAAAAAATTGCTCTGTTTATTCTCCACATTATGGCTCAGTAGAACAGAACTTTGCTTTAGGTAAATAAGCATGATAACAATTCAAATCTCAGCAGCAACTTGATATACAGAGCCTCGAAATACGACTTTTTGCAAAGAAATGTTGGCCATCAGGATTACTCTAGTAAAGGGTCTCATTTTTGTCTTTCAACTGCATAGTTAAGACAGTAAGATAATACCACTATGACATTCCCCTCCCCTCCTAAAACTTCCAAATTTAAAACTATGGGCAGAACTAACAGAAATTAATTAGGTTCTGTGTCTTTGGTTTTGAAATGCAGAATTGGAGTCCAGTATATTCCAGAAAATCAGAAACTCTGTTAAATCATACCACAGAAGTTAACAGGTTATTTAATTTACTTATAATTTGCATAGTAGCAACACTGGCTGTCGAATTAAAAAAGACTAAATAAACCCTAGAAAGAAATTTGCTTGTTTAGGAATTAAGTGTTACACATACCTTTCAGTGTTTTCAATATCTGTGGAAACCTGCCATAGATGCTGTTGAATATCTGTTGGTGATAATGACGTGTCTTCTAAAATAGGTACTTCAGAATTCTCCTCCACTTTAGTATCCAAGATCTTCGGTGGGCCACAAGGTTCTTTTCCTTAAAAATATTTAAACAAAACATGCATCCTTATTATTTACTGATTAAAATGGATACTCAAATTATCTAATTGATGCTTTGAACTTGATCTTGCACAATACAAATGGAGAAGAAGACTGCTTTAAATGCAAACTCTGAGTAAGAACGGCTCAGAAGCAGAGCAGACCCACACTAAGCTACAAATCAGAGTGCTGCCATATGTTACTCTTACCAATTTGAAAGGGTTCAATTAAACTCCAGTGGCTCTCAGGGAACACAAAATAAAAGCCAGAAAACAGAACAAAATAAGCAAGGAAACTGCAACACTCATTCTGGAAACAACTGCAAAACTTTGACACTAAAGAACACTGCAATCCATGTCTCTGAGTACTACAGCAATACTGAGGGAAAACACAAGACAAAAATTTGAAATTTTGTACTTTATGATTTAACAGCAATATAAAGCTGCCACCACCCACAGCCCAAATGCGTAACATTCCGAACTTCTGTGTTGACACCTACCTAATTCATGCTCTCTATATAAAAATAAAATAGACTGTTGAAATTGAAGGAGGGGCTTCATAACAGATCCTTCAGGGCTTTTGTGAGGAAGAGAATGGGATAAAGGATTGGATCATGATAATGCAGCATGCAAGAGAGTTAACCATTGGTAGAATATTTTGGTAAATCTCCAAATCTCCTTTGGACTACCTGTTAGCATTCCTTTTCTGTAGTGGCAAGTACAATTCTGGCACCAAATACAGAAGAAAAATTCACACTGTAGTGCATCCTAGACAAGTGTCAACATTTAAACCAGTAGTACAAAATGTTCAGTAAGAAATGTTTTTTCATTTTGCAATTTTTGCAATTGGAAAAATTTTGACATCAGGACAAATCTGAGTAGTTCCTGTAAGGTCTGACAAAGCACATGAAGAACAAGACCAGCTAATAGAGCAGCAGTCAGTCAGCCTATTTTTCTAGGACACTAGAGACCAAGATTACAGACTATGGTATACTGCTCTTCCACATCACAAATATATATCCCTGCTATCAGGCAGGTAACCTTGTTTTTTAAAATCTAGAAATTCCTGGATCATAAGATAGTATTTTGAGCTAAGTTACCTGAACAGTTGCATTCTGGTAAACTATTCCTTTGAAAAAGAGAAAAAAAAGCTATTCTTAGCTACCTGTCTCAAAGTAGATGCTGCTTATGCTACAGAAGATACTTGCTCTATGTTTTAATGCTCTTTGAAGCCAGTAGGAAGCCCACAGTTACCTAAATGAATTCTAGAGAGTGCATGACCTGATCATAACAAGTTTAGCCTCTATAAAAGAATCTCCCATGTCCTTTCTCTGCTGCTTACTGGCATCCACTATCTTGTGCATCGCCAAATTCCTCTGTGATCCACTTTAGCCACTGAAATAATAATTACCCCAACAAAAGGAAGAACAAAATGTGGTGTTTTCTGATGAAGTGGTTTAAGTAAGGTCAGTCAAAAACCCTCTGTGTCCAGGAGCAAGTTCCAGAGAAGGAGGATTTTTTTTTTCCAAAAGCAGTGGAAAGGAGGAAGAAGTGAAGGCATTATTAGGGAAAGGAGACAAAGAGATCAAGACCTTTCTGTTGGTTACAAGCCAGTATGCTGAAAGATGACTCAACTGCTTGTGGAACAGCAGACTAAGCCTGCACAGATTACATGTTTTACTCTGTATCACCCTGTAGGTTTAACTTTCAAATTTTTCTTGTCCTTAACTGCAGCTTATGCTGTTATTTTAAGGTGATTCATATGATATAGTTTTCATTCAACAGTCATATGAGCTTCATTATTTTTTCCCATCACAAGAAGGGAGATAGCATAACACAACATAATGTTGCCAATATCTCACATATTACTTTTTCACTAAATAGGTTTCTGGTAAACCATCTGATTTGCCACTGATCTCACAAGGCCTTATGGAACAGGGTATTAGTGGATTGTTCCATTATTTTTAAGTGTTGTGGTGGAACCCTGACCTAACCTTTGGTGACATGATGAAGAGATGAATCCTTCAGAGACATGAAAGGTGTTTCAATGGAGACAGTAACAGCACTAGATGAAATAGTAGCAAAGGTTCTTTTTCTCAGCTGGAGAACAGAAGCAGAGACTGTAATGTTCTTTCTGTCAGCACAAAGACAAGCTCTTGCAGATTTGGCAGAATGAACGACACAGATCTCTTTTCAACTGGAAAAAGCTCTTTAGCAGTAATTCTGTTGTATTGTGAGCAATTCATGAAGCCTTTCTTGAATTTCAGATCATTTGCTCAGTCTCTTGAAAGCAGTTAAAGAGTCAGCTAATAATAAAGGCTTTGCCTGAATAATGTATGACTTAACATTTCTACCATGGTCACAGCCTATAGGGAAACAAAAGCTTCTAAGTATTTTCATCCTTACAGTGGCTGGTAAGGGTATCTCCTCTCATAGATACTTTAAAAAATGGGTATGAACCCTAAATTTTACTTTCAATTTAGTCAGTGGAAAGATTTTTAATAATTTTAGTTGCAATAATGTATTCTTCCATTTCTCACCAGTAATTCAGGTTTTTTTGTTTTTGGTTTTCTTTTTTTTTTCGATTTTAAGAAGCAGAAAATGCTTTTGATATGAAATTAAATCAATTTAGTTAAACAAAGCTGAGGATCAAACTTCAGTGAGGATAAATAAGAGGGCAGAAAATTGTCAGTTCAGTAAGGTTACATACATCATCTGTTTTTATGTGTCTCACCTGTTGTGCCCCTTATTGCTTCTGTGGTAATCTCTGTCTTTGCTTCCGTCATCCAACCCTAGCACCTACTCTTAGTCATCACCTAATTTGCACAGAAACTGTGATGAATGTAAAAAATGAAAAGACAAAAAATATATGTCCCTCAGTGCTAGTCAGATTTCACTGCAGAGGAACTAGAGATCTTTGAGGGGAATACCAGACTAACAAAGCTGAGAGAATCCCTCTCTTGCAAAGAGAGCAGTACTTACATACATCACTGTTTACATTTCTAATCTTGCAATTAAGGATAAATGCACAGCTAAAGTACATGAGCAGGAAAACCTAGAAAGGGGAATGGTAAAGTATGGTCTAGGGAGTAAAAAAGGTACTTGACAAATACAGCTAACAGCTTGATGAATTGAATTCTTCACGTACACCTGGGACCTGCAGAACTTGGAGACTGTCTCACTGGAAATACTATTATTAAAGAAAATGCAATAGGAACAACAATTTTGTGGTAGAAGTTGTGTTACCCTCTTTCCATGGCTGTTTCTGTTCCATTCCTTGGTTTCTTCATAGTGTCCACATAAGAATGGGTGAGTCTCTTGATTTTGTTTCTTTTTACCTGTGTGCCCTTCTACACTATTGCATCTTATCCCTCTTGCCGTAAGTGATATGTGTAAGTAATAACACATACCTACCAGTCTTTAAATTGAACACTGAGATAGTAGCACAACCATTAAACAATCCTTCCTTTCTCCTTCAAAACTCTAAAAAGCATGTCATTTAAACAAAGCCAAAAAGCAAAAAATCTCTCCACTAAACTGGGGATTGTATTTTCGTAGTTTGTAACATGAGCTTTTAGGTATTATTCTAAGGACATACGCATTGTTATCACAAAATACATAGTTGAAATACAATCGTTTAACTATATGAACTTCTTACATGAAACACAAGTAGTATGCATGCTTGATTTTCCTGTAAGACTCAACTGTTGCCTTTTTTACATGGCTATACAGGCATCTATCACTTTGGTTAGTGCTGGTATCATTCTGCCCTCACCTTTCTTTATACATGTCAGGTGGGACACACACATCTCAACTGCAATGACATAATTGATCTTTTCCTCATGGTGTGCAATAAATAAATGACACTAGACAATTAGGATAAAAGAAAGATGTATGCCCAAGTAAGTATTGATATTAGTGTATTAGTTAGCCAGAACTCCTGGGATTATGGAAAGGAGGAGTAATAGAATAAATGATCAGGTAGCCAAAGACATAGTAACTACAAAATACTTGAATTAAAGATACTTGGGCATGATTCCTTGTGCCCTTTGCAAACTTTCTAAACTGTTGAATCATTATATATTCTTAACACTGGGCTTTTGTAGTGTATGTATCTTACAAAAAAAAAAATTGGAGAGCACTTACCTCAGTTTACTTACTGCATAACACAGCTGCAAATATTTATGGCTTTTGGCCCCACTGTGGCAGTTACATCTCAAGGAAAAAACAGACTATCTGACTTTTCTAGTAGAGGTCCTTTGACAGCAGTAAGTTATTCTAAAGCACTATAAACATGCAAGAAATTTCTGTACAGGAAGATATATATATATATATATCAAATAAAGGAATATTTGCTCAGATGAAAAGAAAGGTAAGCAGATATGGGAAGATAAGTGCTGTGAAAAGCAGTCAAAAGAGCTCAGACCTTCAAATTTTTGTGTGGTGTTTCCTTAAGAAAATCTCTTTCCTAGTATGACATCTCTTTCCTGCTGGCTGAGTTTCTCTTGGGAAAAGAACATCACATCAGCACACTGCCTTAGTTTTATCAGTTCTATAGCTTGTTTGATAAATTCTGATCGAAGTACCAACACCCACATTATTATTTATAAGCCATAGGTTGCTGAGAACAGTCTGCATGTCATTCTACTTCAACCTCTGCTGCCTTCTGAGTAAGAACATAAATTGGTGAAATCTCATGGGAGGTTTAAAAACCTAACAAACAAATTGTATGCCAGGTAAGAGGGCTACAGAAGGGAAATATTCCAACCAAATGGAAAGAATTACTCTCAGAAATTAGGTCCAATACACAACAATAACACCAGACATGCACACTTAGGGGTTAAGCAAAGATTGTAAAGGCAGCATTCTTTGTACACAAGATATTTTTTAATATGCTCACTCAGATGATGAAAGACATGTGAAAAACTAAGGAAGTGGAGAAATAAAAAAACTATATACAGCAGCATCACAGTATTTTTTATAATAGTGAAGTTATTGTCTCTTTCCCTCCTAGAGATAAATTTACACGCTTCGCCTACACTGAAGTATCATTCTCTGTAAGTAATCAAAGAAAAGTGTGGGTTCATAGTGCTCCTTTGAAAATGGTATGTTCTGTCAGAACATAGAATAAATAGGTGGCAAAGTCACCTAGTGTAACATGTCACTGAAAGCAGGGCCAGCTTGCTCAGGAGATTGTCTCAGAGTGCTCAGGACTATTTGAGTTATCAGGATCTCCAGGAATGGGTATTTCACAGCCCCTTTGGGTGCCTGTCTAGAGTGCAGCTGCCTTCACGGTGAAAAAACAATTAACACAGGACTGGAATTTCCATCATTGCATGACACCCTTGCAATACTTCTCGGTGTTGCCAATACTAAATATTTAATAAAAAGCGCAATTGTCTATTGGATATTCAAATTATTTGAAACCCTGTCATCATATAGTTTTTGCCTAGTATGCATTTTTTTCAAAGAATGTCACAGAAGCTTGGAGCCAAGTTACTGTGTTCATCTCTAAAACACTCTATTTGGCAAGGACAGAATAGCTACCATGACTCTCTGTGGCGAGTTGAGGAACTGATGGCTATCAAAGTACTGCCAGACAGGATATCCAATGTTAGACATCTAAGTGTTTGATGTTTAGTTTAAGTTATTAATGTAGATTCCATTCAGAGGCAAGGGAGAGAACAAGATATTTCAGAGTTGCTCAGGTCACTTTGAGCTATTTACTTCCAGCAGTTCAGAAGATGGTTTGACAACTGTTGCCAATACCAGGAAATGCAGCACAATCTGTCTTGAAAATGATGACTCATTTTGACAGCTACTATTATCTTGTTCTACAATGGCTCTACTAATTCTCCCTCTTCTTATTTTATAGACTTATTTTTGACTTGAGAAAATAATTGAGAAGCTCAATTAATCTTCCATTCTTACTTTCATAATAAAAATATTCCTGGCTTTAGCAGTATTCTACAGCTAGATATGAAAAGTACACTACAGGACCTTTTAGTATGACAGGAAATGCAACAGGTTCATTACAAGACCTTTATTACAGTTCATTACAGAACTCTCTCTTGTCTTTTATCTAGTTTTTTATTGATGAGATACTGTCTGGTGAAAGAGTAGTTACAATCAGCACAGATACAGGCCTAATCAGCCTGAGCTATCACTGAGCAATGAGGTTACTAAGTAAAATATTCAGTAAATTATCAGCATTTCTACATCTTCCTTTCAGTAGGCAGGCAGCTAATCGAGTATGAAATTATTAGAGAGATGCATTTTTGCTGAAGTGAGGACATCTTCTTTCACTTACAAGTCCAGTATTTGCCTTTATAGAAGTGGGCGTCTTTTGAACCCTATTCATCTACCTTTTGCTATGGTAGTGTTTTAGGAATGATACTCCCCAATTTAGGGCTATCACTGACATTCTCCCAGTCCACAGGCCACTCTCTCCTCTCTCTCTCTCCTTCTGCTGGAGCAGGCTAGAGTTGAGAATTGGAGGCACAAAAGGTGAAGATCACAGGTTAAGATATGAACAACTTACTGGAAACAGCAAGGAGATAAGAAAACTACTACTAACAGCAAGACTATTAATAACATGTCTTGCCCAACATATTTGTCTAGTAACATTTCTCAGTTTGCCCACTCATCTGATTAATTACAGCTAAAAGTTAAAGAACTACTCTTTTTTTAAAAAGAATCAGACTTTTAAATGGTGAGGACATTAGTGATACATACCTGATAAGACACACTTCTGTAAGAATGGTGATAAACAGAAATACAACTCCTTTTTAGTAACTGAAAACCCATCTATAGATATATATAATTCATTTTATAGTTTGGTGCTTGTTGTAGTTTAACGTTGGACATCAATGAAGCCCCACAGTACTGCTGACTTGCTCACCCCTGGTGGGATGAGGGAGACTATGGAAAGGGTGAAAGTGAGAAAACTCTTGGGCTGAAGTACAGACAGTTTAACAAGTAAAGCAAAAACCATGCTTGCAAACAAAGCAGCACAAGGAATTTATTCAATCCTCTCAGTGGGTTGACAGGTGCTCAGCTATCCCTGGGAAAACAAGGCTATATCTTGTGTAATGATGACTTGGGAAGACAAATGCCATCACTCTGAATGTCCTCATCTTCCTGCATCTTCCCCCCTCTTTATAGGCTGAGCATGATGCCATATGGTCTGGGACATCCCCTGGGCCAGCTGGAGTCAGCTGTCCTGGTTGTGCCCTCTCCCAACTCCTTGGGGCCCCTCAGCATCCTCGCTGGTGGAGTGGGGTGAGGAGCAGAAAAGGCCTCGACGTTGCACGGGTTTAGCAACAACTAAAACATCCCTATATTATCAATGCTGTTACCAGTGCAAATCCAAATCATAGCTCCATGATGGCCACTGTGAAGAAAATTAACTCTACCCCAACCAAAACCAGGACAGTATTTTGTCTTTCATGAATGCCCCAAAAGACTGTTCTTTTTCTAAAACAAGCATCTGCGTATTTGTGCAATACAGTACCTTTCCGATGAAACTGCAGTGATCCTAGCAAACATATGGACTTCAGCATTTCTGTTGTGTACATTTCTAAGCAACACTGCAACTGGATATATAGTCTACAGATTTCAGGGTGGATTTCACCATCTTCTGGCCTGCAATAATAGAGAAAAATGTAGTTAGGAATGAGACTAGAAGAATGTGAGGGTCATAAAATCCACTTCCCTGGAAGCAACCACATCAGAATCTGCTTCACAAACTATTAAGCTTTTTCTATCAAACTATATTTACAAACAATTCTTTAGATCTATAAAACTCTAGGCTTGACATAGCTGAACTCGGGCTGTCTTTGGTAAGATTGCATATCCTTATTATCTCCTCTGCTTTTTTGGAAAACGGGTAAATAAGTGATTGAGATATCTTCTCTTTAGAAGCTTTGGATTAAGTATTTTCTGTGAGACTGAAGCCTTCTTTTGCCATCCAGTTTCAGTCACCCTTGGTCTTGACAGAGATGCAGGAGGTTACTGGGCTACTTTTAACAGTCCCTGTTCAGGTTACAAACCCAGGATCAAGCATAATCAACCCTACTTTGAAGACACTCTCCTCAGAAACAAGTCAGTTTTAGCCTACTCATTCTACACATTCCACCTAAACTTGTTTTCCTCCATATTTAAATTAGTAGTGATGTGATACTGCACGGTGAGGAC
The DNA here is from genome assembly GCA_910950805.1 of Acrocephalus scirpaceus scirpaceus. Taxonomy (NCBI): domain Eukaryota; kingdom Metazoa; phylum Chordata; class Aves; order Passeriformes; family Sylviidae; genus Acrocephalus; species Acrocephalus scirpaceus. Next base: position 8,526,805 of record OU383776.1, read on the forward strand.
AATGGGATGCATGAGAAGTTTTTCAGGAAAGTAGTAACAATCTTGAAATAAAAATTGAAATCCTACATTTAATTGCTTAGGATACCAAGAAAATAATTTACACAGACTCAGGAACCAATTCTCATGCCTGGTTGTAAAATCAGACATTAAGCATCACTTTTGAAGGCTGGAATCACAGGAGTGGAAAGCAGTACAATCATGAATGCTTAAACAAGAAAAAAAATAGACTAAAAAGAAAAACTACAAAACTAAAAACACATTAAGGGTTGAAGAGAAATGATGCTGCAATTGGAAGAGACAAAGGACAATTGGTTCCACCCGTCAATCCATTACAAAGTAGGCATCATCAAGGAGGCAGGAAATTACTGGAGCATAAATTACAATTGCTGTGATCTGTTACTACAGGAGCTACACCAAACACATAGTAATAAACCTGCCCATGCTAGGAGCTTTATATCTTTTGGCTAGACTATAGTTTATTGCTCTTAAGTCATATGTACTTTTCTACTTCTGAAGTGAAGTCTTGATTTGTTGAAAAATTATCATGCACGATACCTTCTGCGTCTTATCATAAATACAGAATAAAGCTGTGGAGCAGAACAAAAAGGGTTCAACCACAATTCTGCTTCCCCCCACCCTGTAATGTGTGCATCATTTTCTGTTGCAGCCCTTTTCTCAATGAGCACACAGTTACTTCCTTTAAAGGAAGCATTTTCCTTTAAAGGAAAAAAACCTTTAGGAGTGTAGACTTCCATTTACTTTCCATATTTAGGATGCAGGTCCGAAATTTAGGTCTTCAAACTTATTGCTCATTTCATGCAATACCTCAGTCCTGGAGCCCCACCAATAAACACACAGACCCATTCAGTTTCTGCCTAAGTTTCCTAAATGTCTGAACACTTCTCTGTGACTCAGGTCTCTTCTGTCCGGAAGCCATTGACTCGTCTATTCCATCTGAAGGAGATTTGCCCATACATGACCTTGTGCAAAGTGGAACCTGCAAAAAATTTAAGCCACCAGAGATGGTAATAATGACCTTTTTCTGCTCAGTGATGAGAGCTCTTTTGATCAGGAGATACAGTTCTACTCCTCTTTCTCATGCAAATCAAGCTGAATCTGTCTAGCTCTTGTGAAAACTAGGATTATTTAACTACAAGTCTATCCCTAAGAGAAACAGACACTACATTGTGACAAGGTAATTTCCTTGTAGCAGATTTAGATAAAACTTACATATGGCTTTTTTATTTTTCTCTGCACTATTTTAGATGTCAGAAGTCCTCAGACCCTCTCAGAAGTCATGGCTACTACAAGAACTTTGTTTGCAATGCTCATTTATAATTTACAATGTTCCTTTCTAGCTGACAAAAAAGATTTCAGGGTCTGCACACAGGTGTAAGGAAACAGTGTTTTCCTTACACAGCTATTAAATTCATATGAAGCAAAAATGGTGAAAACTTCTCTTTAAAACATTTTTGCTCTTAGTGACAGAATTTTCAATTGTGCAGACTTGGAAGGTGGCAATTATAAGATGCTTGACTCATGAGCCAATTTAGATTTATTAGTGGCTTCCTATTTACAAATAAATTGGAAGAGTATTCAAAAGCATAGTAATAGGCATTTTAATTGACTTTTTTCTGTCATAAATCTAATGTGGGTTTTTTTGCACATTATATTTATGAACAGCATGAGAGTAAGAACTAAAAACATCAATGCATATTCTCACACATTCTTGTTTTCTCAAGAATATGGAACATTTCTAACTAGACTATGGGCAAAATTCTTCTCTCATTTGCAAATCCAGAGTAACAGCACTGATATCCAAGAAAAATATTATACGGTTTTTACAATGAGAAGTATTTCCAGCCCAGTACACTCACTGATTGTCTCAAACTATTTAATTAGTGTTTAATTGTAATAATGACCACAACAATTCCATTAGTTTGCAACCAAACAATGTGTTTCTATGCATGTATATAGCATTTTCATCTTTGAAAGCCAAACGCTCTGATACAAAGATTTCTTTTATAATCCCTGAATTCTGTGTACAGGGCTTTTAAAGTACTATCTTTTAAAGTACTATCAATTTTTCTATTTCTGTGTGTACAATGCTATGCCATGAGAAATGCTGAATGGGGGCTAGTACAGACATAAATTTCAGAATGCTGGTTATGATACATTTATTATTAACTATTATTAAATATTATTTAATAGTTATATACAAAATTAATATATACAAAGAAATGCTCACGCAAACTTCTAATATTATCCTCCAGTCCAGCTGATTTTTTAATGAGAATCACTTAAGTTAAAGAGAAATCTCACATAACACGATCTTATACAATGCTGTGCTAAACTGTGTTTGCAACAGAGCTATTTAATAGCTTATATATAACAGCTTATTATACAGCTGGATATATGAGAGCTAGCACACCACTGAGCACCTAACCATGAGACACAGACCAGCACCTCATAGCTGGCTGTACAAAATGTACAAAATTCTATGCTTAAAGTGAAAATTCTGTGTTACTCCTATATAAAACACCAGCTTAGGTTATGCAGTTTATCAGGCTACTATTAAAAGTATATTTTTTTGTAAAAACGAACTTAAGTAAGTCTATAAAATTTGTAATAAATCTATTACATTCTCATGCTTCAACCATTGGTAAAATTGATGGCTTTCTTTCCATAAAATCCTGCTGTTTAAAAATCATGTAATGTTGTTCAACTGAATATATTTATAAAGCACTGACAAGAAGTGGAATTTCCTTCGCTTTTTATTTTCCTAAGCTGAGATTTAAAATAAAACCTAAAGAGGGAGCTCTTACACCAACCATTTAGTACCGAGTACCATTAACAGAGGTAAATGCAGCTATTTTGATAATTATTTTAAAATACGAAAAAAACCCAAGATTAAAATGCTCCTTAAATGCAAAGGAAAAGAGCAAAAATTAATTTTAAAAATATTTCCCTCCAAAATAGTTGACAGATTATTTTACTGTACTGCCAAAATGTCAGTTACAATTGAGAAGCACCTTTAGATTTTCCTGAATTCCCACAGGTGTTCAACACTCACAGTTGCACTGAGATTAGTGACATTTAAAGGAAATTAAGCGAAATGTAAGACTACTAAAGCTGAAAAATTTTTATGGTCTAACTCTCAATTTAACTTAAAAATTTCAGTCACTCATTTACAACAAAACAGCACCTTTTAGTATCAACAACCTTTAAAAATATAGACAGATTAACTATCTCTGGTTAAAAGAGTAGCTAAGCTATATGAAGGGTTTGATAAACCTTTTTGTAAAGGCATTGCTTTGTCAAATTCTATGCTTAAGTCCAAAGAAAAGTATTAATAGTTTGGAAATATTATAAACTGAAAGAACTATCTAGACATATAATGAAGATTGTTTGTTTTCAAAAGCCAAAGGAAAATAAACATTTGTCAAGTCAAAAGTGAAAATGAAATCATGCTTCCCTTGAAAAATAATGTAAGTTGGCGTGATGAGCTGTGAAAAATCACTGCCCAAAAATATTACCCTGTAGACTCTATTTTAAGTTAGTATCTGAAACACTGTGGTTTAGAAATATAAAGCAGTAGAAGGATGAGAAAGATGAAAAAACAAAACTTACCTCAGACATATGGTGCTTTTGTTGGGATAAAACGTGTGACAAATACTGCAGAGAAGATACACTTAATCCCCTTATATACCAACCAGAAGCCCCTCTGATTACAGCTCAGGTTCAACAGCCTCTGCTTGCCTCTGCTTTTGTATCTTAAACAGATTTTTTATTTCTTTATCATGTAACCATACACCTTTGAAGGCAACGAAAGATGGTGAATTCATTTTGAATATAGGTAGAAAATTGTCCAATAATGATGTTTTCTTCTAAACACTTCCTGTTCTTATTTGTGTTCCTCCCGTTTGCTGGGATTATTTTTTAAAGAAAGTACACAAGCTGCTGTCAGCTTCAGTGCCATGTGTTGGTTTGTTGTTCTCTACTTATGCAATACTGTGATACAATTGCTATTCCATACCCCCGTCCAGCCAGGAAAAAAATCAGGGCTTGTTCTTTCTAGCAGACCCATAAATGACTGCAATGTTGTCCTTTTTAAATCAGATTGTTGTTTTGAAGCAGTCACAATAGCACTCACAGTAACAGAAGACGTGATCAAGTTTAGTTTTGTTAGAACAGTATAAATTTCCAACAACTCTCATAAAGCTGATGGAGTCAATCTGAGTATATGATACAACCAGCAGAACAAAACCACAATGCAGCAACTCATCGTAGACATTATTGCTAACTCCCAGGCTGATAACACTTCAGATATTTCCATGCTAGAACAATTTAGATACATATAGCTACAATGGTAACTTTTTTTTGGAAAAAACATAGTTTTGAAACTACTAGAATTACAGACCAGAATTTTCTAGACTTCTTCCCTCAGGAGTCAGATTTTGTGGCTGAACTAACTTAAGCATGGGCAATAGGTAAATTACCAGAGCACTATCCAAACTGTTCACTAGAGGACAAACCCAATCATAAATCAGTATACCTTCTTGTACACAAGTAAAACAGCACTGAAACAAGAGATTTCATTAAAAATCACTCTACTCCAGGTAATACTTGGATGCGGGTTCAAGGTTTTGGTAGTGGTGGTGGCAACAGGGATGAGGTGAGGCTCTTCCCTGTGCTGGACACAGCCAGTTCCTGCAGCTCTGCAAGGAATCCTTGGCAGGACACAGCTGAACCTATCTGCTGATCAAAAATCTTATTTTTAAAAAGGGCAAAAATAGCCACAGGGAGAAGGAAAGAGGGAAAAAAAGGAGTAAGAAACAAGAGAGGGAATATCAGGGTAGGAGAAAGGAGGAGGTTATCCACGGCAGAGCAGATCTTTCCTGCAGCCCACAGAGAACACCAGAGCAGATGGATGTTCCTGAAGGAACTGCCACCTGCAGAGAACCTAGGCTAGAGCAGATTTTCCTGACAGGACTGCTGCCTGTGGAGAAGCCCACACTAAAGCAGAGGAGAAGTGTGAGGAGGAAGGAGAAACAAAGCAGATTGGTTATGGACTGTAATTCCCCATTCCCATCCCTGCACTGCTCAGGAGGGTGGGGGCAGGTAGTCTGGAGCGAAGCTGAGCGTGGAAGTCAGGCAGAAAAGGTGCTAGCTTGATGTTTCTTTTCTCTTCCCATTACTTAAATTAGTAATTTATTTTAATTGGCAATAAATTAGGGTAATCTTTCACAAATCATGCCTGCTCTACCGCTGCTGTCCCCACCTTTATTTCTACCTTATCTTTCTCCTTCCTGTTCTTCTGGTCTTCTCTGCATATTCTGCTGAGGAGTGAGCAAGCAATTGGGTGGGAGTTTGGCTGTTGTCTCAAAATAAGACACCACCTTAGCTAAGCTTAAAATCCCCAGGAGGATATTTTTAACTACTCAGAATTCTAAATGAAATTACATTTTGGCTTCAATTGCACTTTTGAGTTCTCGTAAGATTAAAATAATAGAAAATGCACAGCTTGACCATAAGCCCATCGTTTTTTCCTTCAGTTGTCTGTCCCTTGCTTCTACTTTAGAGAAATCCAGGAGACTTCTGCACTAGCCAAACATAAACTGAACAGGCCTTTTCCTCTGCAGGTTATCAGATGACCAGTTGAGAAGGTGGTGTCCAATTAGATGAAAAGAAAACTCTGGGTGAGCTCTCACCCAGCCTTGTTAGCTTTAGCCTCAGCTGAACAAAAAATAGCCTCAAATTATATGATACGAAAGAACAGATAAATCCAAACCATGACACAGACCTTCCAGAAAAGATCTGTACAAACCAAGGAGGAGACAGACATTAGCTGTATATGTAATAACGCTTAAGCTTATCAAAGAAATTCCTATTCAGAACGCTGCCTTGTCAGCATCAACAAGTTGTTCGCAAATGAATTTGATAAAAATGTAGAGAAAGCACAGATAAGTTTGTGCCATCTAACAAGCTCAAGCCCAGCCTCTTTTAAATTCTCTGCAGGCAGCTGAAAGTCATGCTGCCCATGGATTTGCCCTTTGATTTGTTAAGCTTCTGTGTTCTTTAAAAAGTCCTTTAATCACTCACTATTTGTTAATGAATGATTTATAAATTCTACCTTACAAAGTCTGCAAAACATAAATGGATGCATACTTACACTCCTGTCCAGCTCCTTTGATTAACAGTTGTATACAGAAATTTTATGAAAACTAGTATCTGATATGAGGTCATTTATGAAAGTGGTTCTGATCTGAGGGGACAAATAGGGTCAAACTTTCCTGAGAACCTGAAGGAGAGTTAAATGCTTCAGGTATTTGATGCCGTAGGATCTAGGTCACAATGAACTAGAAACATACTGGATTTAGAAGGAACTCTGCTGCAGGCAAGTGATGCCATCTGCTGTTGATCATTCACAGTATACTAAACCAGATGATTCCTCAGATTTGCGATACTTTCTTTTTCCATTTTATTTCTGTAATTACTACCGTCTTTGAACATAAATTTCAATATATTTTTTCCAAAAGGCATTCCATAAAGCATTAGAGTGATCTGCATACCTGTTACCTGTAACTCAGATTTCTCGTTTTCCGTATTTCAAAATGAGAAAACCAGAGCGGTTGTGAAGATATGTTAAAATGAGAAGAGGCAAAGAATAATGTATTTGCTTTTCCTTAAAAATATTACAAATCACCTATTTAACTATTTAAACTGAAGGTGTTTTTGAAGCTTCACTGTGATTTGGGTAAGTAATGCTATATTGCTTAAACAATTACTGAAAAAATTTATACATTTTTATAACCCCTCTTTTTTTTTTCTTCTTTGGTCTAATATTCTATTTGGTCAAATAGACCAATATTGGCCAAACAGACCAATCTGCAACTGCTACAATTCTAAACTGGAAGGAAAACAGCACATCCAGTAGATATTACTCGGTTGGTCAGAGTAAGGTAGTGTTTGGGATTTTCTATGTATCAAATGCTTCTAGGAGTGCCTTGAATATGCCATGATTATACCTCAGAGTATTTTTTATCTTTTTTAAAAAAAAGAATGTTCAAATACCTCCATATAAAAGTATTCCAAGTATAAAAGAAATTGTGTTATAGAATCAGTAGAAGAATCTCACACAGCTCCACAGATCAAATCTGTAAGAGTAGTTAAAAATCACAGCTGAGACACTGAGAAAACTTGGATGTGTCAAAAAAAAAAAAAAAGAAAAAAGAAAAAAAAGAGAAAAGAATAGAAGGAAATAGAAGGAAAAAAGAAATAGATTAGCTTCCTGAATTTAAATTCATATATGGAAAAAGAATTTTTTAAAACCATCTGTTGATAGAATGTGTTCAGGAAGCAGTATTCCAGCAAAAAGAACTTTGAAATTTTTTCCCTTCAGGTTTTTTAATCCCACTTTGGTCTCCACTTGACTTTGTGAACTGGCGTTACTTTTGTTTTTTCCCTTCTTTGAAAAGCCCTTTTTTCTGCTTGGGAAACAAGGATTTCTCCATGAAGTCTTCCTTAGGCATTCACTATTGTGTATTAGCAGCTGCACAGACATACTACTTGTTTCTGAGTCTTGAATAATGCAAGATGAATTGCAAAAGGCTGTACACACACTACTTTGGGTAGGTCTGCAGCCAAATTATATGCCCAGACTTTGGAATGCTCACAGCTTTAGTGCACTGGGGCTCTTCACCCTGCAGGAGGGGTCTGCTTTCTCAGCACACAGCCTCACCCTGTGCTGAAGCATTATGTACTGTGGTTGCAGCTGCCATACTATTCCCAAGTGCCAAACACTGCTTTGTTGGTGTCGGGGTTTTATTTTGGGAGGGCCTGTAAATGCATATGGGTGGAGAGTGCTGTTTCACCACAGTAACAACTCCAGAACTGTTGGAAATAATTGGAAGCTGCTGTATAAACATGGCACTTTAAAATATTTTGCCACTCAACCATTTGCCGTGCTGCCAAGGTTACCAACAGTACATTTGCAATTATCTGTCTTGCTATGATAGACAGAGATATGAAGTGTCAGCTTCTCTTTGCTCACACAATAAATGCAAACTTGTTTTCTTCTGAAATGGGAAAGCAGTTTCTTCAACAACCTCGAGCACAGAATTTAATATGCCAGTATTTGAATTCTTACGCCAGATCTGCTGCCAGGAAATGTTCATGATGAAAGTACTCTTATGAAAGATAAGAACAAGATAAAAAATGGAGTGTAAGAGAAAAGAAGACCTTCTATGCTAATACACAGATAATTCAGTGTATTATTTCTCTGATAGTTCAGAATTACGTGGAAAATGTAAATCTATAAATATTCCAATTAAGGAGAAAATTCTATTCAGTAACAGTCAACACTTCAGTATATGTTAAATTTTAAAGTAGAATTTAAGCATCATTTAACTGGTAATACTGGAAGGATTCTGGATTAAGGAATGCTTCATTTAATGCTGTGCCAAGACAAGACCTTAATGTCTGGATAATGGCTTCAAATATTTAGTTAATTGTTCAGGAACAGAATGATAAAGCAATGAGAAAAATTACAACAGATTTTGTACACCTTGTTGAAATTGTTTGTAATTTTTCCAGTGGAGGCCTGATGGAACTAGTATCTCCCACAGTTGGAGACTGATCTTGCAAGGTACTGATGATGCTGTGGTACCTGATCTCTTCCTAGAGCAAACCTCCACGTACCATGCAGCTCACAGTAAGTGTGAAGTCTTTTCTTACTTGACTGTGAAGGAAGTACAGCACTTGAAAGAGCATGATCAAACATGGGGTGTGTGAGAAGGACACACTCATAATTGCATGGCCCTGCAAAATTAACTTGGCAATGCCACTGGGTGATTTTAGTGAGGGGCCAGAATCAAAATAGTTCCTTTCTAACAAGAGAGCAGTGTTCCAGAATGTTGAGAAATACTGAGCATTAGTAAAAACACTTCCATTAACTGGCAATTTTCAGTCCCAAACTTACAAAAAAATAAGCAAGAAATCAGAAGCAAAATCCCAGTATATGTCGAATTCTAAGAGCTCATGCTGAAGCCTTTCTAAAGCATAACTTCATTATCTCATGTTTTCATTTAAGATATAGGAACATATTGTCAACATAGTCTGGCTTTATAAGATTCAGTGAGAATCAGAAGTAATTTTCTGAGAACAATATAAGCCAAGCTAAACAGAACAAAGATAGACAAAGTGTCCATCACAAAAAATTGCAGCCATGTGGGATTCCTTAATCAAACAGTATTTAGGAAAATGATCAGGATAGAAGCACTTAAACCTCATCATTAAATTCTTAGCTTTAGCTGTGTTTCATTAGAAACCTACAGAAGAGAAACACTGAAATATGCTATTGAAACAGGTCTCAAAGCAGTGGGCCTAATGGGGACACAAGGCACGCCTCTTGGCCATCCTGGCTGCAGATTAGCACAAGTGTGGCTTTTATTTACATCTGTGAAGATAGGTATGAAGAGTAAATTTTTTTTTTTTCAGAAATACTGCAGTGAAAAAGGTTTTTTGGATTGGTCCAACATTAATTTTGAACCATGTAGGCTTCTCTGGTCCTCCTATTTTTTGTGGGCATAGAAATTAGCATGATATGAAAAGCTCATAATCAGCTGCACTTCTATCTTTAAATACCTTCTAAAATATATCTCTAGATCCCCCTGTGAAGCACTGTTTACTGACATAAGTTAGTAACACTCAGGTTTTTGCTCAAGAAGAGCTTTTTAACTGATTCTACTTGTGACATGCCATGACAAGACATAGCAACTGGAGTTGCTATGTGCTGTTACATGTTAGGGCTTAGAATTCCAGCAAATTGACATTAAAAAATCAATTTCAAAAGAAATAGATTATGAAAACAATGATAAAAATGTAATGTTCACAAGTGTTATTTAGAAAGCACTATAGCAATAATAAAAGAGAATATTTCAAAACAACGCTTTCCCTTGAAAGACTCAAGTATGTTGTAAAATTACTAGGTATTTTTAGAGATAGTAAGTACTGGTACACCTATTTAATAAGTGATTCATCTGAAACATCAGTCAGAGGCTGAATGAGATTTTCCAGACTTTTCCCAAAATATAGGATTTTGAAAAAATTATTATTTTTTTAGCCATATTTGTTACAGTAATGCCACAGATCTAAAGGTCAGTGGTTTCTAGTGGGCTTGTTATATGTACATTCAAGACTCTGCCACAAGGAGTTCCCAAATGGTTAATGTGACAGCAGTTGTTAATTTCATTACTGTTTGGAGACAGGCTATGAGGGGAAAAAAGCAAGAAACAGAAACACTGAAAAAAGGGATGACAAAGGAGCAAAGGGCATGATAAAATCTGGAGTGAAGCAAAGGTAACAGCAACTGTCAAAAAAGAGTCTACACTTGTGTTCTGTGGGCTTTTCAAAATCCTCACAGTTCCTGCTTCTAGAGATGTACCTAACTGGATCCTAACTGCTAGATCCTCTGGCTGATTACTCCCTGAGAAAATCACTTGCAAAGTAAAGGTGTGAAAAGCTTTTTATGTCCAACAATGAGAGCAGATCTTCTAAAAGAAGGACAAACCAGGGCAAGAGAAGGGCACGATGTCAAAGATTGCTGGCAGGAACATCTAATTTTCTGCAAAAGGTCAGCTCTGATTCTGCGGCATTTCTAAAGAGGCCCTGACAATGTAATTCAGTCCGCAAATCTCTTTGACAACATATGTTGTTTTCCTTCACTTAAAATTCTCATGTAAAGGTTTGTGTACCTCAGAACAGGAATGTGAAACAGGTTGGTTATTTCAATCATTGCTACAGACAAATAGTCTTACCCCTAACTAGAATACTCCATTATTAATGAGTTAGACTTTGAGAAACAATTCTTCTAAAACCTAATTGTAGTGGAATGCTGCTTGTGCACAGCAGAGAACATTCCACTGAAGGACCTGAACTACAGTAATATCTTAGTTTTTGGTATTATCTTCCAGGTTCCAGGAACCCACAATAGGAGTAATGAACCTTAAACCTGCAGACTACTCTAACCCTAGACCAAGGTACTGTGTAGGTGAATTTACAGGTTGAATATATAAAATGCTGAGGAACAGTCAGCCTTTACTTGAGTTCTAAATCTCTGCTTCCCTGTGTCTTTATGTGTTTTATCTGCTTAAAACATAGAGAAAAAATATGGGACCAAGGATTAGAATACCGTAAGTTCCCTGACAGTTTTCAATATTTACCTGCAATGGCACTGCTTGAAGCCCAAGTATAGAGCAGACCTCAACATCATTTTGCTTCCTCATGCAATATACTCTTTTCACTGGGTTAGATGATGGCAATGTGCCCCCTAAATCTCCACAACTACCCCACAGGTCATGTCACACAGGAAAAGCTATGCTGCTTTACATCTCCCAGGGAGAATACTGCTATTTGTGGTGATCTTCAAGCACGGGAAGCATCCCTGGCTGCTGGGCTGGGACATGGATGGATTCCCTGCTACTGGAAGGACCCTTCATGCAAGTGGCAGGCTTACCTGTCCGGCTTACCCAGCAGCCCTGGAGCATCTCAGCAGTGGCAGCACTGCACTGGAAGGGGCTGAGCATCAGATGGAAGAAAGGGGCAAATAACTGACTGACAAAGATGATGCCTGTTCTACTTTTTAGCACTCTCCTCTTTTCTCACTTTTCTCCCTTTTCTGGGACATAGGTGCAAATTGTCTAGAAATTGACCCACCTTCAGCTTTGGCTAAAAGAAAGTGGCAGGGGCCACTGTGTTTTGTGAGGAGCTCGAAGTTGTCAGTGTCTGTCAAACTCTGAGGATGCTCTACCAGCATCTCTGGGAACAATCTTGTCAGAGCTCTACCAGCATCTCTGGGAACAATCTTGTCAGAGCTTGGACAAGCAAGAATATTGTCTTTCTGACTGCTGGTGAGGTTTATAATTAAGCAAGTTGCTGTAAGTTCTTCCACTTTGTCAAAACTAACTTACGCTGTGGTAAAAGCTGTAAAACTTCCAGAATTTTCAGAATTGCTGTTCTGAACATAAAAAATAATAGAGTAATAAATTCACTTTTAGGTCTGTTTGCTCTTTACTAAATCTGGCCTCCAGTTATGAAAGAGGTATCTATAAAGGGAGATAATAATACCTTGTATCTTCAAGTCCCAAACACCTATTAAAGCACTTCCAAAGACAGAAGTGAAAAGAAAAAGTCAGTCTATAGAGGTCAGCTATTTTGAGAATTCCAGCCCTAGTAAATAACCTTGTTTTTCTTCCATTATTTGCTTTCTGAACTTGAGGGACCTGACTTAAACGATTTCACTTTCAACTTGCAACTGAAACTGAGTAAATAGATTTTATTCTTAATAAGCAAACAGGCCTTAACTCAGTTCCACAGAAAATAGTTTTATCTTTTTGCTCTCCCTTTCCATAATTTTAGATTAATGTTGATTGTATAATCTGAGAAATTTTTTTACAAGGAATCTATTCAGAACAATGTATGTGCATCTTACCCTCTTCTGAAAGGAGTAAGATATGGTATACTTACTGCACTGTCATGCACTATGTAGTCCTTAAGGGGTATGTTAATCTACCCACATCTGAACTTGTTGATTGAAACATTCCCATTCCCATGCAGACCAATTCCCGTTAGTCAAAACAGGATTTGAGTCACTGGAACAGGTGTAATCTCTGATACATGGTACTAAGTTTGCAATCACCTCAGGATGTAGAAATCAGTGAATATGTGCCAGCCAAAGAAAGTGGAATGAACACTGTCGTAATTTGCTTCTAGAATCTGATATAATTAGATATGCTCAAAATTACAAGAAAATTTTAAGCATGGAAGAAAATTCCAGTAAATGTTGACAGAAGCTGAATGTCAAAGTTGACTGAAAACGAGACTTTATATGATAAGAATGCTCAGTAATCCTGAAAAGCTCTTCTTTCAAGGGAGACAAAGCTCTCTCTGACTTTACTAATTTCAGACAGTCACTGTTAAATCATCAGGGCAATTTCCTAAGTAAAGTACTATTAAATGATTTTAAGAATTGTGAGTTCTAGCATGCCACATTGCAACAACTTACTGAAATGCTTTTAGTACAGCCTGTGAGAGCAAAATGATGTTTTATACTTCCAAGAGTTTTCTAAGTGGAGGATCTCAGTATTTTTTACTTGACAGGATTTTTAAGGTCAGAACGTTACGCTGTTACTGTTTAAAACATCTCCAAAATTTTAGCAAGAAATCACAAAACCTTGTATAGATTTAGAGGGCATTATGCCACTGGTATTATCATGTGTAACAGTATTGATTCTTGCAGTGAATATTGACTGCTTTCCTTGTTTTCTTACATATTGTAACATTATTTTTGATATTTAACTATACTTTTATCAGGCCACATTCTGGTTATCATGTTGCAGTCTCCGTGGAGCACTTACCTTATTTCTTAACTTTCATCTGGCAGTTGAAACAACGCTAACAACTCCAACAGAGGTTGGATACAGCCAGCAGTGCCTGTGATTCAGAACCCCATGATCGACGTTATCACCCTCCCCAGCTCCGATACACACTCTGAGAGGAGTACCATGCCAGTGGCTGCAAAGATGTCTAGGAACGACAGAGATCTCCATAAATGCTGCTCAGTCGGTATCTAGCTGGGGCAGACTTCTGGTTTGTTGCTCTATCTGCTGGCATAAAGTTGGTTTTGAATCACGATTATAAAAATTCTTCCCTGTTGAGCCAAGTGTTGCTGCGCCTCGTTTCTGCTAGGCCAGTACTGACTGCCAGCAAAGCTTTATTTAACATCTGCGGTTCAACAGTTAAAATTATTTCTGTTATGCCTATCTTAATAGAGCTTTCATTAACTTATAGGTCTGGAGTCTTCTTTTCACTTAATTTGTAAAATATTTCGAGGCAGTCTTTTTTGTTTGTGTACTTTAGAAAGCAGACAATAATTTTGTAGGGCTGTAATTCAGGGAAAATTCAGACAGTTCAATAAAAAATTGGCCACAATTGGTTGTCAGTAGAATGTTTTAAAACTGCCTTAGGAAATGATCTAATATTAATTAAATGCTCTGAGAAATTACTATTTGGTGCTTACTAAAAACTGTAGTCTGCAAAGGAAAACGAAGTAGAAATAACATAAAATTAACTTAAAGCAACACTATGATAGTCTTTTTGTGCACAGGATTGCCATCAGGATGTGACTTTTAGATGATTTTCCAACCTCTCATGAACTTAAGGGAACTTAAAATTAACAACTATTTTATAAAAGTATCAGATGGACACGGGTGTCAAATAAAGAAACTTTTTCTTTGAATTTTCCCAAGGAGATTTATGATGACTTTGTCACAGGCTGGAAGAGACACCTACAACTAATTTGGTCCAAGCCTCCTGCTCAAAGCAGTGTCAGCTACAGAGGGTTACCAGTTGAATTCTCAGTATATTCAAGGATGAAGGCTCCAGAACCCCTCAGCACACCTGTTCTAATATTCTACCTGCCTCACAGTAAAGGAGTTTAAAATTTTTTAAAATAAATTTTTCTTCGTATTTCAATTTTTACCTGCTGTCCTATCACTGTATATCACTGAGAATAGTCTGACTGTGTCTTCTTTACAGTATTACATCAGGTATTTTTTATACATATTGATAATATCCCCCTCCCAGCCTTCAAGCAATCCCAGGTCTAGCAGCCTTGCCTTGCATGTGGGATGCTGCCTAACCATCTTAAAGGTAGTTGACTAGAACTGCTTTGGTTGCCCCTTCCTCCTTTCCACTAGGGAAGCCCACTGCTGGACCCAGTATTCCACAAACAGCCTCAACAGCTCTGAGCAGAAAGGAAGGATGAGCTCCACTGACCTGCTGGCAATGTTTTCTAAAGCAGCACTGGAGGCTGCTGGCCCTCTTTGCACAAGGGCACTGGCTCATATTCAACCTGGTGTTCACCAGAACCCCCAAGATACTCTTCTGCAGAGCTGCTGCCCCAGTGTGCACTAGTGTAGAGGTTTATTTCTCCTTAGATTTTGGACTTTGCAACACCAGCCAGGAAAACAGAGAAAAATCACTTTCAGAGCTATGCTCACACAGATGTACACTGCCATGCACCCCTGAGCTTCTCACACTGCTTTGTTTCATGCAAAAAAAGCCACTGCCAACATATATATCAGACTGACACAGAGATACTGCCAGTTCTGGTCTCAGTGTGCCAAGTGGACACATTATGTAAGCATATCAAGTGCTTGAGAACATGTAAGGACATTTACAAAAGTGTGTGCACAGTTGTGCAGAGCTGTATCTTAAAATACAGTTCTGAGTTATCTTTCTGTTGACATCCCAGACTCGGTGGACTCCACGTATAAAACCAGCTCCCTGTTTGATGAATTCTAACAGATCACCACTCTATCATTCCATACAGCACACTCCCTTCCATAACAGAGATCTGCATCTCTCCCCCCCATCTTCTTACTGTTACAAATATTTTTTGTTTCTTTTTCTTTGGAAAAAATCATGCTGAATCATTTTCTTGTTGCTGTACTTTCTCCAGTTTTGACCATGACTACTAATACTACAAGGATACACGATGTAAATACTTGGGAGATTTTTAATTTCTGCTACATTATACAGCAGAAAATGTGATGAAAGGACCAAACATTACTCCAGAAGGTTCTCCAGAAGACAGCTCATTAAAAATCACTAACAACTTTCAGTATGTGAGCACGAATTGACCTGAACTCCTGAGAAAACCAACACTGAAAGGAGGGTTTACTTTGATTTGCATTCCTACAAGAACATTACTTAGAATAAGGATATTTCAATTTAGATTATTTTAATTTCTAATCTTTATTCCTCTTTGCTAGAATCTCTGTTTCTATAGAAAAAAAAAATCAAAGCAAGTAAAGAAGAGGATGTAGTACACATGAGGCCCTATTAAGTTGGAGACTTAATTTGAAGTTTCCTTTTTCAGTAATATTTTTTTAGTAAATAGGTTTTTAAATATGTCACAGCCTAAAGATGTCCTTATTCAATCTCAGCATTTTTGGAGATCTTAATATTTAGAGAAATCACATTTGTCAGATGCAGGTTGTTCAAACGCAGCCTTTGCTTACTGGGTGCTGGGTAGTAGCAAGTATGTGAGAGAAGGCATCTTTCTATGCACAACCTGTTTTTTGTACCTTTGCCTATTTTTTAATGAAATCTCTGCTACCAGCAGCTGTCAGGTTTGAGCTAGATGGGGCAACAAGGTCTAATCCAGTGTGGACTTTATAAGGTTTTATGCTTCCTTGCTACCTCATCTTTTTTTCACCATCTCCTTTGTCTTTCTCTCTCTCAGTTTTTAAAACGTAAGTGTGACTTTCACCTCCTTTGCTTTTATAGCTGAATCTGCTTTAGTTGGAATATCAGTGTATCCTTTTTCTACATGTACACTTGCAGCTTTCTCTTCTTGTTCATATTACACCACTGTCCTACCCTGATGTCTGCCTAATATTCCAGAACTGATATGCCCATGACCAAGGTATTTTTTTGTCCTCATGACTCCTATCCTGCTCAGTTTCTAATGCATTATCTCCACCTCAGCATTTCTTTCCCTTCCCAGAATTTCCAGATTTCTTCCCAGAGCTCTCTTCTACAGCACTAGAGAATTTGGTTTTTTTTCTTTCCTTCCAAGTCTTTGCATCTTTCCTCTTTTTTACCTTGCTTAGTCTTGCAGGACAAGCGAATTAGGAAAGGAAATTGGTGCCTCTTCTAATTGTCCGAGTCAGGCATGTATTTAAGAGTCTCAAATGCACTAATGTCAACAGGAGTTGGACTACACGATCTCTACATGATTGCCAGAGCTCCTTCTAATCCTAACAATTCCTTGATTCTGTGAAATCCCAACATATTCAAAGAGGAACAGCATAACATTAAGGTGTCTGCTAATGTTCCAAGGAAAACACAGCACAAACAAGATAAACAAACTTAGTATTCTCTTAGACAGTGACACCAACTTCTCAAAAGGAAGAGTGCCCTGCAACACCTCAGGTAGATCACTCAAAGACTAACTGAACATTACTGATGACCATAATTAATAGAATGCTGGTCTCTCGTGAAATGTTATAGTCTGGTAACATAAACAGCTACTTGCTATTATTCTTTCTAGGTGGAAAAGCAACACATTTTCCTTAATAAGTTTTGGAAGACAGAGCTTGTCGTGTTACCCAGTGCAGTGCTGTGTATTTTGAACTAAAGCAGTGAACTAAATAAGCCTTCATCCCATATGCTGACTAACAGTGGTTTCTGAGCAACACACTACCCTCCTGACTATTTAATACTGAGGATGATTTAATGCATTCCTGTCCCTAAGCATTTTTCTTCCTGATACTTTTTCTTCCTATCCAATTATATTGCTATTCCAGATCCTACTTCATATGCACTACATCAGTCTTTTTGCTGAAGTAAAGACTAAATCTCTGAGACTATTTATTACTGCTCTCCTTCTATTTCTTTTCTTGCTGTATCTTCATTTCCCATCTTTTCTCACAAAAACACCAATGTCTCATATGGTTTTCCTCAGCTACAGGAGGGTGGGGATGAGAAGCACATCTTGTAAAATGTTTGTCAAACCAAACAAGTAATTTCCAGAGAGTTTCTAACACCTACCAGTTGTTATGGATATCACAGTATTATCAGAGTTATTTAAAACAGTTTTAGATTAGCCAAATGTCAATCTCGCAGCAACTGCACAACCTTCAGGACATCTTTGTATATATGACAGACTTCCAGCTGTGAAATGATTGCTTAAAAAACCTGTGTACTTTCTAAATGAGCATGTATCAATTGTTTTCTTTACAGTGGGAATATATTTAAAAGTTACGAAGTAGGTTCAGCTATTCAAATGCATTATTTTGGTTTATATTAGTTTTTATTTTCAGTCTGAAAGCACACAAGATAAATTTCACTAGCTTGTTTTCACATTTTTCAATGTATTGGTTAAAAATAACTATGTCTATTTATTGCTGGCTTTTTTAAAAGTTCCCACCGACTTTAATATTTTAAAAGCATGTATTTTGTTTGAGGAACAAATCAGAGGTCACAAAACCAACTTAAGTGACTTTGCACAAAGTCTTACTTGAAAATGGTGACAATTCTACTAAAACATCCAACCAGTATCTTCTTCTGTTTGGTTTGTTAGTTTGGGCTCCCCTTATATATCAAGCCTATAACAGAGCTCTTTTATATATTAAAGAGATGAAAGAAATTCAATGGGGATTAGGCAGAGCTACAAAAAAAGAAAGTGTGGGGTTTTTTCCTAGTGGGGCACAATGGCTTGTGGTAGATAAGACAGATGCAGAAAGTTCTGACAAACTGTAATCAGAAAGACATGACTCAGGGGGTACATGTATAAATATAAATGCCCCAGTCACCATACTGTGAAGAACCCACATGGAATTAGCAGCATGAATTCCCATTTTTTAGGAAACAGCTATTTATGCTGGTTGATCTTGCACTGAGGCATAGTCTCGAGTATGTGATAATACATTCTGTCACCATGGAAAGGAATGTACATAATGTAATACCAAAGAATAAATTAAAACATTACATGCTGGCAACGTATTCATCCTTCTTTCAACACAAACAGGGGTTTAAAAACACATAGAAGGTAAACACAAGTTTTCAGACTAGTATTTGTATTCCCCTCGTCCAATTTTCACCTAATTTTGGTTTAATTTTGTTGAGTCTCTAGTTGAGCCGAGCTAGTTGTCTCTTAACTGAACTTAACTCTTAACTATTTAATTAGGTATACTCAGTGAAAGACTAGGCAGAATGCTCTTGCTATTTCACCCTTGAAGGGCACAGCTTCCCCCTTGTTCTGTAGTGATATGTAGGAAAATCTTGTTTGCGTTATATAAAAGCATCCAGTGAAATCAGAAGGATACGTTCTTGATAAGGGGACCAGGATTTCATCAAAAATTGTACTATCCTAAGGATATGGACATTTTGTAAAATTTGTAGTCATACACCTCTACGCCTACAACAGAAACACAAATTATCCCTTTTCCTGAAAGTTTCCATTATGTAGTATTTAACAAAGATTTGCACATGAATACGGCTTTAATTAAACATAAGTTGCCTCCTACCCAGAAATTGCTGCTAGTTTTTGATGAGCCTGATAGGCCATCTCACATCCCCGGGTTCGAGTTTTGTGCAATTCCGCGTGCAGAGAAGGACAGGTGACTGAGACATCCCCAATAGAAATGACCAGCTCCCGATAGAGAGCCACCTGGGTATTGAACTCCTGGACAAGCTGAAAAACAAAAACGATTTACATACATGAGAATTTTTAACTACATTGGTAAAAACAATCCAGCTTTTTAAAAACATGCGCAATATAGGGCTTGTTCCTGCTGCTCGCAATTTCATAGCACACAGGATCAAGAGCACACGATTCAGTAAATGACTAGAGCCTCCATGCCAGCTGCTTCTTCTGTGAGCTATAAATGTTCATCTGTAGGAAAGTAGTGTTTCTGCTTTTAATATCTGGAAGTGTTTGAGTTATTAGTATTAAATATTAAGCAGACAAAAAAACATCTGTTTTACTAGTAGCATGAGGTTATTTTTTGCTATCATGAAAGGCAAAAATATCTCCAGAAATTATTGCCTTTGCTCCTTCTGCTTCCTGATTAACAGCATGCTCAGGGACTGGGATGTAGCTTTTGCTTTTAAATTGGAAATCTTGCTAATTTATTTTGTAATGATTTCTGTTCTGTCACTTTCTTTCAACCCAGATTTCTGACTAAAAACTCATCTGCTATTACTGGCTGAGAAGATGTACCAGATAGGCACATTCCTGTTAAAATTCCAGAAAGTACCTTTTCTAAAGTGCATGTGGGAAAAAGAAACAAATGAGTAAGTAAACACTACAACCTGTACAGAAATCCAATTTCCAGAAGATACATATGGATGTTATTGGACAAATGGGTAATTTCAAAGTGATGGAAAGATCATTACTGTTTAGTTCCACTGATCACATACAGGGAATTATATTTTAAGGAAATGAAGCATTTGCTGTCTTCTGAAAGAATGCACATAAGACCATTTGCTCCACATGGTGGCGGGGGTGGAAGGATTGGAGTAATAGAACAGAATATTTATTTATCTGTGTTTTGACCTCAATTTCCAAACTACATTAAAACAGACAAGAGTAATTGCTCATAATTCTGCAGTCATCATTACCACCAGTAGTTCAACACACCCCAACATAAAAACATGCTAAGAACGCAGGGTCTATCAGAGCTGCTAATTTTTAAAGTCAAGCCCTCAAATTCTCATGCTGAGGAAATAAACGAGTCGCTTCTGCAGTATTACATTCATACCCTTCATGCATCCCACTGCAATTAACTGTATAGCTGAGAACTGGTATCAAAAATAGTTTTGGCCATGCTCTCTTAAATTTCATTTTAAGCATAGCAAATAGGTTCCTCTGCTTCAGGAGCAGCAAGTCAATCCAAGTGCATTTCAGTACATCTGCACCCTCCCACACCCAGATCCCAAACAAACCCAAAAGCACACATCAAACAAAGCCCTAGGCACAATATTTGCCAAACAAGTCTTCAACTCTTATCATTCTGTAGCTTAAGAGAATGCATGAAGGCAATGGAGAGGAAAAAAATTGTACTATGTTGTGTCATAGTGTGATTATTCTGCATTAGGAAGAAAAGCGTCGCATCCTGCAACTGGTAACTGGTTGCACCAGACGCATTTTCCCAATTCTCACCTGACATCCCTCGTTTAAACAGTCTTATCCAGCCACCTTAGCATTGCCCAGGAAAACAAAACCACACATATGTTGCTGAATTGAAAAAGAGAACAAGAAAAAACCCACACTGATTTTACGCCCTGAATCCTACTTGATAACCCACCTATAAAACATTTTTTTTCCTTATCAGTTAATTCTAACAACTTCTCTGCAACTCACCAACTAACTAACTAATTATGCTGTTGGGAAGGAGAAAAAAAGGCAGAACCCAGTAAGATCCACTTGTTGGGTATATTTATAGAGCTACTGTGGCAGCTTTTGTTCCTCCATGCACTGGGAATTGCTCCCAATCTTGAAGCATCAGAGTGGATAATCTGCCAGCACATTTTTCAGCACTAGAGGAAAAAAAAATTGCCAGAATCCAGCAGAATAGAAGTAGCAGCTCCATTTTCAATACTACTGGACAGAGCTTTAGCCAGCTATGGATTTCTCAAGAAAAGTAACAGCGACTTCATTTTTTTTCAACATCTGTCACTAGCTAGAGGGGCAGTTTTGAGGCCCAGTGCCAGGCTAACTGTAACTCAAGGATCCTGAAAGGGGGCAAAGTGTCAGGATGGAAAGTGTCAGGATGCAAGCATTTTGAACATGAGTGGGGGAAAAAAAATCACACCAGAATGTGACAATCCATAAATAACACAGACGCTGGTGTTTCACCTGAGGTTTTACAACTGCAACCAGCTACTCTGGGAGGACTGGTAACAGGTGCCACATATATCAGGGGCAGAATTTCAGGGCCTCAAATTCAGCGTCCTGATTTAGAAGGATATTAGGGCAACCATGTGGTTGCTGCACAAGGCAGCAAGTAGACAGTGCAGTGATTCATTGGAGGCAACTATTTACCCATTTAGAGGAGCCCAAGTCTGGGTACAGATTTGGACGGATCTACCAAAAAGCAACTCCATCTGTTTTGCGGTGTGTGTACCGGGGCGAGGACTCCTGCTCCCGCAGGACTGTCCAGGCGCCCGGCTCCGCTCCCTGTCCCGCAAGCTCCCGCAGGTCTCGTCCTTCCTCCCGGCTCCCGCTTTGGAACCGCGGCGAGCAGGGGTGCAGGGCAGCACCCCGGCGGGGACTGCGGGTTTAAAAACAGTGCAACTGCACGTGATGGGAATAGTCAAGGTGGCGGGAGGAGCGGCACCGCTGCCTGCGCCCGGAGAGCTCGGGAAAGGTAAAAAAAACTACGGCAAGCCCGCCCGGGGTACCCACCATCTTACAGTCGTCCAGGGTTCTCTGGATTTGGTAGGCGCTATCGGAGCCGCTGCCCCGGCGTTCGCTGTCGCGGCCGTGCGGCGAGGTCCTGCTGCCCTGGAAGATGGAGGCGGCGGAGCGGGGGCGCTTCCTGCGCCCGCTCGGTGCAGCGCTCATGCACACGCATCCGCCGCGCGGAGCCGCCCGCGGGCGCGGGCAGCGCCTTCCCCGCCGCCGCCGCCGCCGCCCCGGGCACGGGTGCGGGCCCGCGCCGCTCGTCGCCTCTGCCGGGCCGAAGCCGCGCCGCTCACGGCAGCGAGCGCGGCTGCTGTGGGCGAGAGCCTGGCGCCTGCGGAAGAGCCCGGAGAGCGCCCTGCAGCATCGCCTCCGTTACCGCGGGGAGAGGCGGAGGGGCTGGCGCCTGCCCTCCTTCAGCAGCATGTCAGTCCCCGCGGAACCGCCCCGCCGGCGGCATGCTCCGCCGTCCTCCTTCGCGCAGCCGACGGCGGGGGAGGGCGCGACCGTGCCCGCTGGGGAAGGGCTCCCATGCAACGCGCGGTGCTCCCGGCGGGGAAGCCCGACCCAGCGCGTGTGGCCGGGCGCCCGCCGGGAGCGGCGCGGATGGTCCGGAGGGGCTGGCGCCGTCTGCAGCACCGCCCCCATGGGGCGGGAGCGCCGTGCCCGCGCCCGCCGCGCCCCGGGCCCGCCCGCGCTGTGAGGGGGCCGGGTCAGCGCCGCGCCGGGGCCCGCCGGGCCGAGCCCGGGGAGCCGCCCCGCTGGGAGCCCCCCGGGACCGGCCGCCCCGCTTCTGCCCAAGTTGATACCGGTCTTCAAGAGGCGTGCTTAGGCATCGCTTTTCTTTTTAAAGAAGACATGGTTCGCTTCTGAAATTTTATCAAATTTAATCAAATGTTAGAGAGCGTCCCAACGAGGGATACGAGGATGGTGGGGGATGTGGAGGGGAAGCCTTATGAGGAGCAACTGAGTTTGGTTTGTTCATCCTGGAGAAGAAGAAACTAAGGGGAGACCTCATTGTGGTCTTACCCTGGTCAGGGGAAGCCAAGGGGCAGGTGCCAATGCCATCGCTCTCACAACCAGTGCCAGGACTTGAGCAAATGGCATGAAACTGAGTCAGGGGAGGTTTAGGCTTATCAGAAAATTTTTTACCCAGAGGGTGGTGAGCACTGGAACAGGCTTGCCAGGGAAGTGTCACAGCACCAAGCCTGACTGAGTTCAAGAGTTGTTTGGACAACACTCACGTGGTGGGATTCTAGCGTTGATCTGCACAGGGCCAGGAGCAGATTCAGTGGTCCTGATAGATCCCTTCCAACTCAGCATATTCTATGATACTATGACTTAATTTCTGTCTCTAAAAACTTCATATTTTGGGGCTCTAACAAAATATTTGGTATGTGTGATGCGACAGGATTGTACTTGTTAATTGTAGGAAAGATTAAATAATAATTGAGCTGAGAAATTCCTCTGTGCACCAGCACCACAGTGCAGTTGCAGTTCACCAGGCTGATGCTCCCAGGCTGTGGGCAGCAGTCCCTCCAATGCAGAGGGCTGTGGGGCTGTGCCTGTTCTGTGTCTGTAGCTTCCTTCCTTGGGGGCTCTTTGGGACTGCACTGCCCCAGCATGAGCAATGGCCTGAGCTGGCCTCAGCTTCTGCTGGTCGTTCTCCTCTCTGTACCCAGGGAGCTATGGCTGCCGAGCTTGCTTCTGGTACAATTGTATTTATTCAGGCCGCTGAATAAGAGCTTTTTTGTGTTTCGGTAATGTTCTTGAATCCAAAGCAACATCAAACACATCACACAGAGTAACCTAGTCTTGCCAGGGAGCTTGAATATGCCATCAATGGCATTCTGGCAGCTTGAGGAACACTTTTCAGGCTGTGCTGAACATTACTGTAACACAGACAACCTGATATCCACTTTAATCTGGATATGGCCTATGAATCTACTTTGAAACTCTTTTTTAGACTTTTCCTGCTATTTTCACAAAAATGTGACCTACTGAGTATGTGGTTGTATGGATGGATTTGCAGCACTTGCAAGTGCTGTCATCACATTAGTTAAAACCAAAATGACGCCGTAATTGTAACTTTACCTTTGTAAACATACTACTAGATTTTCAGCATCCAGCACAGAAAACTTCGAGTTTTCTAGTCCTATTTTAAGGACGTCACTTATTTTTTCATAGTTAATTAAATTGTTTTATAGGAAATAAATGCATGGGATTATACTTTGAGCCAGGACATTATACTGCTACAATATGGAGAAAAGACATTTCCTAATGACAAGAAAAATATTTTTAATACAGGTAAAAAGCAGAATGAACACATCCTCTCCTCACATCTATGTACATAAGAAAAATACATTTCTAAAGGGAAATTAAATATAACACGATACCATACCACTGCTAGTATTTTATTTGTTGCTTAAGGATCATTTTAGTCAGATGTTGTAGTCTTTTTTCAGTCTATTTCTAGTCATATCAAGAGTCGTATCAAGAGCTACTGCAATAACAGTAATGAAATAATGCTGATACTAAACCAACAACAATAACAATAAATCTATCCAAGAGTGCAGCATGTTTGCTTTTACATTACCTGTCTTGGCTGAAGCTCTGGTCTCTTGAAATCAGCACCAAGTCCCACTGGCTTTTAAGAAAGATTATAATTTGGTTCCTGGTGATATATCTGCCCTGTATAAAGCTGAGTCACAGCTGGGTTTTGTCCGTCAGCCAGCATCTGGAACAGTTTTGAAGTTCTAGTGACTTACTTCACTTCACGTGGTATATTCACTATGTCCACATTTGAAAGTGGATGTGGTGATCCTTTCTGTAATTTGTAAGACTCCATGTTTTCATAGTTGTTCTGGCTGACCTCTGAAATCATCGTAGAATGTGATGAATTTGATGGCACTTCATTAGCATAACCCAGGGCTATGTTGGAGAAAGCTCTGTCTGGGATGCATAAGAAACAATGATTTTTGTAGGCATCCCAGGAATGGGGATGAGGGAAAAGAGCTACAAGCTAAGCCACTAAAGCCTGTTGCAGGGTGGGCCGTGGAAGCAACAGGGCTTGGTTTGAAAATATGTATCACTAGGAAACAAAATGTTCTCTCTTGAAAGCAGAGGTATGTATGTTGAAAACTTTCCTGAAGAGAGAGACGTGATTCTTTTGTCTTATCTGAACTTGTGTTTCTGTAAACTTTTCCTTACTCTAGCTTCATCTCCTGATGTTTGATGGACTGCAGGAAGCAGGGACTTGTTGCTCCCTCCCAAGGCATCCTCTCAAGACCACAGGCAGGTAACCTTGAGATAAATTCAGAAAGTGCATGACCTGTAACCGCCAAATTCTTTGCACCTCTGTAACTCATAATGAACCAAAAGTATATATGTGGGCTTTCCTATGCCTAGCCTGTAAGGCAATTCCAAAAACCAACTGAGATGCAATTTCAAAAAAAATTTGTATGTTTCTCTTGTTCCATTTTGTTGTAATCTTTGTCTGATCCATTTATTGCTCTGGTTGTTGGCTTCTGATGATATTTCTCATGGGTGTGTAGAATGTAATGGACTAGATAAGTTATGAAAGGGAGATTGATTTTCTGAGAAATCCTTAAGATGTCCCCTTAGGGGAAAAAAGGAGGAAAAGATATGTAAAATTTAGGAGGAAAAAAGGCCATTTCTTTAGATACAGATATATATAGAGAAGAGGAAACCAAGAAGCAGGTAGTGAAGAAAAAAAGGAAAGTATTTTTGTGTGATCTTCTTAAGACAAAAAATAAACTAAAAGTTTAAAACTTAAATTGAAAATGAAACAAAAAAATACAGGCTTCCACATTTCTATAAAATATGTACTTTTAAAGAAATTGAAGTGACTGTCTTTATAAGTAAGTACGGTACGTTTTAAACAGAGCACAGATTTATATTCTGAAAATGTGGGGTGAGATCAGTGTCTGGAGATAAAGTACTTGATTTTTGTACCAGGCTTCCTGTGGAGTAAAACTGTTTAACTTTCACAAATAACAATGTAATAATGCATTTGAAAATCACAACTTAAATGGCCATTTCTTTGTTATAAATCATTTCATAAGACTGGGAAGTTAGAGTAAGAAGTGCCACAAGAGGGACTATTCCATACTGATTCCATAAAGTCTTTTGTGGGAAAAGAAGTGTCAGTCTTCCTAACTTCAGAGATCCTCCAGCAGAGACAGCTCCTAGCATCTTTTCTCGTCGGCCTGTGCTCAGTGCAACGCTTACCAAATTATTTTGTAGCAAAGATTACATACATTAGTGTGTTTTCAGTGTGTACCAGTCTAATACCAAAATATAGAAAAATATAATACCCAGTTGTGGTTGCTAACAGCTGGCCTGGGGGCCTCACAGTCATAAATAATCCTAATTATCAATTTTTAACTGAAATGTGACTAATTATATAACTACCTTGGTTATATAACTTGACCAGTCTGGGCCATTGGGGAGCAGGTCTAAGCTAGAGGGACACAGGCAATTATTGGCCAGTTAGCCAGGTGGCAACTAATTCAGCCAATCAGGACTACTTATGTGGACTTTCAAAACTGTGTAAGGAGAACAGTACTCAATAAAAGTTGGCTGTTGTCACATTAACCTCAGTGTGTTCTGTCACGTGCCTGTCTCCAAAACTGCGACAAGTAGCGATCTGCCAATTTGATGCAATAGCTGCTGTGGGTAGAGTGGGGAGACAGAGGGCAGCGAGGATAGATGCCTGTAGCCTGTAGAGCTGCAGAGAGTGGTGTGGAGAGCTGTGGTAGTCCTGGTGGAGCAGCGGATATATCTGCAATCAGCGTGGAGAGCTGTGGAGGGTGGCAGGGAAAGCTGTGTTGGTCTGGACCCTTCGGAAATAGGAAATGCTGCCAGGAAACATAGGAGCATGGGCTTCGGTGGAAGAAGACCCTGTGATAAAGGTATGGACCCTCTTTTCAAGGAAATGGAGGATAAAATATGATGAGCGGGCTTTGCTAGCCTTGTTAATGTGGACGAGAATCAGGGGTTGGATGTGACTGAAGGCGCTGCCCTTTACTTAAGAACATGGGGGCAGGCTGGCAGATTTATAACTGAGGCAGCCTCCATAGGCGATGAGACCTCCATTAATGTCATAAAGCCCTGGAGGCTCATCATGGACTTACTGAGGCAGTTAAAGTCCGAGCATGATGCAAAGACAGTGGTGGGGAAGAGGTGGGTGCTGCCTACCAAGGCGTGTGGTGAGGACAGGGCACCGGAAGGGGCAGCGGGAGGCGTGGATGCTGCTCTGGGTGCGTGGGAGAGGAGGACAGGTGAGACAGCCTTGCAAAGCTGCGCTGCTGTCCTGTGCCAGGATGCCTCACCAGCAGAGTGTCCTGCAGCCAAGGGAAGCTGCGCTGCCACCCCACGCCAGAACACCTTGCCTGCGGAGCATCCTGCAGCCAAGACAAGCCACTATGATGCTGCGCCTAGCCACTGTGAAGCTGCGTCAAGCCGTGGAGCTGTGTCTGCCACGGAGCCATGCTGTGATGCTGTGTCAGGCGAGTGCTTTGCAATCACGCTGGGCCATGCTGTGCCTGCAGCTGCTCTGGAGCGGTGTGTGGCCCCCACAGATGTGGCGTGCCCTGCAGCAACACCGAGCGTGCATGCCGAAACACCTCTTGCGACCATGGACATGCTTGGACTGCTTGCTCCCGGGGCTGGTTGGCTTGGCTCCAAGACTGTGGCTATGACTCAGCCTCAGTAGGGCATGCCCACTCACCGCTGTGATTCATGGGCAGACCCCAGAGATACATCACCGCGGATACCCAGATGCCATACCAACGTCATTCCCGGAAGTAGCATCAGGATGAGGTTCCCAAAGTTGGAGCACTGCAAGTGTTGCTGCTGCCACTACCAGAGCTGGAACAGCCCCTGGGACAAATACTGGTAAGGGACTTGAAAGACACCTACAGAGGGAATCTACGTCGTCACTCTCCTGCTGAGCCCCGAGAGAACGCCACGGTTGCTGTGCTGTTGATAGCTACCCCCAATCCAGTTAGCATCAGGAAGCACGTAAAGCAAGTGGCTGTTGCGAGTGGGGATTTTGAGGGAGCAGACAAAATTGACGTGCCCATGTCAGGTGGTTGGGAGCCTGAGGCTGGGATGGTTGAAGTATACCCAGTGCTAAGAGGCAGCGGAGCTGTGCCCGATAAATATACACCCTTCCAGTGGCCAGTTCTTTCCGAACTACAACAGCTTGTTGCAAAGTGTGGACTGGGGTCTCCTGTAGTTGCCAATGTGCTGAAATTTTTAACTACTGAAGAAATAACACCCTTTGATATTAAGCAGCTAGCAAAATTGATCTATACCCCAGTTCAATATATTGGTTTTGACTCAACAGGGCAAAGCAGTGCAGAGCAGCAAGAGCTAAGAAACCTAAGAGTTTCACAGCAACACCCACATTTTAGGGCAGGGGTTTCTCAATTACTAGGACTACCACTGGTGGGGGATTCACAACTTCAAGCCCGGTTACACCCATTAGTGCTGGTACAAGTAAAACACTTGGGGATGCAGGCATTATTTACAGTGGCAAACATGGCTAACTTGACCCAAGGGTATTCAAAGATCAGACAGGGGGTTAAACAGTCATACCTGCAATTCACAGAGAGACTGCAGGATGCCATGGAAAAGCAAATCGTAAATGTTGAGGCCAGAAATCAATTAATTTTACAATTGGCAAAGGACAATGCGAATGAAGATTACAGGAAAATCACAGAGCTGTTACCAAATGAAAATCCATCTTTAGACAAAATGATAAATGTGTGTGCCAAAGCTGGATCTGAAATCCACAGTGCATCTTTATTGGCAGATTCCATTGCAGCTGTTGCAAAAGTGACATCCCAGTGCTACAGATGTGGACAACAAGGCCACTTGAGAGCAAACTGTCCCCATAAGCCCATTCAAACAGGGACAATTCAAGGACAGAGGAATATAAACATACACTGCAACCAGTGTGGGTAACCTGGTCATGTGGCCAGACAATGTAGATCTAGAACATTAATAAATGGACAACTTCTTAAAGACCATGGAAATGGGAGACAAAGTGTGAGGGAGAGACGCGCACCGATACAAGGTTCTTCCTACCTGCCTGTACAAGCCCATGTGACCAGCTCACAGGAAGGACAAGAGAATCAGCTGGAATGGATGTTTCCATCTCAATCACAACTGTAAGTACTTTAAAGGTGCATAAGGTCACTCTCAAGGCCCAGAGGCCCATTGGGAGAGGATTGAGTGCACTGTTGATTGGAAGATCCAGTGCCACTCTACAAGATAACTTTGTGCAACCTGGTATCATAGACTCCAATTTTACAGGAGAAATACATGCCTTGGTATCAATCCCTACTCTACCCATGACTATTCCTGCAAAAACCTGAACTGTTCAACTCATCCCTTTTAAATCTTCTGTCCCAAAACCAGATCCTAAGCTATGAGGAGACCAAGGCTTCGGGTTGGCAGGAGAACCCCAGGTGTATTGGACCCGGGTCGTGTCTGATCAAAGACCTAATATGGTTTGTACCATCACAGTGCCTCGAGCAAGTCCCTCACAGATAAAGGTCAGTAGGATGATGGACACAGGGGCAAACATCACCATCATCTCCAACCACCAACATTTGGCCTTCATTGTGGCCCACCGTGGCTGTGGGATCTGTCATTGCTGGCCTCAGAGGGACCATATAGAGCTGTTGGAGCAGCAGATCTGTGTTGTTAAAAAATCTGGAGGGTCAGACAGCCATGATTCAGCCATGTATCACCACTGCACCACTTAACCTGTGAGGGAGGGATGTTCTGTCTGCATGGGGAGTCTGGGTGGAAATGGATTTTTAACAGGGGCCACTGTATTAAAGGGCGAAAAATGTCCAACACTAGTCCTTAAATGGCTTAGTGCTCGACCTATATGCATACGACAGTGGTCCCTTGAGAAAGCTAAACTACACGCCCTAAAATCTCTAGTACAACAACAATTAGCTCAAGGACACATAGAACTGTCCATGAGCCCTTGAACACCCTTGTATTTGTTATAGAAAAGAAGTCTGGTAAATGGAGGTTGCTCCATGATTTGAGAAAAATCAATGCAGTCGTGGAAAGCATGGGTGCTTTGCAACCTGGTGTGCCATCTCCTACTATGATACCTGCCACCTGGGACATTCTGGTTGTGAATTTAAAATACTGCTTTTTTACTATCCCATTATACCCTGAAGATACCCGAAAGTTTGCTTTCACTGTGCCATCCATTAATAACGCTGCACCAGTTGAGCATTATCAATGTTTTACCCCAAAGAATGAAAAACAGCCCCACAATTTGTCAATGGTATGTTGCATAGGCACTTTCATCAGTAACAGGAAAATTTCTAGGGGCATACTGCTATCACTACATGGATGATATCTTGATAGCAACCCTGACTAAAAAAGACCTTTCACAGATTCACCCAAGCCTGATGCAAGCAATAAAAACATCTGGGCTACAAGTAGCACTGGGAAAAGTGCAGCACCTGCCCTGGAAGTACCTTGGACTCAAAATAATGGATCAGACCAAACAGCCACAAACAATTCGACTCTCAACAAAAATTCAAACTCTAAATAATGCACAAAAACTTTTGGGTATCCTAAACTGGGTTAGACCCTATCTAGAATTGACTGCCTCACAATTGGTGCCCTTATTTAACATCCTAAAATGTGATCCTGGTCTAAGTTCTCCCAGCAAATTAACCACAGAGGCAAAACCCACTCTTGAAATAGTAGAGCAGACTATCACAAACAGACAAGTCCGCCAGATAAGCCCAGAGGTGTGCATATTTATTTTCATCATTGATTTTCATCCTACAGGGATTGGACAGTGGGGTACTCAGTGGCCTGACCCATTGCGTGTTTTAGAGTGGATGTTCCTATCTCACCAACCTCAGAAGACGGCCCCTAGCATCTTTGAGTTAATTGCACAATTAATCATCAAATGCCATCAGAGATGCTTACAATTAAGTGCAAGAGATCCTTCTAAAATTATTATTTATTATTATTGTCCTGTGCCAGAAGAACAATTTGAATGGTGCTGTGCCAACAGCACAGCCTTGCAAAGTGCCTTGCAAAATTTTTTGGGACAAATTACCCAATTATATGTATATGTATAATATATATATATATCTATTATACCTATATACAATTATTATATTATACTATTTCTACCAAGCATAAGTTACTGCAGTTGAGTGGGACCACTGCACTATCCCTAAAATCTCTGAATAGTTGCCCACCCCTAAAAGATGTTAAGAGTGTTTACTGATGGTTCTGGGAAAATGGGAAAAGCCATTGAAACATGGAAAAAGGAAAGTAGATAGCAAACATTGGAAGGTTGTGAGAGTGGATCATCACAGTTGTTGGAGCTATGTGCTGTAGCAATGGCTTTCCAATGTTTTCCCCATATTCCTTTAAAAGTGATGAGTGACTCTGCATACGTTGCAGATAGTACACAGAGATTAGACTGAGCCCTAATGAGAGAAATTGACAATGCACCATTATTTGACCTACTAAAAACTTTATGGCATAGCATCCAGGCCAGAACTTGCCCTTATTACATCTTACATATTAGAAGTCACACAAATTTACCAGGTTTCATTACAGAGGGCAATGCTCGAGCCGATAGGCTAGCTAGCCCTGCTTGGACAGCACCATAGCCAGATAGGCCTGCACAAGCAAAAGCATCAAGGTATTTGAGCCCTACAGTGACAATTCCTGCTGTCAAATACAAAGGCTCATACTATAGTTAACACCTGTGCTTACTGCCAAGGCCACACTGCAGCACTGCAGGTGGGAATTAATCCTCATGATTTGAAAGCTTTACAAATCTGGCAAACAGATGTCACACACATCCCTGAATTTGAATGTCTAAAATATCTGTATGTCTCAATTGATATCTTCTCATCAGCTATATGGGTTTCAGTACCCACTGGGGAAAGGCGTTGGGGTACCATTGCACATTGGCAATCAGCCTTTGCTGCTTTAGGTCTCCCCCATACCATCAAAACAGACAATGGCCCAGCATACATTTCAAAAAACACTAGACAATTCCTACAGCTCTGGGGTGTTTTACATCACACTGGTACTCCCTACTCAACAACAGGACAGGCCATTAGGGAACGTGCACATGGCGCTTTAAAACATATACTTGATGAACAGGAAGGGGGAATGTATGGTGACACCCCAGAGAGTACAGTGGCTAAAGCTAAATGTGGGTAAAGCTATATATACCCTGAACCATTTAACAGTAGTGGTAAATTCACAGGATCCAGTAATTTTAAATCACTTTATATCATTGGGATCATCTAGTAATGCCCTAGTGTAGTAGTGATGCCTTGGTTTAGTCGCCTAAACCTAACGTAATGGTACGAGATATTATCACTAATAGATGGGAAGGTCTAGGTGGGATCTTCTTACGTGGGGACGTGGGTACGCTTGTGTTTCCACGGGCACCGGAACACGATGGGTACCTGCCGGGTGTGTATGCCGTGCTCTACATCTCGCTCAGGGCCAGAACCAACACGTTCCTGATGAAGCAACACCCCAACGGACGTCATGGAGCAGTGATTTAAGCAACTTGTACACTTGCTACATGGAGATGTGGGACTTTTGAGGTGACAATCTATTTAAGGATTTTTATCTGTTTAAGGATATGAAGATCTTATATATCCAAAGATATGAGGACTTAAGGATTTTATCTATTTAAGGACATGAATAACAAACCCAAACTAAGACAATTTTCTTCTCCTGTTAGTTGGTTTCCTCAGGCTTCTAAGGTTGGATTGTTTCCTGTTTGTGGAGTTAAGTTGTAAAATCGTAACTTCTAAGTGATAAGCCTGTGGCATGCCATTTTGAGAATTTGTATTGCTGATAATCCTGTTTGACAACTCCTGGATATGAATGTTACATCTCCAATGATAGGTAGGATATATCACTGGCTGAGAGGGGCTAGGGTTGTCAAGTTGGGTGGGAAGCCTCATTTGACTTAGGCTTTTTAAGTGTGTCATCGTGATTGTTCCATACATTGTGCCATGTTTGTCATCCTCTGCAAGGGCCCTGCAGAGGATGACAGACACTGCCTTTATATTTAAAAAAAGAAGGGGGAACTGTGGTGGCTAACAGCTGGCCTGGAGGCCTCACAGTCATAAATAATACTAATTATCACTTTAAAACTGAAAGGTGACTAAGTATATAAGTACCTTGGTTATATAACTTGACCAGTCTGGGCCGTTGGGGAGCAGGCCTAGGCTGTAGGGTACACAGGCAATTATTGGCCAGTTAGCCAGGTGGCAACTAATTCAACCAGTCAGGACTAACCATGTGGACTTTCAAAACTATATAGAGAGAACAATACTCAATAAAATTGGCTGTTATCACATGAACCTCAGTGTGTTCTGTCACGTGCCTGTGTCCAAAACTGCAACATTCAGTTTCTTTAGAAGTCAGTGTTTTTGACCTCAGGTACATTTTGAATCCAAAACCAATTTATATAGATACCCTTCAAATCAAAGAAACATATCTGTGCTGAGAAATTTATAGTCTGTGAATTCCACAAACAGAGGCAGTCTATCATTTAAACTTGTTAAGAAGACTGAAAAACTTTCCTAAGTTCTGTTGTCTTATAAGTCTCAATAATTTCCAAGTTCACTTAGGAAGCTAGTGTCCATGCAGTGTATTAGCAGTGGAGATGCTGAGGAAGCAGCTTACTTTGCTTGCTGTCAAGTTTTTAAAAAATGTAATCACTAGGGAGACTGTAGCTGTCAGCCCAGTACAGGCATGTTGCTCTTGGTTAGGAATGCATGAAACAGCATGCTTAAGTAAGCAAAAATGTAAAAATGGCTAAGTCTGCTTTGCTTGCCTTCTCTGTAAGTGTTGCAAAAGATTGTTCATGCCTTGAGGATTCTAGAAATTATTACGGTAAGATATTTGGCATTTAATAACTATTGCATTTTTTAAACCAAAGAATGAAACAAGTTCTAAATCAGATAATCCAGGATATGTTATCACGTTCTCCAGTTCTTTACCACATATATTTACATATGTAATTCCAACATGAGCTCACACAGAAATATCTTTGGGAACACTCAGAAATCTAGCCAACTAAATTTAGCTGGATTTGCCCAACACAATATAGGATTTAATGACAAGGAAATCTAAGAAAATGGTCCATAGAACCAGATACCTTTTGCTTTCACTTCTATATTTTTTTAAAAACACAGCATCATTACTTACATAATGTTAAAGTCATCAGCACTTCTGCTATTAAGAGGGAGGGAAAAAGGCCTTCTTTTAAAACCCAAGCATTAGCACAGAAAACCTTCAAACTGCAGAAGTAAAGAATTATTTCTGAAATAATAATAATTATTTCTGAACATGGTTAAGATGAGTTTCTCATTATGAAAGTATGAAAATGAATGATTTACTTTTAGCTCTAGTGTATTCAATGCAATAGAGAATGGCTATAAATAATGTAGACAATACAATAAATTAATACAATTTTTCCTTAATATAAACTAATTTTTTTATTATCACAGAAAATCTGACATTAAACAAAGCCACCCAAGAAATGGAAGATAAAATAGATCACTGAAAAATCTTCCTGTAAAAGTCTGTTAAAAAGCCAAGAAAAAATATCTTCAGTGTCATAAAACACAAAGCCCAAAATTATTAAAAAATATGTGTAAGAACTAACAATTAAAAGCTAAGTTTATGATATTATTAAAATTCCTTATGAGTCACAACTCTCATGACAAATTTAATAAAAGGCTGCAGAATAAAATATTTGAATAATGTCTCACAATGAATCTGTACATTATTAATTGACTGGTGAAGATTAAACTCAAAGTAAAAGATTGCTATTATTAAAGAAGGATAGGAAGACCTGTGAAAATGAAAACACCATGAATTTGTGAGGAGCTGTTAGAGAGAAGACTAAGAGAATAGAGCTTTAGCCAAATGGATATTTAAGTAATTAAAGTCTTTAGATGTATCAGGGCTCTACTACTTAGAAAATGCAATGTTTGGCATATAGTGGTTTAGAAAGTGCTTGATGGATGCATAAGATAAATATTTGGGGGTTTTGTTTTTATATTAAATGTATAAACTGCAGTAATTTATGCATTCAGGGAACATGTACTTAATTCAAACAAGCAAGTATGGCCTTTTGAGAATCTGAGAGTAATGCATAAATACCAAGCCCAATACTCTTCCTCTTGCTTATGTCTACAGGAGAAAAGCCTGGATCAATACAGAGGCCCGCTACTACATGTTCAGAGACATTATGAACAGTCCTGTACTTTATAAAGTGGAAGAGTCGGCAAAATTTGCGCTCATTGTGATGTCCATGGCTGTCCTGTAGTAGTTATTAGAAATAAAAGACCTATACAAAACCTCTGGTTGCTTCAGTATAAGAAATGGTTTTTCCACTGTCTGTACTGCCTCCTGGTCATGCAGTCTCAGTGCTCAGGAATGGAACAGCACACAGCATAAACTA
Source organism: Acrocephalus scirpaceus scirpaceus (assembly GCA_910950805.1). Taxonomy (NCBI): domain Eukaryota; kingdom Metazoa; phylum Chordata; class Aves; order Passeriformes; family Sylviidae; genus Acrocephalus; species Acrocephalus scirpaceus. The sequence goes on from OU383776.1 coordinate 8,562,312, forward strand.
TACCAACAAGAGGAATCTTGCTGGTAGGCTACATGTTTACATTTTTAAAATAAAAAGTATTTTTATAAAATTTTTACTGTTCTCTTTCAAGATTTTTTAAAGCAGAAGTCAAATAACATTTTAAAAAGGATGAATATTTTCAGATAACGAAGTAAAGGATAGTAAAACTTTGCTACTGTATTTAATGTAAATATAGCAAAAGAATTGTGCTGTTACAAGGAACAATCCAAATGTATGTCTCAGAGAAAGTGACCTAATGAAAGTCTGGATATGAAATCAGACTGGACACTCAGGTTTAGTAATTTTGACAAATTTCTATTTATGTTATAAGAAGATGAGAATGCAACTGAGAATAAGTAAACTTACTGGAAGCAGCAGTGCTCTGAAATCTCTTCTACTTGCCATTGGAATTTGGCCTTGTGAAACAGACTTTACTGTCCAGCTGGTATCTCTAGTCCTCTGCCCTCCCTGATAATTATTCACTAGCTACATGTTAAAGACCTTGTAGCCCTACAAACTAATTTTTACATCAATTTCAGTTACTCTGTTGTGTCTGTTACCTGGTTGGAGGAGGTTTTTGAAATGATCATTACTTGCCTTTGGAATTAACGTGTTATCAAAATGAGCAGAAATGGATCACATCCTGTTAAGAACTATCTTCTGGACTGTTACATTGCAAGTTAAATACACATTTCAAAGATTTATTTTAATAGCCACATTTTCATAATTTCTTTAAATGAAAGCTTAGATCTCATGGGAAATGATGTTACTTCCATGTAAGTGTCATTACAGCACACCACCGTGACTTAATCTACTTTTGGTACATGGTAAGTACAGCATAGTTCATTTTTACATGAAAAAGCAGTTTGGATTGAATCAAATGATTAATGAGGATTCCAGGCGCGAAAGCTGAGCTCTTACTCTGCCTACAAGATTTTTGGCCTTGTTGCTCTAGGTAACTGCCCTGAAATCAAGAAATTCTTGATAGGAATGCATATTGCCAAATGCCCTTGTTGTACTTGTCCTTAATCAGTCATCAACCTTCTTTCATTAAGCTCACTGACCTACAGAATTGACTTTTTAAAATTCATGGGTAAAATTTTCAACAGGCAGAACAAAACCTGTAATTGTTCTTGATGAACACTGTGTGCTTCTGAGAATCTGGCTGTGCATTGTGAAAGACAAGGACAATAATGAGGACCTTTCTTTTTTGTTTGCCTGACTTTTAAATACTACATTATTCTTTCAAAAATCCAGAAAAAGTTTGAGAGACAATGATGGTGTTACCTGGTGTTATTCCAATGACATTCACTTGAAGCAGGGAGTATTTTAAGGAGAACTAGAACTGAATAAACTAGGAAATTTCAGAAAAATTGAGTATGAAAATAAAATAAATTTAAAAAACATCAAGCCCAGCTAACCAACCAAAACCCCCAAATGAACAACAAAAAAACTGCCCAATCCAAAACAAACAAAACAACCCAAACCATCTTTCTTAGATTGAGAAAAGGACATAGTATGTGAGAGAATCTGAAGGGATTCAGAAAGATATACTACATGCTTTTCTTGAAATATGTTTTTAAAATCCCTAAAACTAAAGATCTGAAAATGTATGACTATTCTCCTAAAAATATAGGACTGAATTACTGTATAGAGGTAAAGAATTAAGTGTTTGGTACAAATGTTATTTTATGGACTTGCATTTTCTTTTTTTTTTTTTGTCTTTTTTTCTGTTCTTTTTTTAAACTTTGTCCTATTGTTTCTTCACTTTATGTTCTTCACAGTTCATATCATACATTTTTAATTAGCCTGTTTTCATCTTCTGCTTTTTCTTATAGTCTTGCATTATCCTTCTATTCAATGTTTTGTAGTTATTTTTCCTGTTTTGTTTCTCACTCATTTCTCTGTTGTCCATACTCACATTTGTTTTTTCTGTATGATCAAAGAACAGTTTTGTATTTTGTTCTTCTAAACATCATGTGAAACTATAGTTTTGAGGTTAGATGTCAGACATCCATATATGAGCAAAATTTAAAGATTACCCTACATAGGCTAAAACTTATGATGAGAGAGGAAGATTTATTATACAAATGAACTTTAAAAATTACATTAAAAATTTGCATATAGACCCAGACTACACTACATGACAGACTTATAGGGCCAGAACCCTAGTACTGTCTTTGTTCACCATAGGTAAACACAGAGGACTGAGAAATCCTGTGAAATATATGCTACATATATGTAGGATATATATAACATAGATTAATATTTGCTTATATATTATTTCTTCACTTTGTTTCTGGGGAGACCTACAGTTAAGGGAGGAAAAAACAGTTCAAACAAGAGCTCCATATGTAATCACTGGGTTACTCTTAACACGGGGCTAATGTGAGTGGAGTTCAGCAGAGGCCTGCTGAGGGTCCAGTTCTCAGTGTCCAGTGTTTTCTGTTTTCCCCAGAGGGTGGTATTGGGAATATATTTATTAATTTAGATGGCACAATTGGGAAAGGACAGCTGCTGGAAATCAGCTGAGGATTCATTGTGATCCTGACAAATTGGAGACACATCTTAAAAAAAGTTGTGAAATCTTGTAAGGAAATGTGTAAGTTACTGCATTTGGTAGAAGTTATCCACCACGGGGTAGGTAAAGCCCTGCAGAAAAAGAGCAAACTCATATTTTGCTTGTAGCCCTTTTCTCTTTTCCCATCCCTTTCTATTCATAGAACACCTGCTACTGACATTTGAAAGAGAATGTATTGTTCTAAGCATTGTTCATCTGTTTTGTTTGTAAATATTTTCAGTTATTTTGAGGAAATGCCAAATGAAATCTTTACCAAAACATCAATCAAAAGGAGGCTACAAGTATAGATAAGCAGCATGAAGAGTATGACAAATAGCCCTGGTAGGTTTTTTTGTTGTTGTTTTTCTTGTAGACTTGCAAAGGATATAAAAGGTTTGATTCCCTGAATGCACTTACTAGTTTTAGAGGAAATTGCTTAAATTAATCAGCTTTATGTTTAGCAATAGCACATGATTCCTGTGGATGTACTTCTTCTTTGCTGTCTTAAGTAAGGAAATGGATTTTATAATACCTGTGGTTTTTTGGTTTATTCCAGGTGTGTGGCTTCATTGGTGGCTTTCTGATTATAAGTTGTCATGGACATAACCTTTCATTCTTACCTTTAATGCAGCCTGTGGTATTTTCTTTGTCAATACAGCCTAATTACTTAATGTGATGGGTAGAAAGATAGGTTTTAACTAGTGACCTCTCAAAATAGCCCTTGTCACAGCAGGACAAGCATAAAATTTGTACAGTAGTAGCATCTTGGTAGCTTTTCCAGTCCTCAGGAACAATTATTTCAGGGAAGTTGTAGATCCAAGACTATTTGAATCTATGTAAGATTTTTCATTTGGCCTACAATCTTCTTTGAAATCAACAAGCAAACCATATAAACTGTGCTTTTGTAAAGAAATACTTTTTAATAAACAGAGTAATTAAGTCTTAGCTGAAACAGACTTTGCTTTTATTGTAGGCAGAAAGTGTTCAGATTCCCAAATGAGATTGTGACAAATAGTAACCAACAGAATTGGCTGTTGAGAACAGCAGTGCAGTAACCCAGGAAATGATGAAGCACAAGTTAGTTTGTTTGGCAACAACATATATCAGTAAACAAAAGGCCCTTTAGAGTTGTTAAACACAAAAGACTTCTTATGAACCAAAAAAGCAAAGCAAAAATATGTCAAGGATTTATCTTACTGGGTTTTTTGTGTGTCTTGCTTTGTGTTTCCAGACATATGTGGATTTGGTTGGGCAGAAGGATGACATTTAGTAATTTTTCAATTCCTACTATTTTTGTTTACTCTTTTGAAGCTCAGGGGCTAGTTAATTTTTAGGAAGTATATTTAATTCCTTACAATAAATTTTGATTTTTGCTGTTGTTTTACATGTATTCAAAAGCATCACACATGAAAACATATTTTTCAAAGAAAGGTACTGGAAGTGGTTGTATCCATAAAAATCTTCCTGTGTACTTATGGCTCACTTTCATAGTAAATAGGGCTTCTGCTAATACTAGTATGGTTTAAAGTTTAGTAAGTATGTTTGGTTTCTGTCCTTAGCAATTATATCATCTCCTGAAGCAGCTTAGCATCCAGAACCTTCTAGGATAGTTCACTGACAAAAGACCTTTTCAGATACTACACCAGGATTCCAGTAACTGGTTTGAAAGGCCACTTTATGTTGCTGTATGTAGGCTTCTGTAACATAGATTTGAGAGTGCTGTGGCCAGTATTTCCTACGCCTACTGTTGTACTGTTTTGTGGTCTTTTTTTGTAGACTACTGAGATTTATATTTTCCCTCCATATTATTAAAAGTTTGGTGCAGAAAGTAGTATCTTATTAAGCTGAGATTTTTTTACCTTGGTCTTCTGTCTGAACATTAAATACAAGCTTTCTTCTCTTCTTATTAAAAAATTGCTCCTGTAAGGATGATTTATAATTGCTTTAACTTAGATACTTTGTGAACTGAAATAGATGCACAAATGCCCTTTACAGTTGTGTATCTAGAATAGCTTCAAAAATAAAATAAATTGATTCAGCTTTTCTTGTTAGATAGATTGGCTAAACCTCCTTATCGAGTTTACATTAAGAACAAGGTGAAATGTTTTCTCAATCTGTAGCTCATGGTAAATGATATGTTGTTGGGATTTTGGATTTTTCCCTCTGTTTCTTTCTTGCATGGAATTTTGTCCCACCTGTGGCTAAGAAACTTTAATGACCCATACTTCAGAGAGACAGAAGTTTCCACAGAAAGGGTATGGCTGGCTACTCTCTCAGCCGGGGGGTTTCTCTGGGAGGGGCAGAGATACTCAAGAACGGGGCTGGGGGAAAAGGGGCTGGACACAGCTTCCAGGTCTCTTTTGCTCCCTTGGTTTCAGAGGGGAGTGGCTGAGCTGCTGCTTGGGGTGGGAACTCACTGCTGCTGCCAGAGCCCAGCCCTGCCCTTCTTGCGCTGTGGGTGAGCCCCTGCTTGTGAGAGCAGCCACGGAACTGGGACCTCATTGGCACCCTGCCATACTGGAAAGGAACCTTGCCATCTGTCCCGGTGCCTCAGGGCAAAAGAGGGACCCCAACTCCCTCGCCTTCCTGGAGGGCACATCTCCCCGGCTACCCCATGGCCCCTGCTACAGCTGCGGAGTTTCTGCTGCCTCTTGCCTGCTGCCCTGGGTGAGCCCGCTCTGCTGTTCCTCTCCGAGGTTCCTGCTGCAGCTCCTTTTGCTGAGGGACACCGGGATCAGCCGCAGCTGGGGGTTTGTAAAGGAAGCCCCATCCCATCCCTTCCGCCGGCTGCGTCCGCCATCACCGCGTGAGGGAGAGGCCGGGCCCGCGCCACAGCGCCCCCTGCAGCCGGGGGGAGTCACCGCCCCCGCCCGGCCGGGAGCCAGCAGCGCCCCTGGCGGCCGTGCCCGGAACTGCAGCGGAGGGGCCGCGCTGACAGAGCGGGAAGAGCCTGCACGGGGCTCTCTGCTCTGCTCATTGTTGCTGCACAAACCGTTGTTGTTTGTCTGCCTTGTTATGCACGTACATACCAGTAAAGAACTGTTATTCCTTTTCTCATCTCTTTGCCTGAAAGCCCCTTAATTTCAAAATTAGAATAATGCAGAGGGAAGGGGGTCATACTCTCCATTCCAAGGGGTGTTCCACCTCCCTTGCCAGACACCTGTCCTTCAAACCAAGAAGCACCAAAACACAAAAGAAGCATTGGCTGAAATATACAGTTATTTGTAGTAACTTTTAAAAGCTACTTTCTGAACTTAAGTTTAGGAAACTATTAATTTGATTTTAGCATTGGGTATTCTGAAGAATATGTACAAAATGTGCAGTTTCCCAGGCTTCTTTCACAATCTATGTCCCTGATTTACTTTGGAACCATTAGGCCACAGAGCAGTCAAAAAAAAATGCCACAAACCCCAAACTTAATGGAACAGTATAAAAACCAGATTAACAGGCTAGATATGGTTGCTACCCTAAGCAAATTAACCTAAACTATACAGGAGATAACAAAGACAATCTCAAAACACAAGACGCAGAGCTTATCACAATTTATGACACATGTAAGTGTCAAAAAGATTAATGAAGCAGGCATTATGGAAAAAAAAAATCTGTGTTTAGAAATTTTCCACAAAAAAAAAAAAAGAATCCCCAACAGTCCCCCAACTCTTGTTCATTCTTTAAGTTTGATTTTACAAGAACTAACATTCTGGGAAATACAGAAAAACATTTTTTATATAAATGAAGTGATCACTCAGTATACTCTGAACCTTCAGGTGGGTATGGCTTTCTTAATGATTTGTTTAAGAGAGAATGAACAGCAAATAATAGTTAGGTGTGGGTTTTTGTTTTGTTTTGTTTTTTTAATCAGCTGTTTTCAATGTTCATATCAATAATACTGGGACAGGCTCCCCAGGGAAGTGGTCACAGCATTGAGCCTGACAGGTCAAGAAGTGTTTCAACAATGCTGCCAGGCACAGGTGTGACTCTTGGGGTGTCCTGTGCAGGGCCAGGAGTTGGAATCAGTTATCATGATGGATCCCTTCCAGCTCAGCATGTTCTATGATTCTATGAATACCGGGCCAGGAAATAGCGCCATATTCTTGGGTGTAGAGTTTTACAAGATTTGCATCTTGAGTTCACATCTGAGCATGAATTCAGGGGGTGAAAAGCTGAAAGTACTCTTTCCTATATTATGTATTATTCTAGTTGCAATTAACTAGAGATTCTCCTGCTTTTTAAAAATGCAGTTTACATTTATTTTTAGCAGGAATTTTTGATTTAGTTTACCTTTCTATCTTGGAATGAGATTTCTACTTTCTCCTAATGCAACTTGACTTACTTCACTAAACTTAGACTACAGAGGAATGCAGTCTATTTTTTATGTATTTGTTTCAGTTTAATTCTTAATGGAATGTTACTCTAGTGGATCTATGAACTGATTACTCCTAAAAGCCATAGAATCATAGAATATCCTGAGGTGGAAGAGGCACACAAGATCTCATAATGATCACTGTATCCAGTTCCTGACTCTGCACATAAGAACCTGGTAAATCACACCGTGTGTGATCATGCCTGAGAGCCTTGTCCAAATGCTTCTTAAGCTCTGGCAGGTTTGGTGATGTGACCTCGTCCCTGAGGAGCCTGTTCCAGTGCCTGAACATCCCCTGGATGAAGAACCTTTTCCTGATATCCAACCTAAACCTCTCCTGACACAGCTTGGTGACATTCCCTTGGGTCCTGTCACTGCTCAGCAGAAAGAAGAGATCAGTGCCTGCCCTACTGCTTCCCCTCACAGACCACAATGAAGTCTCCCCTCAGTCTCCTCAAGGCTGAACAGACCAAATGACCTTGGCCACTCCTTATATGGCTTGTCAAGGAAGGTCTGTCAAAGCCCTTCACCATCCTTTTTACCCTCCTTCGGATATTTTCCAACAGTTTCAGCTTTCTCTTATATTTCATTGCTGAAAACTGCCCCCAGCACTTGAGGTGAGGCTGCCCGAGAGCAGAGCAGGGCAGGACAATCCCTTCCCTTGCCCAGCTGATGCTGTCCCTGATGTCCCCAGGACACGGGTGGCCCCCCTGGCTGCCAGGGCACTGCTGACTCAACTTGCCATCGGTCAGGACCCCCAGGTCCTTTCCATGGCACTGCTCTCCAGCCTCTCATTCCCCGGGCTGTCTGTACATCCAGGGTTGCTCCATCCCAGGTGCAGAACCTGGTCCATATCCTTGGTAAACTTCATATGGTTTGTGATTGCCCAGCCAACATCACCTCATCTAACTTAGACTTAAGCTCAACTTTGAAAATGGGATTTAGAAATTTTGCCATTTATGCAGTTTGATTCTAAAATATTACTTTATCTGCATAATAAATAAAAGCAGACTGTAAAAAACTAGTACTCTGTCTGTTACTTACTGACTTTCGAGAATTTGTTGATAAGAGGATATGAATTATGTGGTATAGGAGTTATATGAATAGCATGTGAATTAATAAGAAGAAATTTATTCTTGACAGCTACTCATTAAACAGTTGGAGACAGTTATTTGGCAGAGTGAAAGAATGCATCATCCAATAACATTCTGTTTTATGGATGTTGGGACTTTCTAATTGAAAGATTAACATTTATAAGGATTTTAACATTTCTTTTATTATAATTATGTATTAGTAGTACATCCAATCCCTAGACCTTTATACTTGAATTGCCTATGTGTTTATTGCTGTTGCATTTTGCTGACATTCTTACAGTGAATAAAATATTTCTTACAAAATATTACTTTAAAATAATCTAATTTCTCTGATATGCAGCACTCATAACATTCTCAGTCAACCATAGGTACATTCTTATAAGGCTTATGTCTAAAACATACTGTAGTAGCATGTCAAATGATCTATACAGAGAATATATCTCTCATAGATATTAGATAGTCTCAGAGGCAATTCTGGAGAACACAAGACAATTTAAATTAGATCATTGCTTATCAGTGATTGAGAGATGGGGACATTCTGAGTTCTGATCAGAAGCCAAATTTATTGAGCATACAGAGCATTTATATAGAGTTTTTCTTGTATGGCACTTATATAGGGTTCTATTTTTAGTAACAATTTCTCATCAGTTACACATTCTTTATGACATCACCTAATATCACTGTCTTATCACAAGGTTTCACAACATGTTTCTTGGTCACTTATTCCCCAGGGAGCCTCTATCTGTGTCTGTCTCTCCCACAGTTTCTGCTTGAGCAGGCCTAAGATATCAGGCTCCTTTATAACTTTCATTATACTTTCTGTTTTATTCCCCATAATTGGTACTCACAAACAGAGCTAAAAACCAGCAAGTATTACAGTAAAACTTTGAGACTGTTAGATTGACTGTGAAGTCGTCAGCAGTCCCTGATCTTAAACCTGCAGAAGTGTTTCTGTTATTTACCACAGGTGAATTTATTTTGAACCTTTAACTGGGAGAATAGTTGAGAAAATTTCTCAGGAAATGCTCGTGGGTGAGGATGATTCCAAGAATGGAATTTAAGTATCAAACTACAATCCGTTAATTTGATGTGCATGACTATGAGCTGTTTTCATATATTCTCAAGTTCTGTTTAAATTTTTCAGTCTTCTCTATAGGAGTTATTAGCATAATTAGAATGCTTTTACCTTCCTTTTGAAGAGGAAGCATGAAACAAACAAAACAAAAGGGTGATTTTGACTTTTCAAAGCTCACAAGTAAAATTCCAGTTACCCTTTGCAGGTCAGAACTGATTATCTGCAGAAAAAAAACTCCCCCAGTTTGTTCGTCTCCAAAGTTGTCTTTTGCCATCCAATCAATCTTTCTTCCTAAGTACAATGATGGATAAAACTTTACTTTTTACTCTTGGGGAAATGCCTTGGGTTTGTCATCTCACAGCAGGTCTTCATCACTTCTACTGTTTACTATTGTTATCTGCAGATCATGTATGGGATACAATAAAAGAAATGATAGACTGGAATTCCCCTTGCTTGGATAAACTTGGGCAATGTATTTTGTGGCTTTGCTGGTGTTGCTAAATGAGCATAAGCTAGGCTTTGTAAGTGTTGGCACTAATTAAGGGCAAAACTAATGATGCTTTATATATTTATTCAGATTAGTGGGATTAAAGAAATAATACATATTTTTCATGTTTTTGTTTTTCTGCTGAAACCTACAAAATGAATCTGTGTTTTAAAACAGATTTCTAGAATTAAGGAATGTTTGTTGTAAAGAAACATATTGAAAATCTTATTATTTATCATCTTTTAGAAGTAGTCCTTTGCTCAGCTGATAGAGAACTAGATGGTTGTATAAATACTTAGAGAGTAGAAAGCAGTCTAGGAAATTCTATAGCCAGCATCATATTAGAAGGTGGTTATGCTGATGTAGCAGTAATCACAAGTCATCAATTAAAACATTATTGGAAATCTAAAATCATCTGAATGTATTAATATTTAACTTTAGAAATGTGTCTTAATTATTTAGTTTGGAGTAGTTCTTCCAAAATATCTGAGTAAGAGCAAATCCAGTATTCAGGGATTTGTAACACAAAAGGAAGCATTAAAATATAGTTCTATTAAAAGAAATCTCTGAAGAAATTAAAAATATAAAATTAGCAAAAAAAATTAAAAAGTAAGTATTAGTATTTTATTTATCAATATACATACCAAAAATATCAGCAGGTTAACACATGAACTAATCACATAACCTGCTACAGGTTATTATTGAAGTGCAATAATATATTGGTGGATAAATGATCACATAGTCTTACAATAAATAATTTTTGAATTAGTATATATAGTATATATAGGTTATAGTGTATTGGTGAGTCCCATATATTAAATATCTACTTTTCTGTACATTCCCTTCTCCTCCTTCTCCTTCTCCTTCTCCTTCTCCTTCTCCTTCTCCTTCTCCTTCTCCTTCTCCTTCTCCTTCTCCTTCTCCTTCTCCTTCTCCTTCTCCTTCTCCTTCTCCTTCTCCTTCTCCTTCTCCTTCTCCTTCTCCTCTCCCCTTCTTTTTAAAATTATACCACATACAAGACAGAAATCAAGCACATATTCTCTGTACAATAAATATGGTCAGAGTGAAGAATTATGCTAGGTTGAAGTACAGCTGTAATGCAATGAGACAAAAAACCTTGGTAAAATCCTCGGTCTGGTCTTGAAAGACAGGTTTTCACAATTAGTTCCATTACCCAATGAAATAAGAAGCAGTTTGAGAACAGATTTCCCCCACATTTTTATATGCTTGAACTGAATCTGCAGAACAATTGTAATTGCCAAACATGCTTGAAACCAAAATGCTACCAAACTATTTAAAAAGCAAAACTATCAACAAATCTTCATAAACAATAATTTTTTATGGTATTGCTATCTCTAATTACCTCCTCTTCTTAGCTAATTACTCTCTTTATACCATTTTTATTGTGGAACTATGACTGAGATTTGGCTTCTCCATCTTCCCAGGTGTGCAACATTTTACAAAATCAAACAACGTTTTTAAATATGAAGTCATTAACTCAAGATGTTTGCCTAATTTTCTAAGACTCTTTACTGCACAAAAATAAGTGTATCCATCTTTGTGGTATTGACTCCTACATCACTGTTAATTGAACAGCTTTTGAATACATTTAGGATAACCTCAAATGACAGCTAAGTTCATATCTTTCAACAAGATAGTGTATTATTTGGCCAAATATTTATTGAAGAAAAGTCTTACTAGAAATTTCATAATTTTCTGTTTTGATTTTGTATATACCCTTTGTTTAAACTGAGTATAACCTGCCAAAGACTTCACAATATATGTTCTTTTTGCTATCTTCGCTGTTTTAGATCCCTTGCTAGGAGTTGGAAATCCAGTGAAGAAAACTACTGGAAGTTTTTTAAAGGAATGCAGATATTGAGCTCTTGATGGAAAGTCTGTAGAGTGATCATCCAGTGTGTTTACCTATATAAAAAAAATAGTTTTTTAGATACTTAAAATACTTCATAGTTTAATTTAATGCTGATAATGGTATCACAAAACTTGTGTTACCTTTGGCAAAGTATGGTTATTATTTCCCTGTAATAAACATTTCTAACATTATTCCTAAATAAAATAAATATAAAAATGTTTGGTAGTGTCTTAACATAGATAATCAGTTACAGACTGCTGGCAAAAAAGGTAACAGCTGTTGCTTCAAAGGACCTTATAATATTGAATATTTGGTGCAAGTATGATTGTTAATCTTATTTTAAGAGCAATGTCTTTTTTCTCTGAGTCTGGTTCTTACACCCTTGTTCTGAATGTTCAATTATTTGATTCCTATCCAGTATTTGTTGTCTTAACTCCCAAATTTCCTGAGGTAGCAAGAATAGAATTTGAATTCCATCCAAATGCACAACCAGGACACAGAAGTGTAGGAGACAGTAAAAGATCAGGGACTGTATCTGAAGGACAGAAACGTCTACCAACTTGTTACTAAGAAATATTTGGCTCATGTAAGTTTTGATATGTTTATTATAATTTGTGCTTGTGAAGCAAGTAAAATATGATTGACTGCTAAATATATGGGATTATAATTTGATATTTTCCTTTTTTTCTCCATCAGTTTTAAAATTTTTTGATTTCCTGACACTCCTATATGTGCCTTTATTTTGATAAATATTCCTGTAATCCTACAGAAGATTAAAAAAACCTAACATTGTTTCTAAAACTCTCCTACTTGCCTTCTAGTAAAGTTCACGCATACAAATGCTATTTCTGCATATTCAAATCAAGTATAGCTATTTGTAGTCATAGTCTTTCTATCTTATTTGCAGGCAAAGTGTACATGTTCAATCTGGAAGTTATTTAAGAAGGTAGCTTCAAGCAATTTCAACTCACATTTCAAATGAATTTAAAAAATATACTAAACCAAAAATTGAATACTTTTATTATTAATGCTTTTAGAACCTCACAATTTAAAGTAATTTTGAAATAGGCATTTAAATGTGTACTTTTCCACAACTGTCATATATGGGAGTGTGACTATTTCTCTCAGAGATTTGGGTTTTATGGTCATCTTTTAATCACCAGTGTACTGGGAATTTTACTAAAGCAAATAAAGCTATGCAATACAGAAAACAGAAAATATTTGGGCACCAGTCTATGGGAACTTCACTCACTTTTTCAGAGTGTAGCTGAGAAAAGGCAGAAAAGATCTGTGACAGCTTTTGAGTACTTGACTGTCTAAGTCTACAGGGCTGCTACTTTATGAATATGGTAATAATTCCTCAGACAAAATCTGCTTCATAGGCTTTTCACAGTTGATCATTTTGGGGCAACCACTCCTGCAGGCACATAGAGACATGTTCTGAAGAGATACAGAAATAGAGGAGGTAGAAAAGACTCTTAAGGAAGTTAAACCCTACCTTGAAATCCTAGTCCCCGTGTAGGGAAGTGAATTAGACATACGGAGGCTTCGGATTCAGTGCATAAGGCTTTCAAGGAACAAAACCTTTCTGACAAATTTGCCTCTTTACCCTCACAAAGAATCTGTGGCAGAAATTTTTTGCAGGATATAGGTCTGCTGATAAATTCTAGCATTGTCACCATCTATCTCCACTTCTTTCTCAGCCTCTCATAAACATTTAATAAAAATCCGTAAATATCTGCAGAGAGCAAAGATTTACTGCTCTATCTTCTCCAGGCACCAATGGCAGAAGTTTTATTGTACTGTGTTTTCCACGGTTTCAAAAGTTGGAATTAATTTAAAATAACTTCAATGCCAAAAAAGGTTTCAAAGGGAGCTATGACCTTACTGTTTCTTGAAGAACACCTTCACCTTTGATATACACAAGATTAAGATGGGATATATGGATTTTAAGGCCCAACTCACTTGGGGAAGTCTAAAAAACCTACAATTTTATTCTTTACTGTCATAAATACAACCCTAAAGTGCCCATTTAGGTTCTTATTAATGGTTGAATGAAATTGTTTCTTTCCAAGCACCATTTACTTACAAGAAGGGATTAACGGTGATTTAAAAAGTTCTTTAGATGATGGCAATACTTAGAGGTCTTCTTCGTAAGATGCTTTTGCCACCTATTCATAAAGCTTGCAGACTTAAACACATTTTTCTTATTTTCATACCAATAAACGATGCCTTTGTCCCAAGTTTGACATGCAAATGAAAAAGCTAAAAATTGGAATTTACATACAGGCATTGAATGAAATGAATGAAAGGTAATGAATGAAATCCTTTCAATTGTCCATAAGTCAAATAAGTCATAAGTTTAGTCAAAGGCAGTGATAAGGACAGTAGAACAGAACAGCATTTTATTCTGATAAGGACAGAAGAACAGAACAGCACAGCCGTGGAGAAATAGATAAAGGATGTAACTCAGGCAAATAGAACCCATGCAAAATGCAAGCAGGATGCCAGCTCAGCTCTGCAAGGCTGACAAAGCTCAAGTTCTACAAAACAATTACATTGTGTTTACTCAGAAGTAGGGGTTGAGGAACAGCCACCTGAAAAGGACAGCAGATATTGAAGACAGACCCCAAAGAACCATAGAAGGACTTCTGATAAGGGGTATAACTATGTTAAATAAAGTGATACAGGCAAGAAGGGATAGCTGAGTTTGTAATCAGTGTGTATCATAAACATTTTTCATCTGATGCTTGGCACACTCAATTAGAGGAAGGATCTTCTGAGTGACCAGCCTGCAGTAAAGAATGCCTGCTTTCTAATATTCAGGACAGTGTTAGAAGGTTTATATCTGGCTGATTGCAGTATCAACAGACAAACTTTTCAAGAAATGAGAAAGAAATCTTTGTCATCTACATTTTTTAACTTAAATGAACAGTTTATATGTCAAGTTCTAATGTTGGCTGCCTTGTGTCTTGATCACTTTTCCCTCTACCCAAAACAGTGTGAGTAAAGTGTTGTGTCTTACCTTGCAAATCTGCAACGATGCCTCTTATTTAGGATATTGTTTTGCTTTCTAGAGAGGAAATGCAGAATGTGGTGCATGGTTTTAAAACGTACTGTACACTGTACAGAGAGACAGAGAAATCAGTAGTAGAAACAATACCAAGTATGTAATCTCTTCCAATCTACCAAGTTTTAATCTCTTCCAGAACAAGATGGGGAAGTCTATAGTCTACCTGACATTCTGTAGTAAATATGTTTGATCCGAAGAAGGGTGTGAAAAGCAAAGAAAGCTGAAACCATTTTTACAAGCCTAAATTATATAAGCCAAGTGAATGGCCACATGCTTCTATGAATGGTGCTTGAAAACACCCAAAAGTCTGTCTCAAAGCATTCATATAAGCTAAAAGTTTCTATTTTGGTCAAGTAATTTTTAACCCATATCTGTAGATGCTTCAAAACTTCTTTTGGCAGTAAATGGCTTTATTTTGAGAAAAAAATAAGGAAATCAGGTCAAAGCTACAAAACAAACCTGGAAACACTATTACGATTTTGCAATTGAGAGCTCTAGATAATGTAATAATGAATTAATTGCTGATTAAAGTAGATGTCTCAAGGTTCAGTGAGAATCAGAAGCTCCTTATTTTCCCTCTAACCTTTTGCTGTCTTCCCTTAGGTTCATTGGCTGCGCCTCTTTATCTCCATACTGCTGTGTGAATGCCTTAATTCTCTTTTTTTTCTCTTTGAAAAGCTAAGGAAAACAGTGTCCTTTTTTTTTGTCCTGCTGTACCTACTCCTAGCACAAGCATCTTTTGATGGATAATAAAAGTGGCCTTCTTTTCCTTATTGATCCTCTTGCAGCAAGTCATTCTATTCACAGCCTGGCCAAAGCTAACAAGTGGCTCATGACAGCAGTGTGCTGGGGCTCTTTAATGGGCTTCCTGATACATGAATACAGAACAAGCCACCTTATTCTCCCTCTCTGAATTCCATACTGGCTCCCTCCTTATCACCACATCATATTTAAGCTCTTTTTCCTAAGAGTGAAAATTAAATTATTCTTTTCCACAATTTTCTCTCTCTCCTTTCTTACTGTCATACTTTTTCAACTCACTTTTCTCTATGAATTAATTGATCATCATATTCACTTTGCACAATACATGTACTGTTTTGAGTCTGTATATCAGCAGTTTTTAAACTTTGAAAAGCCCCTGGGCACTAAATGCTCATGTCCACCCTACACGTTAGACTTAGCATGTGCTTACATCTCTAGTGCACTCATTGCATGGTATGTTAATGATATTTCTGAAGTATCTTCTTTCAAGCTGTGCATTTGAGGTCCAAAACCTTAAAACAGGGCTGTATATAACTGGCAGGTAAGAAACGCCTAGAAAAAAGCAGTAGTAGTTAAAGTGAAGATTAACTTTTAGCTAAAACTCATAGAATGATAGAGTCCTAGAATGGTTTGGGCTGGAAGGGACCTTAAAGATCATTTTGTTCCTGCCATGACAGGGACATCTTCCATTAGACCAAGTCGCTCAGATCTCCATCCAGCCTAGTCTTGAATACTTCCAGGGCTGGGGCATCCCCAGTTTCTCTGAAATGTGTTCCTGTGCCTCACCACCTGCAGAGTACTTTTTTCCCCATTTAAAACCATTACCCCTAGTCCTGTCACAACAGGCCCTGGTTAACAGTTTGTCACATCTTTTTTAGATGGTCCTTCTGAAAGGCCAGAGTATGATGTCTCTGGATCTTTCTCTCCAGGCTGAACAGCCCAGCTCTCTCAGCCTGTCCTGATAGGTGTTCCATCCCTCTGATCATCTTGGTGACCTCCTCTGGATGTGTTCCAGCAGTTCCATGTCCTTCCTGTGCTGGGAGCCCAGAGCTGATGCAGCCCTGCAGGTGGGGTCTGAGCAGAGCAGAGCAGAGGGGCAGAATCCCCTCCCTGGCCCTGCTGCCCACACTGCTCTGGGTGCAGCCCAGGACACGTTTGGCTCTCTGGGCTGGGAGTGCCCATGGCTGGGGCATGTCCAGCCTCTCACCCACAGCACCCCCAGGTCCTTCTGGGCAGGGCTGCTCTCAGTCCACCCATGTCACCAGTGACAATTTAAAAGAGAAGTATCTGCAGTTTTAATTTGATACACTCTGGTTTTGAAATTCTTAGTAATATAATTCTACCTTCTGCCAACATACAGCAAGTATAAAAAGACCTAGTAAGCACATTCATATATATTATTGCATTAATTAAATACTGAGGTTTTAAATGAACAGTGGTTTTAGTTGCATTTATTTAATTTTTAAAGGATCTCACAGAATGTACTGAAAGTAGCTCCATCAAGCTGTTGCTGCTTTTGGAACACTGGAAAGTTTTTTCTAAGAAGTTCAAACAAAAGTTGTTGTCTAGGAGCTTAATTAATTAATTAATTAATTAATAAAGGATCATGATTTTAGAAAGTTTAAGGTATCAACATACTCAGAACTTCTAGTTTCTCAAGGGAACAGAAATTCAAAATAGGGTTTACCTAAAATTCAGTTCATCTAGAAGAAAGACATGAGAGTCCAGAGAATGGAATTCATGACAGTCATCTGATGACTTGGGGAGACAGCCCCTAGAACATGAAAGGCATATCCAAGAGCAGTGCTTGTCTCTCTTACATACATACATACATGTCTCTCTTATATACTCCTGACTAAAGCATTTAACTTACAGAATAAATTTCTGTGAAACTGAAACTTAGAAACTCCATCTTCTGTTCTTAATAAGGTATTTAAAATCAGATAGTATTATTGAGGCTGAAAACAACCCTAAAGATCATTAAGTCCAATAAATCCACTGATATGGAACCTTTCTTTCATTTGACATGACAGAAAGTGGTGTTTCTCTCTGACATACCACCATATGTTTAGTGCTTAGAGTATTTGCTGTGGACAAGGAAAGTTTTGATCATAGGAGGGTATGTTTAAACCCTTTTCCTGAAGTGCTCTGGCCACTAAACTGCAGAAAAACATTATTGTTGTCCGTGATTAACACATGCATTACAATTCATCACAGATACCGCTATTCTAAGGGCAGTTAGGTGTCAAGGATCTTTGGAAAGTACAGACCTAATTCATTTTATGTTACTATTCATTCTTGGGAGTAAACAAATAATATTCAGATAAGTAGACAGATAGCAGACACTCAATATCCACTTTTAAAACAGTCACTCAGAGTCTATTCTGGAGGACTGTGGATAGTTTCCATTGTCACCTAACCATGCTGCCTGCCATCTGCATGATTTCCTAATGCCAAGTGGTACAGCACACAGCCAGGTACGCTGGCTCTAGTCCACATGAGGAATCCTGCACCAAATGGTGGGAAAATCAGAGCAATTTCAGGTGCAGTATGGCTGTTGCAGCAGTACATAAAATGGCCTAATGAGAGACTAGATTTATCTGTCATGGTAGGACAACGTTCATTGCTGAACCAGGACTTCATCCTTGTCTGTTTGGAAGACTCTCTTTTCCAGGACTTGATATTTTCTCTTTCAAGTTCTTGATTTTGTACTTTTACTGTGACTTGGTTACTGTGCAGTCATTCAACCCACTGCTTTGCCTTTCAGGAAGAAAATGACCCACAGTTGTTGTTGCCTTTTGAAGATTTAAAAAAATTTAACACTATTAATTACATTTTAAATAATATTACCTAGTAATGTTACCTGGTAACGAAACCTATGCATTATTAGTGTTTAAAACACAAATAATTTCAATAAATAAAATTAAAAATATAATTTTTGTATTCATCCTATGTAACAGTTGTAATGTTTTTCTGACATAATGCTGATTGATATTGTTTTTCAAAAAGACAGTCCACAGTCTAACATCCTTTTGAATAAAAGAAGTATGATTGCTATGATCTCATTGCTGACCACCGATGATGCTAACAATGAAAATATTTATTGACGTGGGTTTGTGTAATAACTCTTGGATTGCTTTACTTGTATTCATGAAAAAGCTGAGATGTGAAATAACTATTTTTTCCATTGGTGCAAAAGCCAGGAACACTGTTTACTAAATACCATTGTGATTTATATTTTGCTGCCTGAAGCAATTTGCTCTCTGCTCTATTTAAGGGTTTTGACATTTTCTCCTTTTCCTGATGAGGGTACCTAGGCAAGCAGTATGTGGAAACTAGTAGAAATATTCCAGAAATGTCCTTCCAGCCAGTGGGTCATTGACATTCCTGAAAGCCTTTTAATGTTAAACTTCCTGTAAAGCAGTAAATGCAAAACCAGGGGTAGGAGTGTGTTGCTGGGATTTTTTTAAGCAAACAAAGAATTTAGTTAGTGTTGCATTGGGTGCAACAATATTCATCTAGATCGTGTCCAGGAAGTCCATAGATACCAGCAGGGAAGCAGAGGAGATGAGTCGGTTTTGTAGCCTCAAGGATGCATTTATTTCTCTGGGGAAAGCAAGGAGCCCAGGGAAGCAGGAAGGGCAAGAGAGGCAAGAGGGGGGAGGAACGGGATCGTCGGGTTATTTATGGGGTATTGTAAGGGCGGGGTTTACAAAGGAGTGGTTTACAAAGGTGGGATCAAATTCTAGTGACCTTAAAGCAGAAGCACTCACAGCTCCTCCATTTATAAATTGGTTAAAAGGTGAGATGAATAACTCACGACAGGGGACTCTGGGGAATATGGCCTAATGGTTTGCAAAATTAGAATGAACTGTTATTGAGCTAAAATAATAAACAGTAGAAAGGCATTTGAAACTTAATTACAAGAAATTATGATAATTAAATGAATACATTTTTAGTTCATGGGTTAATAGTTCAAATCTCCTTTGGCTGGAGATCTTCTCACAGAAGGGGTGCAGGTCTTTGATCTCCTCTTCCTCGAGGGGCAGTCCTTAAGTTTTTTATTTCGTCTTAGTACTGGTGTGCAGGTGTTGCTCTGTTGGATTGATGTCCATGGCTGAAAAGGGGATAAATCACTTCAGTTCTTAATAAATCTATCTATCTGTCTCCTCTTGTTCTTCTTCAGTGTCTTCTTTGGCACAGGACCAAACTGGAAGAGGGAACTTTTCCTCTTTATCTTCCTGGACTAGGCTGGAGGGCTAGGGAGACAGGGAGGGGAAAAGTCCCAGTGGGGAGTGGTTCTTGTGGAGTTTTGCTGAAGGAAGCAGGATGTGCCTCCTTACCCACCTCTCAGAGATAACGGCAGGAAAGACCTGACCCTTGCTTTCTTCTCTGCTGCCTGCAAGGCACAGTAAGACCAGGACCCAGAAAATGCCTCTGTGGGGTGCAGCTGTGCCAGGGGCTGGCCTTTAAACAAACCCTGTGCTTTTCTGCCTAGTGCCGGGCACCTTGCTTCCTTTTCCTCCTCTCTGTGCCAGCACAGCACTTGAAGCTTGCACCAACCTGGTTAGGGAGGGGTGGGGATTAGGGAGGTCTACTGCCCTTCCTGTTGTGTTTCCAGACAGACAGTGCAGGGAACTGTGAGTTTTCACAGAATCACAGAATTTCTAGGTCGGAAAAGACCTTCAAGATCATCAAGTTCAACCCTTCCCTAACACCTCAACTAAACCATAGCACCGAGTGCCACATCCAGTCTTTTTTTAAACACGTCAAGGGATGGTGACTCCACCACCTCCCTGGGCAGACCATTCCAGTACTTTATCACTCTTTCTGTGAAAAACTTTTTCCTAATATCCAATCTATATTTCCCTTGATTCAGCTTGAGACTGTGCCCTCTCATTCTGTCATTTGCTGCCTGGAGAAAGAGACCAACCCCCAGCTGACTACAGCCACCTTTCAGGGAGTTGTGGAGAGTAATAAGGTCACCTCTGAGTCTCCTTTTCTCCAGGCTAAACAAGCCCAGCTCCCTCAGTTGTTCTTCATATGGTTTGTGTTCCCAGCCCCTCACCAGCCTCGTTGCCTCCTCTGGAGATGCTCAAGCATCTCTATGTCCATCCTAAACCAAGGGGCCAGGGCTGGACACAGCACTCAAGGTGGGGCCTCACCAGAGCTGAGTACAGGGGAAGAATGACCTCCCTGCTCCTGCTGGCCACACCATTCCTGATCCAGGCCAGGATGCCATTGGCCTTCTTGGCCACCAGGGCACACCCTGCCCCATGTTCAGCTGTTGTCACCAGTACCCCCAGGTCCCTTTCTGCCTGGGCACTGTCCAGCCACACCATCCCCAGCCTGTAACATTGCAGGGGGTTTTGTGGCCAAAATGCAGGACTCAGCACTTGGACTTATTAAACATCATCTTATTGGATTCTGCCCATCCATCCAACCATTCCAGATCTCTGCAGAGCCCTCCCACCTTCCAACAGATCGACACATGCTCCCAACTTAGTGTTGTCTGCAAATTGAGTCTGATGAAAGACTCAATACCCTCATCCATGTCATCAACAAAAATATTGAACAGAGCTGGCCCCACCACAGACCCCTGAGGGACATCACTGTTGACTGTTCCCAGCTGGATGCAGAACTGTTCCCCACCACTCTCTGGGCCCGGCCATGCAGCCAGTTCCTAACCCAGCACAGAGTGCTCCTGTCCAAGCCACGGGCTGCCAGCCTTTCCAGGAGTGTGCTGTGGGAGACAGTGTCAAAGGCCTGGCTGAAGTCCAAACACACAACATCCACAGCCTTTCCTGCATCCACCAGTTGGGTCACCTGGTCATAAAAGGAGACCAGGTTGGTCAAACACAACTTTGCCCTCCTAAACCTGTGCTGGCTGGGTCTGATACCCTGGCCAGGCTATAAGTGCTGTGTGATGACACTCAGTGTAAACTGTCCCATTACCTCACTGGGTACTGGGGTCAGGATAAGTGGCCTATAATTACCAGGATCCTCCTTCCTACTGTTTTTGTGAATGGGCATCACATTGGCCAGCTTCCAGTCACCTGGAACCTCACCAGTAAGCCAGGACTGTTGATAAATGGTGGGGAAGAACTTCACAAGCTCATCTGCCAGCTCCCTCATCACCCTGGGATGGGCCCATAGATTTATGGATATCCAAGCATTTCAGCAGTTCTCTGACTGCCTCCTTGTCATGGGTTTGAGTTGCTGGCCTAATGCCAGCGCACCCATGAGAATATAGTTCTTTAAAATAACGCTGTGAGACAGACTGGGAATAAAGCAGAGCAGGCTCTAACTTAGAAATGGGAAGAAAACTTTATTAACTCACACTATATAGGAAAAAGAAACAGGAAGAAACAACATCAAAAGTGAAAACAACCTCCCAAACTACTCCTCCTCCCCCCACCAAAATTCCCACCAAAACCTTCTGAGACAAAACCTGGAACTTCCAGCTTAAAATATTAAGGGAGAGGAGTCTTCCTTGCGCCCTATAGAAATTCCTACAAGAAACACAGTCTCTTGTGGCCTGCACTCTTCACAAATGACCCACCCCATACAGAGGAAATGTACATTTGAGAAGTTCTCCCACGGACGGCACTCTCACCACCACCCATGGACCAGAAACTGCTTGTAGGGTTCCCTTTTAAGGATGCTTCTGGGACACCAGTCGCCCCCATTTCTCCCTTGGGGCAAAGGGTTTTGAGAACAGAAGCCTCTTCTGAGGGCACCACCACACCCTCTCAATCTTCTGTTCACTCACTCTGGCACTGGCATTTCCACTACACAGTGCCCACCTTGCATCCCCCTAAACACAGTTTCCATAAGTTACAGGAGCATTAGTGCAGTCTCTATGGCCACTATAAGGAAAGTCTAGCCAAAAGCCACTCCATCATCTCTTCTTATCTTCTGCTGACATTACAAATCCCAGGCTCTTTTTCTCCCATCACTTACAGAAGCCACGACTGATGAATCTTCTGATAAGGGAGCGCTGGTCTCACACTCCGGGGAGAGGAGGAGCGGGGGCTTGGCACCGAAGACCCAAAGACATCCCAGGTATTAGAATCTTCCACCCCTCCATTCTCAGTTGGCCTGGCTGGCTAGACAGTTGTCCTTCCCCCCTGGTCTGGAGGAGGGGGGTCCAGCCAAGGCCAGAGCTCACAGGCAGCTGTGCTGGCCCAGATCCAACAGTGAGGCTCAGACAGCAGTGCCAGCAAGGTAAATGCTGTCCAGGCTCACCCCAGCACAGGCTGCATGGCAGCCTTGGCCTTGGCCAGGGGAGGCCTTCCCTCCCCCTCCACAGCCAGGAGGGGGAGGGAGACCTGTGTGCTCTCTCTCTGGAGGCTGGAAGACAAAGAGGGCACTCCACCCCCTACACAGACTGAAATGTGTGTTCACAGAGATTAAATGACCTTTCACTGGTCCACAGGGTGCCAACCTCTGAACCAACACTCTCACTTCCTGGGGCGGATCAAACCACGACACTGCTCGTAGATAATGGGGGGACCATTCTGCTCCCTGACATCATCTACCAACCCTGGAGGACAGTTGTCCTGAGGACAAACCACCGTCCCACTGAAGACTGAGCCAAAGAAGGCATTAAGCACTTCTGCCTTCTCCTCATCTGCACTTACTAAGTTCCCTCCCTCATCCAATCATGAACAAAGGTTCATCTTACCCTTCCTTTTACTGTTAATATAGCTGTAAAAACATTTCTTATTAGCTTTTACAAAAGTTGCCAATTTAAGTTCAAACTGAGCTTTGGCCTCCCTAATTTTTTTCTTACATGCCCTAGCAGCCCCCTTAAATGCTTCTTGTGAGACCTGACCCTCCTTCCAAAGATGATACATCCTCTTTTTATTCCTAAGTTCCTTCAAAATCTCCTTGCCCATCCAGACTGGACATTTACCTCATCAACTCATCTTCCAGCACACAGGGACAGTCTGTTCCTGTGCCCTCAAGATCTGTTCTGAAGCACACCCACCTTTCCTGACCTCCTCTGTTTTTAAGGGCTGCTTCCCAAGGAACTCTCTGAATAAATCTCCTAAATAGGCCAAAGTCTGCCCTCCAGAAGTCCAATGCAAGAGACTTACTGGTGCTCCTCTTGATTTCACCAAATATTGAGAACTCTATAATTTCATCATCACTGTGCCCCAAGCAGCCTCCAGCCACCACATCTCCCACCAGCCCATCTCTGTTTGCAAACAGCAGGTCTAACATAGTCCCTCCCCTGGTGGGCTCACTCACCAGCTGCAACGAGAAGTTTTCCCCACACACTCTAAGGACTTCCTGGACTGCCTCTTTTCTGCTGTATGAAGTTCCCAGCAGATGTCTGGTAGGTTGAAGTCACCTACAAGAACAAGGGCTGGTGATCCTGAAACATTCTCCAGCTGCTTATAGAATAAGTTGTTCACCTCTTCTTCCTGGCTGGGTGGACAATAACAGACTGGCAGTGGGATGTCAGCCTTGTTGGCCTTCCCCTGAATTCTTACCCATTCAACTTCATTGTCATAATTTCAATTCCCATGGTATCAGAAGCTTCCCTAATGTGAAGGGCCACCCCTCCACCTCTTCCCCCTTTCCTGTCTCTTCTGAAGAGCCTGTAGCAATCCAGTGCAGCGCTCCAGCTTTGTGAGTTGTCCCACCACGTTTCTGTGATGGTGAGTACATCACAGCTCTGCTGTTGTACCATGGCCTCCAGCTCCCCTTGTTTGTTACCCATGCTGCCTGCATTGCTGTACTACACCTCAGCTGGGCTGCTGATTTCACCCCTAACTCAGGCTTACCACCCTTGGGCCTGCTTCCAGACAGCCCAGCTGCATCCCCTTCCCCCTTCAAACCTAGTTCAAAGCCCTCTCAACAAGGTCTGCTAGCTCATGAGCTAAAATCCTTCTGCCCTTAGCAGAGAGATGGAGCCCATCCAATTCCAGCAGGCCAGGTGCCATAAATGTTTCCCCATGGTCAAAGAACCCGAAATTCTGCCAATGACACCAACCCTTGTGCCACTTGTTGATAACGTGTGCTCTCCTATTCCTTTCATCATTTTTCTCTGCCACCAAAGGGTCTGAGCAGTGCCCCTGTCCTATCAACAACTTGACCCAGTGCCCTAAAGTCCCTTTTAATCACCTTGACACTCCTCCTTTGGATCTCATTACTGCCAGCCTGGAGTATCAGCAGTGGGTAATAATCAGAGGGCTGAACAGCCCAGGGAGTCTCTCAGTGATCTCCTGTACCCAGGCCCCGAGGAGGCAGCAGACCTCCCTGTGGGATGGGGCCGGTCGATGTGGGGCCCTCAGTTCCCCTCAGAAGGGGAATTTCCCCTACTACAATTACCCTTCTTTTCTTTTTGATGTTAGAGGTGGTGATCTGTCTTACAGATGAACCATAATTGGGAGGCTCACTGGGCAGACAATTTTTTTCTAAATCATCTGGCTGACTCTAGATCCAGGGCCTCAACCTTATTCTGAAGTGGCACCTGGGTAGGGGATGGGGGTCGAGAGGAGTTTTTATTATTACCTCCCTGAGCAGGGACCCCTTTCCACTCTCCTTCATCAACCAGGTGTCCTCCTGTTGCCTGACAGTGGGAGGCATGGGAGTCCTCAGACTCTCAGTCAGAGGCCTCCCTTAAAGATGGAAGGGCTGAACTCTACCAGTCTATTTCCCTTTCCCTTTCTCTTTTAACTTCCTCCCGATGCTCAGCAACCAGTGAAGGGAGGTCATTCACCTGTTCACACCGCAGGCTGGCCCCCTCCACAACACCCCCTGAAACCACCAATAAACTCAAACACTCTGGGCAGGAATGGGTCTGTACAGATGCATCCTTTTTGGAGGGCTCCACTTGGTCACGTACACTTGTCCAAACCACAGCTTTCAGCCGTGTTGAAATCATTACTAACAGACACCCCCAAACCTACCAGACAGCAGAAACACCTCAAACAACACACAGCACACCTTACTAGCAAGAGCTTGCAACCCTGCCTGCCTGCCCTGCCTGCACGAACTGCCGCGCAAGCTGCCATGTCCATGCCCCAGAGACGTGCCCAGCCCCGGTTTGCTCACTCCTGTTTGTGCTCCCCTCTTACAATCAGTCACTCAGCAACAAAGGATGGATGCTTTGGTCAATCCTGAGTCACAGCCCCTGCTCCAGCCTCCCTAAGCAGTGGAACATGAGTCCTGCATGTGTGGGGCCCTTTTTGTGGCACCACGGAGCAGTGGCATGAGCAACAGCTGGAACAGCACCTCTCCCTCCCCAGGCAGAGCAGGACAGAGCTGGGAGTGCTGGCTACTCCTCTACACCAGGGGTAGGTAGTCAACTGTACCCACAGAGACAGCACAGCCAGAGCTGGCAGTTCCCATGGTCATGGATGCTGCACCATGGGATGGCATTGGAATGGGGTGGGATGGTGTGGGATGGCACTGGGTGGCATTGTAGGGCACAGCAAGAGCATACAACCTGTTAGACAACATGGCACAGCACAGCCAGGGTGTGCAGCCCCTCACCCTGCACCTGGGACAGCACAGCATGGCTTGGCACAGCCAGACCCTGCCCCAGAGCTGCCTTAACCTCCCTGGATGCAGCATCACGGGGCACAGACAAGGCCAGGGTGAGCAGCAGCAGCAACCCGGGGTGCCTGTGGTGGTGGTGGCTGTGTGTGGTGCCTGGGTTCTGCCTGCACTGCTGCCCCATGCCCACTCAGCCCCTTTTTTATAGCAGAGGGGCTGAGCCTCCTGCTAAGGGACAGTCATGGAATGGGATAGGATAGCCCAGTCCCCTCTGGGGATGCAGAGGAGACCTATGCAGGGCAGGGATAGGAACAGGGAACTCACCTGATCTTGGATAGAGCTGGACAGAAAAAAAAGAGCATGAAGGACATCACAGGGAGAGCAGCAGAGCTCTGTGAGCACCACAGGTAGGTCAGGGCATCTCTGAGGACATCACAGTGAAGGGTAGGAGGGCCCTGAGAACACAACAGGAAGGAATATATGTTCTTTCTGTCCACTTTAAGGCTTAGTGTTCCCTAAGCCCTTAGCAGCCTTTAGGGCTGGAATGGAAAGAACCTGTCCTACATGTTTGTGAGCGTTCTTCCCCCAGTTGTCTGTCTTGAGAGCT
Organism: Acrocephalus scirpaceus scirpaceus; assembly: GCA_910950805.1. NCBI lineage: Eukaryota > Metazoa > Chordata > Aves > Passeriformes > Sylviidae > Acrocephalus > Acrocephalus scirpaceus. The sequence continues at coordinate 8,588,718 of OU383776.1, forward strand.
GGTGCAGGCAGGGGATCACTGCGGTGGCCCCGATCTGTCAGTGGGTGACAAATGGCCTTTTCTTCACTCCCCAGGGGAGTGTTCCTGCAACCACATTGGTAGAGAAATAACGATATCCAGGAAGGACAAGTTTTCCTGGATGCAGCATTCCCAGAGTAGCTGGTGCCATCCTCACATGGCAAAGCCCACAGACGATGGAAAGGGATGGAGATGTAGTCCCTTAGGGTCACCGTGGCAAGGTTGGTGGGACAGGGGTGCCAGAACATCAGTGAGGAACACCTGGGGTTACCACCTGCATTTGTCTTCTGTTGGCAGCTCCCAATCCTGATCCAGCTGGCAAGGAGCAAGAGCAGGCACTGAAGCCAGCACAGCCTCTGGCTGGACTGGTATTGCTTTGGCGTATGAATGCTGTTCCTTAACCCCAGGCAACGTGCCTTCCAAAGGTTGGAGTTCAGTCTGTATAAAGGGATGTTTCTGATTTCTCCTCCACTTTGGGCTGTATCACCTCAATAGGTTTTGTATCTTAGAGGTTCAGCTTTCATCAGCTTCTGCATGGACGTAGCTGAGGGCTGAGAGCACAGTCCCTGGTCACAGACATTTTGCCTGCACCATTGTTTTTCAAGGCTGACTCGACCCCAGCTTGTGCAGCAAGTTAAATAGTTCATTAATTGTTTCTTACTATTATTCACCAACCCTTATTTTTCACAACACCATGAACATACATGAGTTTTAAACCACAGCCCTCCTGATTTTTAACTTCTTCAGTGCAACCTGCTTTGGATTTCTTCCATGCCTGTTGGTTGCCCCCACTTCCTGCTGTGCCAGAGCTCAGTTATGGCATTGCATAATAAAGTCATGGTGATGATTGCCAGCTCAAAGCCACTTTGCCCTCTGATCTTTGGAGAGCACAAACCCCAAGGACACACCTCAGCACTCAGCTGATACCAGTCAAGAAATCTGCCTGCTTGAGCACTAAGCTGGCCCCAGAACCTGCAAGATAAGCCACAGGAATTGTTAAGTACAGGGAAAATAAAGATTATGTAAACAAATAAAGAATATTGTTTGAGTGATGCTAAATAAACCTACATCTGTGAATGAGCTATGGGCTGCCATCAGTTGTCCATCCACAGGATCCTGGCGGGAGGTCCCTGAACCACGGTGATGGAGAGGGGATGATGGAGAGGGGATTATGGAGAGGGGGTGATGGAGAGGGGGTGATGGAGAAGGGGTGATGTCTGCTCCCCCTCCCCACTGCAACCTTCCCAGATTGACCTTATTTGTTATCTCAGACATTGGCAACGCTCTGGGCAGCATCTGCTTGCCAAAAAACAGTCAAAGCAAATGGCAGCTATATGGAAAACCACACATTATTATGCAGCTGATTTCTGAGACAGCAAACATTGGAGCATGAATGTCCGGCTAGCAGCCAGCTCTCTCGACAGAGATCTCTTCCAGGTAGGGTGCAAGAGGCTTGTAGGGCTCCTATAGGGAGGAAAAGGGGGTGTAGAGATGCCAGCAACAGAAATATGATGCTCTCCAGCCTGGGTAGCTATGAATTTCACTGTCAAGGAGAAACCAAGGCTCAAATGTGAAATTCAAGAGAAAGCGAAGGCTGAAAAAAATAAAAATAAATATTGTTTATTTTTGAGATGTTGCAAAGAGCTGCCTTGTCTCCAGTTCACAAAAAGTATTATTTTCTAGTGAAAAGGCTCCATCAACTTTTGCTATGATGACTGGGGGAACTATAACAGGTATTTTAGGAGACTGACTTGAAAACCATTTAGAAATGTGTGAGAAGCTCTGGGCTGAATCCATTCAATTCAGCCTCCCTGACCAGCAATAAGTATAAGGGGAATTATGAAAATATATTCTTAGAGCTGCCTAAGAATCCCTGTGTAAATACTCTTGTCACTATTAAAATCTGATGTCCCAGATATTCAGTGAATGTTCACTTTTCATTAACTAAATGATTTCCTTCCAATACAAACCAGTTTGTATAAGCAACAGCTTAACATGCACGTCAGACCTTTGTTAGACCCATCAATATTGGGTGGCGAGGGGGAAACTGAGATAGAGATTTGAGAATTTTAGAGGATCCTTTTTAGTGGGCCTCTGTATGTTAGAATGTATTTCAAAGAGTGCTTTAGAACACATATTAAATTGCATTTTAGAAGGCATTTAGTGGATATTGAATGCTGTGTCTGTTAACCTTTTGTATATTTTGAAGCATCTGGGGTTCCTCGGTGATAATAAAAGAAAAATTTAAACATCTTGGGACAACAAGGCTAAAAATGCAGATAAAAAGAGAGAACACAGACTCTTAGCCAGCATAAACTGAGTATCATTTCAAAGATGCCAAAAGGGCCAGAAGCTGCATAGAAGAGATAAAGGTGAAGAGTTCATTGAAGAAGGCTTTGTTTCCTTCATCCTTGGAGACCCCAGGAGACCAGCCCAGAGCATGCCCAGAGGGGTGTGGAGTTAATTACCATACGAGGTGAGAATGGGTGGGGCCAGGGAATGAATATGTATGAGGTGGATTGTGCAATGTTATGCATCTGTAAGACCCTGGGGAATAATAAGGGGAAAGACCATCTGGTGGGATATGCGTCTTTGGTGAAATTATTCCCCACGCATATCAGTGCTGATCAAATACATACCACTCTAACAACTATTATTGGCTGTGGAGTTTTATTTCTGCCCCTGTTTCAGAAACCAAGTTCCAAAAGAATATGTGTGGGTGGGTTTGGGTGGGTCTGCATGGGCATGCCAGGGTGAGGTGTGTACTGCAGCCCCTCCTGAGGTCACCAGGGTTAAGGATCCTCAAGACCTGGGCACAGAACTGATGTGGCAGATGGGTGACAGAATGGACAACAGCTCCAGAGAAGGATTTTCCCCATTGGCCATTTCTCAGCAGTCACTCATCAGCAGGAGCCAGAGCCTCCCTGCAAGGTGCCAGGGGAGCAAGGATGGACACTTTCAGCACTCACTTCTGGAAAAGTTTGCTGCTATTACCCCCTCGCATTGCTGGGAACCACAGATTTGGAAACACCCAGATTGCACAATGCCCGGGTAAGAGCTGCCACCCACAGCCCTAGCAGCAATAAAAAGGAGAGGGAGCAGGAGCATCAGCAGAGACCTGCAAGGAACACATCCCCAGGTACATGAGCTGTCTGCCTGCTGCAGAGATGGTGCAAGCAACTCCCTTCCTCCTCGTGCTCTTCCTGGCCCTGGGGGCTCACAGCCTCTCTGCAGAAAAGGTACTGTCCAGGTGGGATGCACAGGGTGGGGTGGGCAGGGGGCTGTGGCTGCAGGCACCAGTGCTGAATTCCCTGCTCTCCAGTGTGCCTTGACTGGAACCTGGGTCAATGACCTGGGCTCCAACATGACCATCAAGATCTTGTATGCAAATGGCGACTTCACCAGCACCTACTACACAGCTGTGTCAGCCACCATGGAAAAGATCAAGCCATCACCATTGCTGGGATCTCAGCATCTTCCAAATCAGCTGAACCAGCCCACCTTTGGCTTCACTGTCCATTGGACCTTTGCAGGTACTTGGTCTTGTCTTAGCATCCTTGTTGTGTCACCAGACCTTTCTTCTGTCCCTCCCTGCAGCATCTTTGCTGATTCTCTGCCTTTCACTGCACTCTCCCCACTGCTCTCCCTCTGGTTTCCCTGAGGCTCCCCCATCCTTGTCCCTGGAGCTCCTTGGCTGCTGTCAGCTCCCAGTCCCAGGGTGCAGGAGAGGCAGCAGGGGCTGAAGCCTGCACTGTCTGCCCATCTCTGTGTGACCCTCCCCAGCCCTCTGAGCTCTCCTGCCTGCTTTCCCCATCCCTAGTGTCCCCAGAGGCTGGGGACAGCAGGGGTCTATTGTCTCCTGTGCTGGGGCAGCCACTGACCTGGCACCTTGGCCATGCTCCCCTCCACCTCCTGTCCTGTCCCTGCAGACTCCATCACTGTTTTCACGGGCCAGTGCTTCGTGGATGATGATGGAAAGGAGGTTTTGAGGACCATGTGGCTGCTGAGGTCACGTGTGGAGAACATCAAAAATGACTGGAAAGCCACCAGGTGAGCCCCCTATCCCTGCCCTGCACAGGTGCCCTTTGCAGCCTCGAGGGGTTGGGGCTGTCACAAATGTGTGGTTTAGGTCATTAAGGAGTCACTCTCACACATGCTGGCAAAAGCATGTTTAATTTCTCTTTGCAAATGCATGACTTAGCGAAGTTCCATGGCAAGGTTCACTTGATTGCTTTGTGCAGGGGTTAAATGTAGGAAGGATATATACCATCCCCTGGGGTCCTGCCAAGGTGCAAATGTGGTGGGGCAATGCAGAGCTGGTTGCATGTTTGGACACTGTCACATCCCTGCCTTACATTTCCTCCTCTGTGTCCCCACAGGGTCGGCACCAATGTGTTCACCCGCTGCCACCAGCGGAGTGAGACAACTATATCTGGAGTGGCAGTGGGGTGTTCCCAGCCTGGCAGCAGTGCCAGGGCGTGGCCCCTGCTCCTGCAGTATCACCTGCTTCTCCCAATAAAGCTTGCTGCAAATACTCACTGCAAATACTTGCTGCAAAGTCTCCTGTCGTGTTCTTGCAAAATGTAGGAAAAGTAAAATATTTCTTAAAAAGGTTTGTTTTTTGACTGATCTTTTTATGCATTCAGGCCTAATCAACAAGAAAGGAAATGTAGTCTGTAAAACAGCAGCAAACAAACTCTAAGCTATGTCCAGGAGTTAGAATGAGATATTACTTAGCAGAATTGCCTTGTTAAGGTTTAGGTCTTGATGGGCTTTAATGAGCTCAGATCTGGGTGGAGGTTACAAAATTTGGGATGAACAAGATACCACTGCTAATGGACTTTAAGAGTGCAGAATTTACAAGACATTTGGCAAAACCCCCAAGATAAGAAAAAATTAATAAAGACAGCTGGGTCAGCAAAAACTCAGCTCTGACTGGGTAGAAAGTAAATTCTGGCAGGGGCAGATCAATACTTATGGCTCACTGAGTCAAGAAACCCACCACCTCAAGAGAAGAAGAAGGCTGAACCTGCAGATTAATTAGCATCAGATGCAAGAGAATTCTTAGCCAGTAGGAGAGAGAATAGTATTTAATAAGAGAACTAAATAACTTGTAGCCAAGGAACATTAATGCCTTTGTTTGCTGAAATGTGTAAATAGCAAAATGTCTTGATAATTGGTGTGCTTGATCTTCAGAATAACACTGAAGACCCAGGTTTGTTGAAGTAAAAAAAAATGAACAATGTCTCTCCCAGAGTGTGTAATTACTGCCTTGTTATGCACCAGGTAACAAATCCAATTTTTCTGGACAACACTTTCATGGCTCAGCACAGACATTCCCAATACCCCCCATGGTGTCCTGCAGTGCCTTCTGTCACCATACCCGAGGCCTGATGCTTGTCCCCTGCTGTGGCCCTCCGTGGCACAGAGTCCTCCTTTGCAGCCCCCCCTCCACCCCACCATGGTCCTTGGGACCCCCAGCTGGCCCCCAGGAACAGGAGCCCATTCAGCCTGGAACAGTGGCTGGTTGCCCATCTCCCACTGGGTGTCCTTTGGCAGGAGGCCTGGTTTTGGTGGCTGCTGCCCAGACGGCCCCCTCTGCTATGATAGGGGCAGCAGCCCAGGCAGAGCCGGGCACCAGACGGCCACCACCACTATAGGGACCCCGGGCTGCTGCCAGCTGCTCACCCTGGCCCTGCTCATGGCCCGATGCTGCATCCAGGGAGGTAAGGGCAGCTCTGGGGCAGAGTCTGGCGGTGCCGAGCCATGCTGGGCTGTCCCAGGTGTGGGGTGGGGGCTGAGGGGCTGCACACCCTGGTGGTGCCATCCTTGTGGTGCACTGGGAATGGCCAAGGGGCTGCCTGCTCCTGCTGTGCTTTCTGGTGCTATGTTGTGCCCTGCTGTGCTGTGCTGCTCCATGCTGTGCTGTGCCAGTCTGCTGTGCCATACTGTCCAGTGCCACGCTCTGCCACTCCCGTGGCACAGTGTGCAAGGCTGACAGGGTTGCATATTTTTACCATGCCATGCTGTGCTGTCCTGTAACACCCCAGCACACAGTTTGTCTGCTCCTCGTGTCCTGCTGTGCCATGCCATGCAACGGTGCAATGTCCATGACCAAGGAGGCTGCCAGCTCTGGCTGTGCTGTCCCTGGGAGTTCTGTGGGTCCTACCCCTGCTATAGGCGGGTATCCAGTACTCCCACCTCTGCCCTGCCATGCCCAGGGAGGGAGAGGTGTTGTCCCAGCTGGTGCCCATGTGCTGGTCTCAGTTGCCACACAGAGGGCTCATGCTATGGGACACACATCCCACTGGTTAGGGAGGCTGGGGCAGGGCAGGGAGGGGGAGCCGTGGCTCAGCACTGCCCAAGCCACCCACATGACCCTTGATCCCCAGTGTGACCTGAAGGGCCTGTGGAGAAATGAGCTGGGCTCCAATATGACCATCTTGGCCACAAACACAGCTGGGACCTTCTCAGGCTCCTACCACACTGCAGTGGCAGTCACCAACAAGCAGATCCTGGTGTCACCCTGTCACAATCTGCTAATGCAAAAGCAGAGGTCGTGATGGTTCGCGTGACCTCAGAGTGCAAAAGACACAGCAAAGGGACAAGAGCAATTTGTTTTTCAACAACATCACACTTTATTGAATGTACTCATACAACGTGATAGAGGAAGAAAAAAAGAAAGAGAGATAGAAAAGAGGAGAGTTTGGGATAATTACAGCTACCAACAAAGAAGAGGGATGTCCTCGTGGCACACGCTGACCAATAGACACTTCCTCCCGTGGGGTGTACACAAAAGGGGTCTCAGTCCTTTTAGGGTTTTTCAAAGTGAGAGGCAACCGGCCAAGAGGTGGGGCACTGTGGTGCAGAGCCAGCTCGGCCCAGGATGCAGAGCACAGGCACAGCACAAGCAGCTCATAGCAGGTGAATTCTACCGTGACAGTCTATTGTTTGGGCACCATGGTTCCCATGGGAATGTATGGCAGCACCAGGTCCAGCAAACACACCTGTGGACAGCACTTGGCAGACATCCCACCTACGCCAGGCCAGAAACTCCAGTGTTGGGATTTCAGGATTTTGGCAGTTCTTGGGGTCTCAGAACCTGTCGCCCTGGTTTTTGAAGCCTTCTGATGTTTACATTCTTGGAGTCAAGAGCTCCCACACTTTTTACAAAAACACTATATGTTTTGCACATTCCTTCTTGGAGGAAGAGAAAATTGACAGACTGTTCACCTGGCCAGTGTGGTTTAAGATGACATCCTCCAATCCACTCTCACTTTAGAGAATCTATAAATTCTGGAAAACTGTAAATAAAGCTCTCTTTTTTGCCTTTTTGGGCGACTGAGCGCATGGTGCATGCTCATTTTGTGTCTCAGTGTGACAAGAACCTCCCTGTCTCTCCAAGGGTCTCAGTCTCTGTGTCCTTGGGGTTTCCTTGGGGATGATCGTGAGGCAAATGAGGGATTTTTGGGACCATCTCTTACACACTCTTGCAGTGAGTCAGGCAGCATCCCAGTGCCAAGGGACACCCACGTTTGGCTTCACTGTGTAGTGGCAGTTCTCAGGTACAGCAGTGACAGTGATCCTCTGCCCATGCTGGGAGTGGGGACCCCCCTCTGGTGCCTCAAATCCCCACTGGCACCCAGGGGAACCCTGGCTGTGGGCTCAGATGGGCCACACACACACATTCCTGCCATGGGAAGTGGTGGTGGTAGGAGAGCTGTCTGTCTGTAGTGGGTTTCGGGATTGTCTGGAAGAGGTGATGGGGGTGTCCGTCTGTCTGTCCAAGGGGCGTGGCAAGGCTGATGCCCAAATCTCTGACGGGTTCATCTGGAAGCAGTCAACCTGGCCAGTCTGGCAGGGAAGTCCATCTCTCTGTCCAGGGCATGTAGCAGGTGGTTCTTTGTCTGTCTGTCTGTCAGGATCAGATGGCTCAGGCTTCCCTATCTTGAGGTGCAGGCTCTCACCCCGCTCTGCCTCTCTTGAACCTTTCCAGACTCCCACCACTGCCTTTGTGGGCCAATGCTTTGTGGATCACTGTGGGAAGGAGACACTGGAGACTACATGGCTCCTCTTGGAAGAGGTTCCATCACACAAGGACACCTGGAAAGCCACAAGGTGAGCTCTGCCCCTGCCATCTCACCCCACAGCCCTACCATCCATTCTGCTGACACATCTTCCCTGCAGGGTCAGCACTTCCATCTTCACCCGCATCAAGTGATGGGAACAGGGACCAGTGCTGCCTGCACCCTGCTCCCCTTCTGCATCCCCAAGTCTTCCCAGTGTCCCAGTCCCAAGATGGGCTCCTGGCAAGGAAACACACCCTCACCTTGCCCTGCTTCTTGCCAGTGCATTTCAGCAACCTGCTGGTGGGGCTCCCCATTCCCACACTTGATTTCCTCACACATGGAGCCAAATAAGCCTTTCCCCACATGGCAGAGAGCTGTGTCCCTTGTGTCCCTTGTGTCTCTGGTATACAAGCCACTCTGTGGCCATGGGGAGAGCAAGGTGCTGGCAGGGGGACAACAGGCAAGTGTTTTGAAGGGGCTGGGAAAGATGGGGTTGGGGGACAGTAGCTGGGTAATTCTGCTTCCTGATCATGGATTCAGACCTCAGCAGGTCCCTTCTTTTCTGTGCACCCATTTGGGACTGGTACTGGTTTGAAAGCAAAACCAGTGAAAGACTCCAAGTCAGAAATACAATTTAATAGAAGGAAAACAAAAAGTAAAACAAAAGAAAAAGTAAAAGAAAATAAATGCAATAAAATAGTACAAAAGACCAGTGACAGAGTCAGAATACAACCTGACACCCTGTTAGTTAGGGTGGTGGTAGCAGTCCAGATGAAAAGATCTTGTTGAAGCAGTGATTCCATAGAAAGGTCTGGTAGCTCTTGTCCTCTGTGGATCTGTGGAAGCTCTGAAACCTTTTGATATAATACCTAGGAGTTGGCCCTGGCAGGATAAATTATAGTCACCTGCATTGCTGAGAGACAAGACCTCCCAATGGTGCTCTGTACAGTGGTTTGCCCTGGGTCCCCCCCTGCCCTGTAGATTCTCCCATCCCTTGGTGTCTGTCCCTGGTGACCAGCCCTGTCTCCCTATGGGACCTTGACCTTACCTGCCCTTTGCACTGCCCCTGTGCCTCAAGGTCACGGGCTCTTGTAACCCTTACTTAAACCAAGGACCGGCTCACAATCTTCCTCTTGGCACTGGGACATCCCTTCAGCACCACCTGGAAATAAACTGCTGGAACCATTCCAGACCAAGGGCCTTTTGCCTCTCTCTGCTGCTGGCATGTGCATGGATGTGGGAGCCTGATTGCTTTGCCTGAGATTCTCCAAGTAGCTTCTTCTCTGGAGTGGCTTCTTGGGAATAAGGCATCAGCTTCCCTCCACGTGACATTACAAGTTAGTATCTATACAAGTCATGCATGTATAATTTGGCTATCCTGTGACCTAAATTGTGGTAATATGATAATTTAGTTACTGTTGCTAAAAAATGTGTTAACCTGTTATACTAACATTGTAATACTTGCATTTGTATATTCCCCAGCATTTGTAAGAGTAAGAGTACCTTTAACTTCAGAAGCCCCAAGCCCCAAGTGATTTGCACATTGAACATTCTACTAGACTGTGCACGAAAAGGGGAAGTTCTGGACAACTTGTTTTCAGTGATTAAAAATAATGAGAATTTGACCTGCAAATTACTCTGAAAATAAAACACTTCAGGAATAATAGCCAGGTAAAGAGAAGGGTATCTTGATTTACGCTATTGTTATCATTATATTATATTCTTGTTTATATTATATATAAGCAGAATTAGAGATAAAATAGTGGTAGGGCTTGGCAGTTTAATACTATTTTGTTATTTTTGTAGTTTAGAATTTAAATTATAATCTACATGACAAATAAAAATTAGTTTATGAGGCTTGATTCCTAGGTGAGTATAACAGAAAACTATCTGATGATTTTGTAGGTCTTGCAATTGCTGTTCATGTAAAATTGCAGTATATGCATTGGAAAAATCTGTGACCATAGAGCTAGTTATTAATTTATATATTCTTTTAATTCCTAAGTTCAAAAAAGGTAAAAAGTGAACTCCAGTTTTATAAGATGGAACCAGAGAGGGCTATAATTTGACTGTAACATTAACTTTTTGCACACATTCTCTGCTTGATAAGATGTAAAAGAAAATTGGCATATTCTTCCTCCCCAGAAGTTTAATTCAAATTATTTTAGAACTAGGTTAACTTATGACAGCTGAAATGCATACATTAGCCATCTAGAGCCATCTGCAAGGAAAACACATTCTTACCTCATATGTTTCTAAGTGGAAACTTTCAGGCACCATTAGATGCCATGCTCTGACTGGTAGTGAATTCTGGAATCATGTATCTCCCCAAGGATTTATACTGCACAGATTAAAGACAGATTTTTGTGGATTTCAGTTATTTTCACACTTTAATTGTAAGTCTAAACAATATCTTTTGGGTAGCAGCTTGATTATATGAAGAGTTACTACCCCCAAACCAGGGATTATTTTAGGTAGATTGGTATTAGATAGAATTTTTTAAAATATTACTTTTCCATTTTAATTTACCAGGATGGTCAGCTAAATTTTTCTGTCAGTATCTAATATCCTTCACTTCATACAGGTAATACAGTAAAGCTACATGAGATTTCCCGTCTCCACGATCTGAATTTCATTCTCCAGCTCAGAAACAGTGGAATATATTAAATGATTAGCACTTTAATACTCCTTTTTGATGACAGAGTAAAAAGGATTTGAAATAATTAACTTTATGTTTTCATCAGTATCAAATCACTTACCATGATCCTTTTATTGGTGGCATTTACATTCTCTGCTTCATTGTCTTGTTGTCTTGAGGATAAGAGATTACATATGGAATATTTTTAAGTGATTGCCTGATTACATTTTAATGATTTAATGGAAATGTAGAAATACTTCAACTAAAAGTTGAAAATGTTTGATGGAAAATGAAATAGATTATTACCAAGTTACATTTATATATACTGAAAAGTCAGAATATAATTACTGCTGTTTTCTCATCCTAAAACAAAAGTGCAAATTTAAATAGGCCGTCAGTAATACAGTAGCATAATGATTTGTATCACTTGTATAACATCAATCTAGAAATCCTGGGAACAAATTTATTTTATTTGTAATTTAGTATTGAGATGTCAAGGGCATGATGCTGAAGGAGTCTCTCCATATTTTGTAGAGTGGACAGTAAAAAATATGGCTGAGGGAAGGCAGTGTTGCTGTTGAGTACCAAAGAGGCATCTGTAGTATTGAGTTCCAGAATATTTTTTAAGCTCAAAAACTAGTTAGATAAGGGCACACAGGACAGTGACCGCTGCTACAATATTACAGGAAGTGCTAAGAGATATACATTAAATTTCAAACAATGCCATGGGGCCTTTTCAGTAACATTTCCATGTATTACGAACAATTCTGAAGCAGCATACTTTCCTGACCAAGGACCAATGTGTAAAGAGCCCTTCAGAATATCAGGTCTAGGCAGGCTGAGCCAAGACCTTGAGGGATTTCATCTTCACAGAAACAACAAGCAAACAGGTTCATAAGCCACTCTTCTGTTCCTACCAGCCTCAAACAGAACTGAGGGAGCAGTCACTTGTTTTCCAGGCAGTGGTCAGTAAAATAACCTGGACTTGTTAACACTGATCTTGCTTTTATTAAGCCAGGCTGAAAGGGCATTCATCCAGTACCTGGCACTGCTACCCAGTACTGCTATCCAGTACCTCCCTGGAAGCAGTTGCTTTACTGTCCTTTGCTTATCTGCTATTTTACACCTTCATGGTTGCATTCTTGCAAGAACCAGCCATAATCTGGCTCTTGGCATCATTTTTACAGGGACACAGAAGTTCCTTTGAAAAGATCTCGAGGTTTTATTTATATCTAGTGTCCAACAAGGTGCTTTGTTCCTCTTTGCCACACAGATTTATTTTCCTTCTGTTTATATATGCCACAACTTTCTTTAAAGGCTGTAGAATAAGTCAGATTACAGATTCCAAATTGGATATAAATTCAGAATTTTGGGAGAGGGGAATGTCATGCCTTAGCAAAACCAATTGATTGAGACAGAAAAGCAGCCTGAGATGGCAAAAAACAATGGAAAATAACAGCACATAATGTTGCCCTCTTTGGATAGATTCCAAACGTCACAGGTGAACCAAAATACCTTAGGAAACCTGGGAGTATTGAGGAATCTTTTAATGAAGCAGAAAAGGAAAATCAATGTGTGCCATCAGATGCCCTGTATAACTCCTGAGGACTTGTTACAGGACACCTGCTCAGTCGAGGACCCCAAAGTGCCAGGAGAGACTAGAGAGTGCACTGCATGGCACTCAAAGGACACGGAAATCCATTTGGTCTCCTACATAACTCTGCCCTGATGAGAGCCTTCCCTTGAGAAGCAAGCTCTGAGATTTTTTTTTCTAGTGTCAGTCTGATGACTTGTCCAGAAGTGTTTCTCTGATCAAATTTGCCAGCTTATTCAGTACATTTTCTGCAGTGTTCATCAGAGATGAAGTTTGTCATGTAGGATTTGTCTGTAATAAAATAATTTTAGTGAAACCAAAATAATCCCATATTTACCCTCAGTCTTCTTTTAGGAACTTTTTTTTTTTTTAAAAAATAAAAGATCTGTAAAAATATGATCAAGTGGAAGGTTAAATGTTCTCAATTATACATTATTACATTTTATGGTTAAACTTCCAGAGTGTATTGGTGGAAAGTACTTTCAAATAGGCCTACATTTTAGTGCCTTAGTAGAAATGTAGAATAATTTCAACCAAAGAAAATGTTTCATAGAAAATTAAATAGAATATTATTAAGTTATTTTTAACTGAGTAATTTTATTAGCTAATATTGACAGTATTTATTTTCCAGGATTATATCATAACAACAAAGAAATCCTAATATGTTTAACGATCTGGAGGTTTAGTTTAGTTTAGTTGCAGTCGCAGAGTAATCAAATGTAAGTAAATATAAAATTTGAACTTGCTTTCATAACAAATTCTGAAAATTCCACAAATGCCATCAAAAGATGTTTTACAGAAATAGAAAAAGTTTGTAAGACACAAATCCAGTTGGAGGTGTATAGGAGAAACTAGATTTTACAGTGATGACTCTCATTGATTCTTCTGGGATGTAGATCATTCCTGAAGTCCCTCATAAATACCAATATTTAAGGCTTTGAATCCCATCATAAGAAATCCTAAAGAACCCATTCTGGAGCTATGTGATTTTCAGTTCTGCATCAGATCACTTTAGAAGGAAGGTCTGATGTTGGGAATGACAAATTGAGGCAGCCAAAATTAGGAGGTACTGTTTGAAATTTGAATTCAAATCGTTACCTGTAAAAAATTTAGATTTTAGAATTTAACGTTTAAATAATAAGTTTAGATATAAAGTTGGCATATAGATTTCTTACAGTAAGACGACTAATACTGAAATAATAGAACTAAACTTTGATTCTTTCCTTAGTACTCTTCTGAGTACTGAGTACTGCAGAGAACTGCAACAACTACAGATTTCAATAAGTAGGAAGAAAAATAACCCCTTAAAAATTGAACTGGTTACCAGAGACAGACCAGCTGTATTGACTCAAAATAACAGTGAAGGAAAAGAAAATTATAACTACTTATTCTAGGCAGATATGTACAGAAAAGAACAGAAATGGACAAGAATGTGGGCTAAGTTTTTCCAGCATTTCACTGCCTTTTGTTATTAAGGGAAAACATGTTGTTGTCCACAGAGGTTTGTGTTTTATTTACCCATTATTGAGGAATTCACTTATTCTAGTCCTCAACAAGTCCTCAATTCTCGTGTGATGACTTCACAGAATTACTCATATGAGAGAGAGTTCATTCCCCTAATCATTTTAGTGGGTGTTTTCTGACATCTCAGTAATAACTCTGTATGTCTTTTGTACAAGGCAGCCCAGAACTGGACACAGCACCCCAGAGATGGCCTCATCAGTGCTGAGCAGAGTGGCAGGATCATTTTCTGTGACCTGCTGGCCACACTCTGCCTAATGCAGCTGAGGACACCATTAGCCTTCTTGGCACAAGGAAGCATTGTGGCTCATATTCAATTTGAAGCCTTCCAGGACCCCCAGGTTCTCTTCTGTAGAGCTGCTTTCCAGCTGGGTGCCTCCTGCATGTATTCAGGCACTGGGGAGCTGTTCCCAGGTGCAAGACCGCTCTTGCATGCATCCTACATGATGTTCCTGTCAGTCCATTTCTCCAGCCAGGCAAAGCACAACCCTCTGGTGTACAATCCACTTCTTCCTGTTTTGTCCTCTGCAGCTTGCTGAGGGTATGCCCTGCCCCAAAATCCGGGTCATTAATGAAGATGATGAATAGGATAGGAACCAGGTTTGTTCTCTGGGATACATCATTAATTATTTGCCTCCAGGTAGACTTTGTGCCACTAATCACAGCACTATGAGCTTGGCTGTTCAGCCAGTTCTAAATCCACCTCACAGTTTGTTAAGGACCCTGTAACTGAGAGAAGCCTTGGCCTGAACTAAGATGCAAATGAGACCATATGCCAAAGTCAATGGTATGGATTTTGTTAACAATAAAATAAGAGTGAAAGAGAGAGGGAGAAAAAGAGCAAGTGAGAAGAGAGAGCAAGAGAGAGAGAGAGACGGAGAGAGCAGAAGATGGTCACTGCCCATGGATCCAGCAGTGTCCTTTTGATCCTTCTTTACCCAGGGGTTCTCGGTGGTAGGGGTTCTCAGGTAATTCAAAACTTTTCACTACTGATCCATTTTTGTAAATAAAGCAATTAATGGTCATTGGCTACACAGTTCTCTTATTCTATAGGTTAAATGATTCCCTTACTTCTAATGCTAATTAGTCCTACAGCTCAGTCCTCCTCTGGATTGTGAGTTGGTGGCTTCAATCTCCACCTGCCAGAATTATCTTTTACCCAGCCTGAGCTGACTTCAGCACAGTTGGTGAGTTGGCTTTCCTTGTGGCCCATAAATGCAGCCATTATCACTGATACATTCACCTTCCCCAGCTTTGTTTACCTCCCCCTAGGTCTGAGATAACACTCAGACAACAGCACCATCTTGTCTCAAGTATTCCTCAGTGTCTTAATTCACAGTTCAAGTTTCATGTATCCACAGAGGCATACTTGGGGAAAGGGGGCTCTGGTGGTTGCAGATGCCAGTTGTCCCATAACTTGCTGATCAGGATCTTTGTATGACCAGTGATAAGCACATGAGCAGCAGCTTCTTTACACACTTTGTCAGAGTGTGAATTTTTGTCTGCATTACCCAGGATGTGCTAGCTAGACCTTGCAGGCTTGGAGTTAGGCCACCCTGTCACTCCATTCTGTGCTTATCTCATGGCAAAGTCTTTCTGTGGTAACTTTGAGACAGAAAACTGTGATCTTTTAGTCCTTATACTATTACTGTCTGTCTTAGAACTTTCTGCTAAATAAAAGGCCTCTCTAAGGATAGCTTAGTGTCTTGCTCCAGATCCAAAGCAATTCAAAGCATCCTTCCTCACAGCCTCTGCCTGGGTATGCAGCTGAACACTAGCAGATGCTCTTGATGCCCTGCCTTTCTTTTTTGTTCATCTGTGACCTGGAATTCCCCAGAAGAGAGTGTGCATCTCATAGTTACAATGTTGTCAGGACTGCAAAGAACAAAAGATGCTGAAAACACATCCACAAAAGCAACACTACACACCAGGAACACAGTTACTTGTCAGATGATAGCTACAATAGCTAATCTTACTCCCAGACTTTCATATTATCAGCAATAATTTTCTCTAAAAATTATAAAACACACCTAAACTCTGATTCTTCCTTCTTTTCCACTAACTTCCTTCTTATCACTAACTGAGGCTGCTGTTGACATGTGATAAAAACACGAGGTGTGTATGTAGAATACTGGAAAAAACTGAACTTGGATCTGAGTTTCTGTAGGCAGGCACAAGCCATGAAAGGCTCTGCTGTGCTTCACAGCAGCTGTTCCCTGAGCAGATATTATTTGGAATTTTTTTTTCAGAATTGTCTCGTGAGAGAAGCAAGATGACTGAACCTTTGGCAGGTAGGGGAGCTACAAACATACTCACTGCCGGACAAAGAAACTTCACACACTTTTGAGTAGGCATGAAGTTCCTTTGCCTGTAAAAGTGAAACCTAAGTCTTGTCCTGGATTTCTGCTGTCTTCAACAGCTAAATGGTCTTGACTAACAGCACCAGGACTGAGAATTCTTCATTATCAGAATGTGTTAAGATCCAGACCATGCCCCCAGATGATTTCTGACAAAAGCTACCTGGAAAGTACTGAAACAAATAAAAGCCTGCTAATATAAAGAGTTAATCCCAGTTGTGAAAAATTCAGCACACCTTTGCTGAACCCCCAACATAAACAAAAGAGATATCAGGGACGACAATGAATGAAAAAAAATCCACCAAGCAAAATCTAGTGAAATGACTGCAAAATATTAAAAACAACCCAAATTTTATTGTAAATGTTTTAATACTGTGGTAGTTAAGAAATACAAGCTTACTGATCAGGTTCAATTTAACCAGAAAATAGCCTACAAAGGACCTGCTCTTGCTCCTAGAGATAGTAACAGCATTTTACAGCAGACTTCAAGGAAAACCAAATTTGAGCCTTTGAATTGTTACTGCATTTTTACAAAAGTATGTATCTCAAAAAAACCCAATATATGACAAAAAATGTGCATCTCCACTCTATACCTTTTAGGTGTTTTCCTATGGAGGATCTCTCAGAGATGGGGTAGTCTTTATTATGTACATTTTTAATAAATTAAAACCAATCTTCCTCTGGAATTTCTCACAACCCATATAAAGTAAAACAATATTGCTCAAGAAACAGTTTAGAGTTTAGGCCTTGAAGAAAGGTAGAGTTAAACAATTAGAAATGACCTGCAAAATTGTGAGACTTACTAACTTTAGAAAAATGTAGTCACTCTCAGTCACCATTTCTTGTCAAAAATGTACAAAAGACACCAATATTAGATTGGATTTTTACTCTTTGTGGCCCTTTTTCAAATAAAACCATGGTAACATGCTATTAAAAATGATGCAACTTTATCTTATATAATTAGTTAGCATCTGTATTACATTTCTTATGTCTCAATATATTTTTGAATATTTACTGAAGGATATTGCTTAATCAGACATCCTGCTTAAAAAATTTAAATAACATTATTACTGGAATTTTAGACTATGTCACTTAAAAGTAATTTTTCATAACACTTTTTTATTTTAGTTTTTTTGAGATCAAAAGGTAGAAACAATTTTGTCTTAACAGGTGAATTGGTCCCTCCTTTTTCTGATATATGAACAATAATTTCATAAGTTTAGAGAGGTAAAAATTGCAGTTAGAATGCCAGCCCTGGCATATATGACAGAACTGTTTAAAGTTATGGGTAATATTTTAGCATACACACCCACACATTTGCATGTAGCCAAACAGGAGCCTATGACTTACACCCCCTATCTTTTAAAAGACTTCCACCAAATGTTTTATTACAGCTTTAAAGCTTTTAAAACATTATGCTTAATGCCACTAATAATAGAGCCAGTCACTTTTAGGCAAAGACAAAGTAACTAAGTGGATTATTGTTGTTACAAAAATGCATTTTTGTCAAAACCACAACTATGTGGTGATGGTGAATTTCAGTTCTTACACCTCTTTAAATGTGCATATATTAAAACTATGACAAAGATTATTTAGTCTAGCCAGTGTAATTATACTTGTAATTTTTAATTCTACTCATATATTCTGAAAAGATTGTTTTATGCAGCCCATAAGAAAGCTAAGCATTAGTGGTTGATTTACTGCTGGTTTTCAGACTAAGTGAAAGTTGATGGTCCTGATCCCTTCATAGCCTGTAAGGGGCTGACCATGCTGGAGCTGCTCCAGTACAGGAATATAAGCTCATGCTTAATAAAACTCTGATTTCATTCCATCACATTTGGCAGATGGCACCTTCCACAACACGTTTCTCCTTGTTCTCTGCTAGAACAGGGGAGTACACCACCTACTGAAAAACCACAGGTCTCCCACACAAATTCTGATACTAGAGGGACAATATACCTACACTCACATGCTTTTCTAGATGCAAATACAGTGTACTTTGAAGAGTCATGCCACTAGAAATAAAAACTTCCTTGTACCTTCCTGAAAAGTAAGGCCCTAAACTACCTTGTGCCATTCTTCAGCACCTGATTTCCACATTAATTTCTAGTATCTTTTACTATAATTTAATAGACGCTGTTTCACTTGCACTTGAAAATACTGTGTAATGCAGCAAGTCTGGAATGATTGCAAGTTTGGTACTGTAATTCATCAATCTATATACAGAATAACTATAAAGTGCTTTAGGATCCTTTCACAAGAAAGGTGCAAATAAATACTGTGCCCTCTTATGAACTTTCCCATGAGACATAAAGTCCTGGAGAGCCCACACATTTAAAAGTATCCTCATTTTTTACAGCAATTTAATTATGATACTGATTTCTTACACTGGAGAATGCTTCTATCTCCAGTATTTATTTGGGTCAGTGTCTCACAGCATCATAGCAGGCAGGCCTGCTGCTTGCCCTCCATTAGCTGTCTTGGTGGATCCAAACACACTCATCTGAACAAGTAAAAAAGGTACAATGCTACACTGGGAATCTGCACAAAAATGCTCTTCTTATTGTGCAGAACTTGTGGTTCTTAGTTGATTCCATTTGATTGCTATTTGCTGAAAAGATGAACTGGCAGCACACTGCAGTATAATTTTTCTTTTTGGTTAATAGGCTCAAAATATCCACATTGGAATGCTGACAGGTCTATCAGTTTTCAAAAGTTTCCAGGATTTCAATCATGCCACTGAAATAGCTTTGATGAATGTCTATATAATGCATGGTACAGCAGCGTTCCTGCTCCCAAAAGATCTGAGTAAAATAGGAAGCATCTTTTTTGCCTTTATGTATGAGGAATTGATGCACCAATGAGTGAGTGAAGTGTGTCAACACAGAGTCAAACCCCTAAATGACTATATAGATGACATTCTTTTGTAGTATGCAGACCTCCCCTAAAAACTGGGAATACTTCTACAGAGTATTCATTTTTTAAATTAGGGGTACATTCTTTTCCCATCAAAATCTCCCAAAGGCAAAACTCCCACTGAATGAAGTATGATGTGGATTTCACATTACATTTGTAACCAAACTCAAGTACTTTGTCACATATAGCAGAAGTGTCAAACAGCTTTGCAGCATGCTTGATGCAATCTATTCCAATTATGAAGGATAAAAATTCAGTATCAAACATTTTACCTTTTTCAACATTTTTCTATTCACAATTTTTTGGCTCACATGACCATCATTTTCCTTAACTGTTATTTCTACAGCCTAAAAAGGGAAAAAGAAATAACAAAGGAAGCAGAAAACAATAAATCCTATTATCCAGTTGACCGAATAAATGTAAACGATCACCATGTCCATATCAAACCGCCATCCACGGCTGTCATCCTCAAAGTCCATGTAGTCCATCCTGTGAGCAGCATGTGGGAAATGCCTCCTTGTTACCGTATCTGAACGCCTTCGGAAACCTGCTGAAACACAGACTGGGAGATAAAAATCTTTTTAAAAGGAACCAGATTGACTAGCAAAAAAAAAAAGTTAACACTCCTTCCTCCGGTTATCAAGAAGACAAATAGAAGCAGGCAATCTCACACCTCGCTGCTAAGTTTCATCACTTTGTCGGACAAAAAAATGTGCAATTGATTTTGTAAGATTTAAAAAGTAACACTGTGTTCCATGCCTAGAAAATAATATGTTTGTTTGGACCAACAAACAAAGTAATGCTACCTGCTTTATGTTATCCAGATCTTGGAACACCTCTCTTTTGGTGCCTTCTTTCACTGAGTTTGACTCAGTGATCTAGAAGTGAAAGGCTCCATATACTATAATCAATCCCCTCCGTAATTAGTTAAACTGGGTTCCCTAAGTCTACTCATCTGAATTCTTCAGTAATCTAAATATATGCAGATTTGTACATACATAGTTCAACAACTGAAACACATTTGAATTCCTATTTCTAGAATCTGAGATTCTTTTGCAAAACTGTCTTCTAAATAAGTTGTGCTTGCTTTAACATCATGTTCATTATGTTTAATATAATGCATACCAGGTTAAAATTCAATTCTTAAATCACTGTTTGTATGCTGTAACACCTTAAAAATATATAGACAGATGCACACAAGTCAAGTGGAAGTAAAAATCCTGTGACTCCAAGATGGCCTGAGTGAGGGGTCCTTCCAAAAGGTCCATCCTCTTCATTGTTCCCCAGACTTCTCCATGTAGCAAGAGAGGTACTGTAGAAGCATAGCTCTCCCCTATGTCTATGAGGTTAGAGAAGAGTCTGTGCAGCTGTGTCAGATAGTAGGCTGTGGCATGGAAAAGAGCCTGGGAACTGTGGTGCAAAGGCAGAAAATCGGTCCCATTCTGATACAGGACAGTTGTACTCTGGATTTTTCCTCTGTTTTCATGTAATGAGCAGTTTTTATGATGCATTCTGTATTCTTTAATAAATTCTGTTAACAAAAATGCCTTCAGATGTCTGCATCTTCAGCTAGAGTGGAAATAAACCATGCTTCTTAGCCATCTGCAGATAAAAGCTGAGAGCTGTAGAGTTCCTCAAAAACTGAACAGCAACATGGAGTAGGGGCTTGAATTATGAAACAGATCTGTGTGAGCATCAAACGCCTTTTAATGTATTTTACACTTCTTAAAAAAAATCCTATCATACATGATTTCAGTCCACAAAAAATACAGTCCCCAAATAATTTGTGCATGGGCATGTTTTTATGAAAAAATGTATTTTATTTAACTTTTTTGCACATGCTTCTGTTGCTGTACTCTGAACAAGAACTTCTATTCAAATCACATGAATATGCATGCACAGTGCCAGCAGAGTCTGGCAGACTGTTAGTGGGAACTGTTACTAGATAACAAAAACAATGTTGTGTGCAAATCACACTTTTATACACATGAAAGCATGCAAACCAAAAAGGATTTTCACTACAGCATCAGAAGGCACATCAGTTGCACTTTGCAATTGTCTGTTGAAGAACTAGCAAAACACAAAATAAAACTACAAAAAAATTAAAATATTATCCCAATTTTATAAATTGATCTACTTTTTTTAGAAAAAAGACCCTTGAAAATAGAAGGTATCAAGATAGAAAATTTTACTGTAAAAATGTCCCCAAATTGATAATATGCAAGTTACAACAACCATTTGCATTATAAGTGCTCATCTAAAATTAAATTACATGTGAACAAGTGTTCTGAGATTATAAGATATACCAAGGTACAGCATTTTGGCACACTCTCTTCTTTCTGCAGCAGATATGATAGAGCTATTGAAAGACTGTGAGAAAAAATGCAAATACAGACTGAGACCTTCCCATATGTGCCCTTGCAGCACCTGGCAGCTTATTGCGCTAGATCTTTGGAAGCTGTTTTCAGAACAATGTGTTAAAACAGCATTACATGTGTCTCTGCATGCTTTTTGAGCAGATCTCACATTGATTCCATTTACTGCACTTTGTGTCCCTTGGTGGAGTAGTTTTGGAGTAAATAAATTGTTTTCCTTTCAGGGAAAACTAGAAACAGAAGATGAGCTCTAAGATCTCAGAAGTGTTCCAGTAATGTGCTTCAACCACTAATGGGCATTTAGTCCTTGGGATTGCAAGTTGCCTCACATGCAAATGTGGACATCTGACCACACAGCATCAATTTTTGTGCTCTATTATGGTTGATATAATTGCTAATGCAAGAATGCCTCTGAGAGACAGTGAATACTCTTTCCTAAAACATCCTTACGCCATTCATAGTTTTACAGACCTCTTGTATCTGTCTTCTCTAATATGCTGTCCAAATGAAATAACTTCTGAATTTCTTTTATATGGAAAAAGCTTCTATACTTCAGACTATCCTTCCCACATTATGCTTCACCCTACTTTATCTTTCTCTGAGATGATGTAATCTAAAATTATATGCAAAATTTGAGTTGTGGGATCACCACTAATATAGACAATTACATAATATTTTCCATTTTGTTATGATTTTAATAATTCCTGCTTACCTTTTTACTGTGGCTGTGCATGAAATGTTCTCAGAAAATTAATCCCAGTGTTATCTAAATGCCTTTTTTAAAATGGCAATAGCTAATTTACAGCACATCACTGCGAATATTATGCATTATGGAGATGCATAATGCCTGTGTGGGCACCTGCTCCACCACCTGACTGTCCTCATGGTAGAAGTGTTTTCCTTACTTGCAATCTGAACTTTTCATATCCCTTAATGTTCATCCTCTTGCCATACATCACTGTGAACAGCTGGTCTGTCCTCTTGGTGGTCTCCCTATAGGTATGATAAGGTTGACTGGAGATCCTCCCCAAAGCCTACCCTTCCCCAGACTGAAGAAGACAGTTTTCTCAGCCTCTCCTTCCAGGCCAGGTTCTCCAGGCCTCTGAGCATCCCAACTAAGCCTGGGTCACTCTGCTAAACCTGCTCCAGTTGACTTCTGTCTTCCCTGTACAGGGGAGGAAGGCAAAACTGCAGGATTTTAGAGGTGGTGTGTTGAAGAGTAGGGAATAAAAGCTTCATCTACAGGTTTTCATACATCATACTCCTGTTCAGAAAGCCCAGGATGCTGCTAGGATGCTGCTAGCCTTCTTCACTGCCAGGGCACACTTCCATTTCATGCACAGCTTGCCTCTCCATCAGGATGCCTAAGCTCTTTCCAGAGATCTGTCCCCAGGCTTTCAGTGCCCAACTTGTGTCATTGCCAGGGCTCTTCCTTCCCAGGTGCAGGTCTCAGCATTTGTCCTTGTTGAATTTCAGAGTCCTTCCAGAACATTTCTACAGCTTGTCTAGGTATCTCTGAATGGTAGCCCTGTTCTGAGTTTATCAATCTGTCTTTAACTTTGCTGTTCTCTGCAGGCCTGATGAAAATGTATTCTGTTGCCTCCTCTAGGTCACTGATCAAAAGAACTGTTAGCTGTCAAGTTCATATTTACTACCATCAGTGAAGTGAATAATTTAATATCACTATAAATGTTACCAGCTGTATATGTATCCCTTCCCCAAATCACATATGAATGTTCTGAACTACACAGACCACTGTGGCATTCTGACAAGGTCTCAATTTGGCTTGCTACATGCTCTTTTACACTGTATTTTCTATCTCCTACTTGGGCCTGTTTTTCTTTTTAGGTGCCTGGCAAAAGGGTCTTTGTCTCATGAAGCAGCTGTACTTCTCCAACTTCTTGTTCTCTCTCAATAGCAGCCCCCTCACTGAGTCTACCAATTTGTTGTCACCTGCAGACTTCATGACAGCTTCGAGGAAAAGAACAAAATTTCCAAGTATTCTGTAATTTCTTAAGTATATAGGTGTTTTTATGTTGCTTTCACACTTTCATAAATGAGGTATCATCCCAAACTCCTTGCATAAATGCCGGCTTTCTCCCATACACACGTCAAGAGGCATAATATTCTGGTTATGCTAACGTAACAGCTAAATTGCAAAATTTGCTAGTTAAGATGAGCTGTGAGATTTGTATTGCAAAGAAAGAAAAATCATATATTGCCAGAGAGGTTTATGAGAGAAGAGCACTTATCCTGTGTGAATGACTGCAGGCATGTCCCATTGACTTCTCATCTCGTACCTCAAGCTCTAATTCAGTCTCAAGTTCTCCACTGAAACTCAAGTTCCAAAGTATCCAGTTCCTTGCCCAAACCAAGGCCATTCAGTGCAACCACCATCCTTTTCAGATCCAGAGATCCACTTCTTCTGCATGAAAAGCTTGAGCCTCACCATCCTCTTGCTTCAGTATTTCAGCTCCACACACCTGTTGCCTCAAAAGTCTTTTTCTAGAGAGACGCATACCAAATTACAAACTCTTTTCTCCAGGATGAAAAGAACAGAACCTTCAGCTTTCCTATGTTAAAATTTCTATTATCACCTTCCAAGGCCTTTTCCACAGCAAAATCATCTTTCCAAACCTCCCTCACTATCCTGCTCTTATCTTCCTCTCACTTTCTTTCTTCTCTCTTTGTATATTTCTCTGCTCTTGGCCTTCTGATTTCACCTGTGGGCTCTCACAGGCTGCCAGCATCTTATATCCATAACTAAATTTACATGATAGCATAAACATCTCTCCTTTTGTTTTCCTTTGACTTCCTTCCAGAAAGTCCTACTTTCTGATACCTGTTGGGTTTTAGAAAACATAAATGTAAAATGTACTTAAGATGTAAAAATGTACTTTCCTTTCCTGAAACCATTTTTACATTTACTATATTGTCTGTATTACCAGTTATAGACTTTTGTTGGGCTTTTGGTTTAAGTGTTGAATTCTATGACAGTCTCAGAAAGGTAAACCATATTTAACCAGTATTTTCCGCATGCTTAAAATGTGATTTATTGAACTCACTGTGCATATGATACAGATACCCTCTGCACATGAACAAATCAGTTGCATGCAGGCAATTTAGTGAGGAACACACAGTAACTGCTTTTTAAAGGTGTCAAGGTGTCTAAAAGAGTCTAGATCAGCAACCAGCTACTGTGAAAATCTGAAAAAGCCATGTCCTGAACACTTTCATATGGTCTTGACTTGATTCCACAAGGGACACTCCCTTCCATAAAGCAGAGTTGGGAACCAATGTTACAGCTAGATGTCTGCTTTGTGACTTTCATAAGGCATTGAACATGAAAAGAACAACAACATGCTACAGACAAAACTATGCAGAAATCCCAAAATGTGGAAGTGTCACTGATGTACATTTCAATTTTCCAAAACAAAAAGCTTGTAAAAACTATAGTCCTACAGAATCAAGCACCAGGCAAACAATGATTCTTGCTCTCTGGTATGAGCAAAAATATTGGCATTTATATCTAAGAGAGTCTCCCCTCTCTTAAAACTTTATAGATCCTAGATGGATCTAGGAAGAGAATATACCAAAATGAACCAGAAAGGTACAAAATGGAAAGGAGAAAAACCCCAATCAAAACAATTAATAGAAGTTCCTGTAACAATGAAAGTTCTTAAAAATATTTATTTCATACTGCTCTAACTTCCCATATTATTTTCAAAATTATAAGTACAATTTTTTGGTAGCTAATCTCAGAGTTTTTCTACAGAGATATGTAAACAAAATAAACACAGAATTTAAGGTTATTAACTACAAATCAATACATAAAAGCCATATTTGAATTTAGCATTTCTTTGGATCATTTATGGTCAATCTCTTAAATTAACATCTCTCAAATTAACATCTCTCAGGCCTTTAGGACAGAGTGGAGGCAACTTTTCATTTGAAGTTTTTCCTCTGTGAAATACTGTAAATTGCATTCCATCACAATTACAATAATTTTCACTTGACAAAAAGATTTGAAAGTTTTACTCTGAATTTACACTTTTTTTCCTAAAAATAAAGGAATCAAGAAATGAGAGGACTATGGGAGGGCATAACGACCTTAGAACACAAGCTCAGCCTATGATTATTATCACAGAGAACATAATCATATGTGATTATTCTGTAATTATCAATACTCACAAATAGAAGTCACTTGGCTAGCTTAACTGCTAGGATACATACTAAAAAGGGAGTAATTAATGGGAGTAATTAATCCACATGTCCCAGTGTAAAAGTCACTTTGACTTTGGAAGAGTTGAAGGAATTTTGGAGGATAGTCAGAAAGCAGAGTTTTTATTTTAAGTAACTAGGTGAATTACCTGTTTGCTTTTTCTTTCTTCCCCTAAATCATAATACAAAAGCACCAAATAGTCAGGATATTATGTAACAGCTGAGGACTGATATCAAGGAATGAAGCTGCATGGTCTCATGCATGTCACAGAGATCTAAATGCATAGGTTGCATACATTCTAAACCATAAAATGTCTTCCTTTGATTGTAAAGGTAAGACTTGTACATGTGTAATGATAACATACGAATTACAGTTATAGTAATTTTCATAGGTTTGCCTTTAAGACAAAGTTGTAATCACTTTTGTTGATTTGTTTTGCAATAACATTTCCTTGTAAATAAATTGTATCTTAACAGTGAATTTAACTTGTGGAAACCTTCTGTCTTTGCAATGACAATGCAGACAATGAGAACCAGGGAACTTCAAACAGCACCTTGAAGAATTTAACTTTCTGTGGTATGTACATCAATAACCTATAGGAAAAATAATTTTAAAATGGATTCAGAATATTCTAAATCAATGAGTTTTCATCTTATTTTTAATCTACTTTCTGTTTCTCTTCCACTCTCCATCTAATCTCCTACTCATCATCAACATCATTCATCTCTCTCCTGCTGTTCCTACATTTTACCACTGAACATTTCTGTACATCATGTTGTATTTGCATCTTCCCAGATGAACAAACACTGTATTTCAGCTGCCAGCAACTCTTGCTAAGTTATCATCACAAAAGCCTTCACCTGTTTGTGTCATATTGCTGTAATGGCATCGGCTCCCTCTAGTTGCATTCTTCCCTCCCTAAGTACTTACATCCCTTTAGGCTCTGTTTGTACAGACTGCTACCTCACAACACACAGGCAAACACTATTTATATTTATAAGTGGACTTATTATATAATAAGGGGTGACTGAATAAGTATAGAATAACATTATAAAAAAGTCATGTTGTTTCTTGTCTTTACAGTGAATGCTACTTGGCATGCTGCTTAATTTTCTCTAGATTCTTATTTTGTGACCTGCGTGATTGCTATATTTTGTCAAAACATAATATTTAATACTAATGATGATTTAACAAAAACTTTGCAGAGTTTTGTGACTACTATTACAACCCTTTCAGTGCTTAAGGCCTTAATGTTTTAAGCCAATGTTAGTGATTACAGTAGATAAGAGTAATGCAAATATTTTCTTTAAAAAAATCATTAATTGGCTCTACTTCTCTTAAGACAGGGATGGTGTGACAGCAGAAACCAGAGGGAATACATATAATAGGCATGCTTCACCACATCTCTCTGTAAGACAAGGCTCTGTGCATTTACACAAAACATTTAGTTTATTTGCAAATCTGGCAACATGACTCCTTTAATTTCTCTGGAGAAACTAGTGAATGATCTATCTTGGAGCCAGGCCACTGTCTTTAAAAAAGGGCACGTTCAGCTTTAGCTAATCTCAATGCCCAAAATTCCTATTTCCCATCTGAGCAAACAAAAGAAGCATTCCTCCAGATAATGAAAAATCCAAAGTACAAGATTGTATCTTTAGAAAGCTGGCACAGTTTTTCTGAACTGCAAGTTTTCTGATGCTGACAGTACTTAACCAGTTTTTAGGAAGTTAGCCAAGATTTCACAAAAAGAGCTGTCTAAAAAGCCTTCACAGATGTTCAACAGAAAATTAAAAATAAATTTTCACAAAGCAAGGTTACTAAAAAGTTAACAAGAAAGAAGCTATTTGAAATAAAAAGAAAATGCTTATGAACTGTTAAAAATTCCTTCCTTTAATCCTTGATTAGATGTGTAATGGTTGTCATCTCTGATTTTTTCTGATTTCAAATATTCAACTTTATCTACCCAGTGAATATATTCACCAAAGCACCTGAATTTACTTTGCTGTTTGCACATCTCTGGCTTCTTTGAGAAGGTATAGAGCCTAGTCTGGCTCTGAATTAATTAAAATATGGTCACCTTTTCTTGCTTGTTATTCTCACATATCACCTTGAGTGCTTTCATGGTTCCTCTTTTGTCCTTTATCGAATTAAAATGTCAGCTTCTCTTTTCACTTTAAAGGGTCTCCACAACCCCACACTGCCTAAAAAAATGTTGCCTAACTTTTCAAAATTAAGCTGTGAAAGCACCATATTCTTCCAAAAATCTTGTCAGGTTTCTGTCCAATAAATGCTCCAGGATCAAAGTAAACTTGTGTTTATGTCCGAATTTGGAATGGGCAAGAGCTATCTGTCACTGGTACAGGTGTATGAAGTAGTAATCACAGGCATGTGAGTCAGGAAAAACACTGTATATGGTTGTCCTGCTTTCCTCTCTATCAATTCATTGACAGTGATGAAGCCAACTGATACATCTACTATCTATTATTAATCAAAAATTATTATTTTTATAGCAAACAGGACTGAACACCAGGCAAACTTAACTTTTGAGTTAAGGTGTATTTACACAAGCAGAATTGAAATTCTTTAGTGGCTGCATGAGTACAAACTGCTCTCCTAGGCAGTGCATTTCAGTGCTGTGGAAGAACGCATGACATAGAATTTACTAAACATAATAGTTAACAGCTACAGCTAACAGTTAATTAAGAATATAATATAACTATTTTTTCCTTATTTCCTATTCTTCTTGGCATAGTTGGCATGGATTATTCCCCATTTCTACTAAAACACATAAAAACTACTTGCTGTAGTTGGTGTAGAAAATTGTAATTGGTGAAGAAAAAAGGCGTTTTTGCTTCCACTTGGTCACAGAGACCAGTCTGAACTAAGCCCCGCAGAATTTTACACAAAACATAAATATTAAAACAAAGAGATACTTTATGTTCAGAACAAATTCTGCAATGAAAGCCTATCACTTCAAAAACTAGTAATTCAGTTGGCCTAATGTGGTTAAACTAAGATTATGTATTGTTTTCAATGGTCTCTAGAGAGCAAATAGTAAATATTTATGTGATCTTATTTAATAAATAAATAAAACAAACCCCTTTTATGATGGCTTAAATAAAATTGTAATGAAAGACACTTTTATCAAACTGTAGAACATCTTATAAAACAGGTATACTGAGTAGTCTAAAGCCTTCCTACCCTATCATTCTTCCTCTGACAAGTCAAACTGTGAGGAATTGGTTGAGATTTAAAAAAATAAAGAACAAGGCAAGCATATTGCAATACTTTTTCCTCTCAGTCCCATGGACTTGCATTTCCAGGATCTCTGCAGACAAACGTGGTATCTTTGAGTTTAACAGGAACAAGGATCAGTCATTACTTGAACCCATGGTTTGGGGTAATGATAATTTTATTTAATGTCTTTTAGTTCTTTTCCAGAGTTCCTTTATTATGAGACAGCAAATAACAGCAGCACATACACTTCTGTCACGCCTTTCGTGATCTTAATTACCGCAATCATCCCCCCTCTTTTAGTAATCTCTTTCTTTGTGTGAAGCATTCTAGTCTACTTACATATTTCTCATCAGGATACAATTTAAAACTGATTTTCTCTTTTATCTTGTCCGTACCTTTCCTGCTAACTACCTTGTTTTGCGATGAAAGAAATACTATGTAAACATTGCTGAAGAACACTAGGTACCAAGACAGTCTTCTGCCACTGCTTAAACTTGGTTTTAATTTTTATTATGCCAAATATTTCAGTACTGTAAGCAGAAATTACATCTTTGTATCTAGTAAAAAATATGCTGGATAATACAAACGGTAATATAGACCCATATGGGACTCATATGATATCTCTTCAATGAGAAAAATTAATCATATATTTCTATTCTTTGTTTAGTACCTTTTAACTGGTTATTAATGGTTCAAAAGACTTTCCCTCTTATCCTGAACACAGCTATATTTTATCAAGAATCTTTAGAAAAAGACCTTTTAAAAAGCTTTTAGGAATTGTAAGCTACAGAGTCAAAACTGTGATACCTCTAACTCCCCTACAAGTTCATTTGGGTGTCTCTGGTACACCTGTGGGACCATGGCTTCATAAGAGATCCACGTTGTTCTTAGTTTGTCTCATTGACCAGGATGAACACTTGGTTGCCGAAGCAGAACTAAATATGCCAATCTAACATCCATTCAGGGACATGTCAAAGGGGGAAAGGTTACAGTATGCTTTTTTGCCATGGCCATTCTATCACAATCCTTGGTGTTGCATGATTACAGCTATCAATATTCCTAGTACACCAGTCTTACAATATCATGGTTAAATGGAAACAAGCAATTCTGATGACAAATACAAATTAGATAGAATTTGATTCCCTTCAGTGCATTGATGAACCAATAGAGACCATAATTTCTGAGCAGTAAATGGCTCTCATACACAGACTAGTGCTGGAGGCAGTCTTTAGGAGTGGAAAAGGTTACAAAATATCTTTTTCAATGAGAATGTGGCAGTGAAGCAATCCCTAAAGAGCCTCTGCAAACCAGCTTTAAAGATAAACAAGGCTATTGATACACAATGTTTTGCACTAACACTACTGGCAAAATAACCGGGAAGGAAGTGGCAGCCCTGAAGCTGAAGCTTAAGGCATCTCTGTGGTGATGACCTTTTTATTTTAAACTTTGCCTTCCATTTTCTTTTCCCTTCAGATTGACTTCTACTTGGCAAGGTGCTGAGGGAGAGGCATAAAAGCTTGTTAGAGCACAGCTGTTCCACGGGACCCAAGGGGGATGCTGGAATCAAGAAATTAGTCTTGCAT
The DNA here is from genome assembly GCA_910950805.1 of Acrocephalus scirpaceus scirpaceus. NCBI lineage: Eukaryota > Metazoa > Chordata > Aves > Passeriformes > Sylviidae > Acrocephalus > Acrocephalus scirpaceus. The sequence goes on from OU383776.1 coordinate 8,619,248, forward strand.
TTTTTACCAGCAGGAGCTGAAAGAACCTGTGGGCAAAGAAAATGGGTGCAAGAGTTAAGGTCCAAGTGCTGACAAATCAGCAAAATGACAAAGCTGCCATTAGTGGAGCTGACCTAAGACACTCAGCCAGCAGGCTTGGATTCTGTCTTTTCTGTATTAGTGTCCTATAAGCCTGACAGATATCTGAGACAACCCTTTCCAGTGAAGTGTGTCTTTTCTAGGCAGAAAATTCACTTTCTGTGAAGACTGCAGATCGCAGACGCATTTTGTGAGAAAAAGAGGTATATGCAAAGTGATTCTTGTGATTTGACAAGAATTCTACTGAAGAATCTTATGAGGAGAGACTGAGGGAGCTGGACCTGTTTAGTCTAGAGAGGAGAAGACTGAGAGGGAAGCTCAATAACATATACAAATATCCCAAAGATGGGTGCCAATAGGATGATGCCAGACTGTTCAGTGGTGCCCAGAGACTGGGAAAGGAGCAATGGCCATAAACTAAAACACAAGAAATTCCATCTCAACATGAGGAAGAACACTGGAAAAGGCTGCCCAGAGAGGTTGTAGAGTCTCCCTCTCCAGAGATATTCAAAACTCACCTGGATGAGTTCCTGCGTCACCTGCTCTGGGTGACCCTGATAGGACGGAATAGTAGAATTTGAGAAAAATAATCCAAAATAAGGATTGTTGTGGGAGCCATGTGCCAGCATTACTCTTTACAGCTAGAATTAAATGCTGCACCTTCTATTTTCAGTAACAACTGTCTTCTCAGTAGATCACAGTATCTGAACTTGAAAACCAGTATCACTTTGTTTTTTTTTAAACAAGGAAGTATGAACTTGAGACCTGTAAATTTTCTGGTTTTAACATCCTGTCTTTGTTGCCTCTCAAACTGAAATCATGATAAAAAGAATCTTGAATCAAGAAAGTAAATTTTAGTATTGTACCCCTATTTTAAAGACAGAAATATAAAGAAATGTACCAACAGGTATTATTAAAAGCTTTCTCTAAAGGAAATTGTTCACTGTTTTCTCTAGAGAATGATTACATGAACGGACATGGCAGATGGGACCTACTGAGGTGGTGATAATTTCCACCAGGCTTTAGTAGGCTTGGAAGACACTTTATTGTGCAATCCTTGACTGATGCAGAAGTCCATCTTTTTATTAAGTACCTAAAGAGATGAGATCAGGAAAGAATCTACACAGATTTCATAATATCCAACACTGGGGGAATGTTTTCTAGATTAAACATTTGAAGAGATAGAAATAAATATTCTATTTTTAACTAGACTTTCAATTAAATTGCCATATTTTAAATAAACACATCAGCAACAGTAACAGTTGGAGGGGATTCCTATTAGCCTAGGAATAATTATGATTTCAAATAGGCAACTCAGAGGTTGCATAATCCCCTCCTCCTGTTCTGAACACCTACGTCTGCTTTACTTGAGCCATCTCTACAACCTTACTCTATATGCAGGCAGCCAGCATCCATCTACAATGCTACCACCACTATCCTGACCTCTTTATCTTCTATCTCTTAAGTGTATTTCTATCTCAGATTTATTCAAAAGCATTTGAAATAACACTTTTAGGCCCAGTGTACTAAATGCTTCAGTCACTTTTAATTTCTGCACTTGATTATACCAAAATCACTGTCAAATAAGGTATCATATTTGCAATTTAAATTATCCTAATAACTAATTTTAGCCCATGTTTCTGTATCAAATTACTTTTGGAGACTTACTCTTAGTTGGTGAAGTTCCTGTGACTGTACAGCACTTAAAGAATGCAATTCCACTTTCATGCAAAGGCCACACTTAAGTTATTCAACTATGAATATATGATAATGGAATCAAATTTCCTATTTAGCTCTCCTGTTCACTATTGATTTGTTTTAAAATCTATTTCAGGAAACCATTAATCAAGATATTATTTCTCTTGTGCCATTACATTTTTTTTAAAGTTGCCAGCACCCCAAAGAATAACTAATTTAATATCTTTGCTTATCTCATATGAAATAGAAGATATTTTTGGGAAATATTTAAAATTAGCTTGTTAACTTTCCCATGTATTAAAAATCTAAATGGGAAAAGAAGAATTGCTTTCCTTCTTGATAGTGTTTTCATTTTATCATTAACACGTCCTTGACCAAACATGGGATACCATATAGAGAGCAATACCATAAGTAATATTTATGAAACAAATGGGAATTCTGTTGATTATTTTATTGGAAAAAAATACAGTGCAATAAAAGGGCAAACTACTCTGGATAAATTTTCATCAGCTTAAAGCCCAAAAGTGCTGTAGTGCTGAGGTTTCTTTCTTTTGGTATAAGAACTGAAAAGCTATGGTTGATTGTACACTAAAGATAATCTACATGCCTCATGGAAAATCTCATATGAAAGAAGACTCACATGTAGATTACCAAATATATTTGGCTTAGTGAGTCAGTTCAGGAAAAAAGTAAGGAAAAAGAGGAAGTGCTTTATTTTATCTAGCGGCCCTGCAATGTTCAGAAAGTCTAAATTAGTTAACCTGATAAATTTTGTATATAATCTGGACTTCCTAACAGCCATTTTTCTCTCCTCATATCTCAATCTAGTTCTGAGGTCTGATTTTATCTAGCATCTCTAATGAGTGATTTAGTAGTTAAGATTTACTATTTTTATGTCTGTGTTATTAAAATTATATTGTGGAAGAGGTTTTGTCACAATGAAAGCTGGAGTCACAAAAAGAGCTTCTAGATTCTCAGTGAATGCTGGACCTGCTGGATATGAAGGTGAAAGAGCATATGTATTTCTAACATGGCTGCAGAATTTATTCTTTGACAATGGAGTATTTGCAGTTTTTGACAGTGCACCAGTCAAATATAGTCAAACCTCCTATACAGAGGTGGTTATTTTCACATTCAAATTTGCAAGATTTCGTTGCTCTCTAAGCACTGTAATCATATCCCTTTTCACTCCAGTCACTCTACTCATGTACCCACCCTTTTCCTCTTCCCATTCTTTGTATGTGATTTCTGAAGTTCTGACATCCTGTTAGGCTATTAGGTTCTTAATTAAAAGAAAATTAATTTAATTACCCCCTTTATTCCTTCAGATCTCAGTGGCATCAGGGTTTGCATTTGCTATGGAATCTAATATGGTGTCAGAAGACTTTAGCTGCCACTATTTTCAGTATTTTATGCCTGTTAAATTCCTAGCAGCCTCCTGAGCCAGGGAATACAAGCAATTATGAAAACCAAATATGGAACTTTAGGTGTTGCTGAGCACAATTTAGATATAAGCCCAAATAAACAGTCCAGGAAGAAAATACTATATAATTGCATTTTGAAAGCACACAAACCTGCAGTAGTTTTTATTGAAATAACAAGTCAGAGGAGAGACATGGCAGCAACCCTTTTATTTAGAAATGCAAAGACAAAGCTTCAGACAGCTTTGTGGTTTGTGTGTGTTATTAACTAGGTCTAACCATGTTCACATTTAGTGTGGGACTTTTAGGCTACCCTTTGGAGACACATAATGCCAGCATTCAAAATTACCTTTCTTAAACAATATGGCAGATTTTCAGGTGGCACAATAGTGAAACTGTATGACCCCTCCAGATCTTTCTATTATTTTTAATTATTTATGCTTTGTACAATGCTTAGCATTGTGAAATATATTTATGAAAGGCATAATTCATATAACACTACAAAACATAAAGGAACTGTATTACATACATAATTAAGCCTAGCATTAACACCCATACTACATTAACTCCTGTAAGAGAAAATAAATAGTCATCTTAGTTTATCCTGCCAACAGTTTCTTCTCTGAGTAATACCAAAGATAATCTACCAGTCCTCAAACTTCTCAAGTCTGCTATTTTTGATAGCCAGGAACATTTCTTGATATTTTCAGTATCAAATTGTGACCTTACATGACATGATTTTATAAGTGGAGTACCAGAATTTATCAAATTTCACCTTTACAAAGGCTTGGGTAGACTTACAGAAAGAATATAAAATGGAAATTCTGTTTTATTTTTTCCACATATTTTTAGAAGCAATCTGTTCTTACAAACAGGAAAAGTATATCTGCTAGCAAGACTCAGCAGTATGAAAAGTGTATACAAGTAACTATGTAAGTAAACGTACATCAGACCTGGTGAAGAAAGGCCATTAGATTGAAAATGGGGAAATATGGGTAAACAGTGAATCCTGCATTTGGGTGGTTTAACTTGAGTGTTGTTCAGCTAATAATCAGTTAATCATGAAAATGCTTAAGTGTTAAAGTAGCAACAAGAGGACTAAGCTTTCTTCATACAATAAAGAGAAAATGAAACTACAACATGCATATCCATTACTCTATTTTGTATGTATTATGTATGGAATAATATATATTATTCAAAATTTTTTATTTGACTTCTTTCATAAAAGACTGATTCTGATTTATTTTAGAGGTCTTTACTGACCACACTCAGAACTAGTAACTTTTTTCCTAGAGTAATTTTCTTTATTCCACTATGCAGACAGAAATTTTTCTAAGGAGGACACTACATGCAATTATCCTGATAATGTGCTCAGAATTAGAGATTCAAAAATAAACGAAGGGGTACATATACAATTGTCTTTTTGGAGTTAGCAGTTTATCTTTAGGTTCAGGGCACTGTGTATGAATCACCCGTGAGAGTTAAACTCATCTCTACTTTAAGAATCACCCGTCTGTCTGCCAATGGCACATATTAATCAGTCTTATTTTCAAATAATACACTTGAGATTGAAGGATACTTAGGCAAAATTTAAAAATCTTACCTTCAAAAACTCTGAATGCTTTCTTGCAGCTTGGTAGAGGCCATTTCGCAGAATTGGATTTTTGAAAATTTTCCTTTAGATTCAAATATTCCATAGGGAAAAAAGATCTGGTAGAGTTATTCAGATCTACAATAGTTAAGGGGAAAGAATACATGCATCAATGCTCTAAATAAAACAATAATTTGCATAAATTAATACAAAATAAAAATGCCATATCTACTGTGTAAACCTTCTTCTGATTATAACATCTAATTTTTTAAAAAATCATATTTACCCAAGCATTTCCATATATAATAAGAGCAAGTCTTAAATATTCTGTTTCTTTGGAAAAAAAATTAGAAAAGATGATGTCAAGTTCTGGAAAAATGATATATTTAAGAAATCAACTATTTAACTTACAAAACTATGACAACCTCTATGAATAAAAACTATATCCATAAAAATGACTGTGGTGTTAATCTCAGTTCCTATTGCTTTTTGTTTAACATCACCACTCAGTAATAGTCAGAAATGCAAAGGAAGGGGAAGAACCTGAAATTTTTTTTAGATTTTAAAAATACTTTGGATTAACAGGAACTAAGAAAACATTTGTAGGATGATTCATAACACATTGGAGGAGTTGGCATTATGTACTAATCTCAAGAAATCAACATCTTCTTAGGCTATAATTTGGGGAAATACCTACATGATTGCAACTCAAAACTGCCAGACTAATCTATCCATAGCAATGCAATGGAAAACAATTTAAGAACAACAATACTTTCCTACCATAGAATTGATCTGCTGATAACAAACAGGGTTGCTAAGCTAGTAGTTACCAGGAAAAACTTCAACCCCTTGCCCATCACACCCCTGCACAATTTGTGTCTCCAAACCAAGATGACTCCAGATAAATATTAATAGTAGCTGGTATCATAATTCTTTCTGTACCTTCAAAGTAAAAAAAAAAGACATTCACAATTTTTTTTGAGAAGGCTTGTGTTTTATTACTTTATGTGGTCGAATGTAATGGAACATACTTTTCCAATAATAAATATTTTATGAAAGGATAAAATCTTTTTCTCTGGCAAATTTAAGAAAGCTAAGCTTTTTGTGAGCAGGCTCCAAAAAGAAGAAAAAATTCCTTTGCTTCCAGTAGCTTTTTCTGTGTAAGAAGAAGACACTAACAGATTTGAAGTAAAAACCCCATGCTGGTATGATTCTAAAAATTATCCTTTATTTCGCCATGTCACAATGCAGGTGGATTGAGGCTACACAATACATGAAGAGCACAGAATCTTCAAATCATCTATCTCGTTATGTGAAAATAGAGCTACTGCACATATAAACTGCTGTCACTGAAGGAAAAAAGGTCTTTTTTTCTCTGAAATGTAAAATGAACAAAGTGTGTATTTTTCACTAGTGTTTTCTAAATTTTTATGGAAGGGCTTTATATGCTACTGAACATATTTGGATTAGGTACTATTCAGATTCAGGCTTCTGATGAGACTCTGCTTGTCTCTCACAGCACAGACAGAAGAACATTTTAATTTCCTGCTACAGACCATAGAAATCAACACAGTTCTTTCAATTTTATTCAAATTTAAATACTGAAACCTCTGGTGAGGCATCTAATTCCTGTTTTTCAGAAAAGGCAGTGGTGACAACCCTTAATGGCTTCTAGAAGGCTGCTTGGCTAGGCTTTCAGTGAAAGGTTCCCTCAGGCTGGCCAGGTCACCTGTCCTCCTGTATGTACAGGACCCTCTTTCCCTGCCACGTGCTGGACCTCCCTTGCACAGCCACCACCCTTGATCTGCATTTCCCCAAAGTGTTGGATTTATTGCACATGTGTGTCAGACCTGGCCCTTCTTGCAAACAACATAAATGAAACCTTATATGAATGGAAGTGTAGGAGATCACTCTTTCCCCATAAGTGAAGCATTTAAAAGATAACTTAGATAACTTGGTAACTTAGAAAGTTACTTGGTGGAATCAGCTCAAGCACTGTTTTCTTAGATGTATCCTGGGCATGCTATCATCTGATCAGATGTGAGTTTATCCTGATGGGAGAAGGGCTTTCTAAGAAAGCCTTTAAGAAAGATGGGAATGCATAGTAAACATCATCAAAGCAACCTATATGGACTGGAGCTCATGCTTAGTGGATCCTGTAAAAAAGGCTCAGTTGATCAAGGCAATTGCCTGCAGGAATTACCCTCGTGAGTCAAATATGGCTTTGTAGCTCTCAGTTTAACATAATTGATAATTATGGCATAAACATATCCATAATTGATGGATAATTGACCTATTTAGCCTTTTTTCTTCACCTGCATCCTTCTGTTGTGGTTATGTTCAGTCTGCAAAACCGTACAAGCTAAAAAGTGAACTTCTGAATATATCCTTAATTGTTTTTCTTTTTGACATATATTTGTAAAATAAATGCACATATACAAACGGAAATCTGCAGAAAGCATCCGAAGTAATTAGTGACAGAAATAAGACACCCCAGCTGCAGCATTAGAAAAGTATGTAAAGACTACAAGTAACTTTGCTTTGCTGCCTGCACAAACCTGTAGCAGCAGTGACTTTAGCATAACTTCTAAAAGGCTTAATAGCTCTTCTGAATGAAAAAAAAAATTACTATGCTTTACATTGCTCTGGCACCATAAATCTTCTTAATGTGCTGATTTTATTAATTTCTCTAAGGATATGATATCATCATCAATATCTCTGAGTTTATTTAAAAGTTGTTCAGTTCAAACATTCAAAATATTTTTCTTAATATATATAATAAACCAAAGCTAAATTAGTGTACCTATTTTAAAATATATTGCTAACTCAAGCACATATTGCTATATACTGAATGGCAATATACAAATAGCTGCAGATTTCTCTCATATGAAGTTGTTAATACAGAACATATTATATACTGTTATGGTCCACTACTTATAGTAGACTCTATTTACATATCTATGACACCATATTTCCTCCTTAGTCACATAAATCCTTTTCCTCAAAAAAGCTACATACCATTTTAATATTTTAACAGATAAAGAAGTAAGGTTGAATGGGATGTCTTGAGAACAGGTAGTCCAACCTGCTCAAGCAGGGTCAGCTGCACAGGAGCTCAGAACTGTGTCCAACTGCATTTTGGTGGGTATTCCACAGCCTCCCTGACCAGCCTGTTTGACACTCTCACATGAAAAAAGTGCTTTCCTGTGTTCAGATGAAATCTCACGTGTTTCAATTTGTGCCAAATACCTCTTGTGCTGGCAGTGCACACCACTCAGAAGAATCTGGCTCTTTCTTTGTCATTCCCTCCCACCAGGCACTTTTACACATTGTATGTTAAGTACTTAAAGGCTACAAATACTCCAGGTAATATTTCCGTTAGATGACTACAACATATTGAGAAGTTTTGCAAATACATTTTGGGAAGCATCTTCACTCTCCTTTTGTGCTCTCCCAGTAGTAATTTTCTGCAGCAAATCTGCTAAATTGCTCTTTTAAAATTTAAATAGTCCTAGAATAACCTAACTCTCTATCAGTGAAACACACTTCATCTGTACATCAAATTGGAGGGAGCATCAAAAATTAGGGAAATGAAATGAGAACAGCTTGAAATCTCTATACACCAGACAGGAAGGGGGTTGAGAGTGTTCAGGCTGCAGCTTTCCATCCATTTTCTCTGCTGCAGTGCAGTGAGTGCAGTGATAGCCAGTCTCTATCTCTGGCCACCAGCAACTGCTCAGTGAATCATCTTGGGGCAAAAGGTTCATCTGAAAAATGCTTCCTTCCCACCCAAATGAGTTCTTATTTACCTCAGTCAGTTCCTCAAACTGACCTGACATCAAATCATACAATGTTATGCCTGTATGAAGGCAGAGTCTGTGCACAACCAGAAACAGAAGGTGGGCAGCTCTGCTGATCAATGTGAAATCAGACTTCAGTCTGCATCCCTAACCTGTCATCATCACAGCACTCACAAAAGCTTAAAGAGGATTTCTGCAAGATCTGGGTAGCATCTAAAATGAAACAAACACTCCTGCATGGCTGAGTCATTTCCATTACTTTGTGATCTGTCTATGCACAGTTTTAAGTGCTGTAAATGACCTAGCTCCAGATACCACAGTGCAATTTTATCAATGATACTTGAATCTGCCATATAAGCTTTGGACATAAAAGACTGACTCATGCTGCTCCAGATATTCTATATGCAGGATTACATATCCTCTTCTATTTCTATACCCAATCTGACACCAAACACCCTCTATCCACCATATTTTCCTACTGTTTGGAGTAAGAAACACTAGAGATGAGAGTATAAGAGGCCAGGATGGGAGAATTTCAGGTTATCAAGGGTTCTGCCAGCCTTTATTTTCATTTGTGTCCAAATTTAATGTCATAAATGAAAAGAGCATTTTTTTGTGTGTGCCATAAGGTGAGCAATTTTAAAAATACTTTTCCAGCAGGATAGTTTGAGAAATGTTTATTATGTTTGGATCTTGTTATTATTCAGGAAGAAGAAACAAAAAAAATCTACCAGAATTCCACCAGAAAAATCAGAATCTTCTTATAAATACATGTCCTGAATAGCTTCTTGATATTGAAAGAACCTGCATGGAATGTTCTTAGGAGGAGTATAATGGAAAGAAAATCTCACAGTGGATTAACATTATCAAAATTTGCTCTGAATGCATACATGAAGGAGAAGTACAAATATTTTTCTGCATGTAAAAACTTCCATTTTTATACCTGTTTGGAAAAAGACTCTGGCAATTGTAGTGCGACACAGTGGACATGGAGTGCTGGCTGGATTGTCTTTGGCAAGCATCCTTAAGCAAGGTTCACAAAAGATATGGTGGCATGGATAGCACATGTAAGGATTGAAATAAACATCCAGACACACAGCACAGAGATAACTTTCTTTATCTCCTCTGAGTTCATGCTCATCATCTGTATGCAGGTTATTACTTGCAGGCTGCAAGAAGAAAAGGAGAACATAATTTCACATTCAGCTCATAACTATTTTTGACAAACCAATTGTCTGTAAGGTCATTTTCAGTAATGCTTAAGAAAATAGTACACACAGGTGATATTCTTAAATTTAATACAGGTTACTTTTAACAAGATGATGAAACATAAAACAGGAATGTCAGAAAAAGTCCTCTGTGGGAAAGATGAAAAGTTGTAAGACAGTAAAAGAAGGAAGTAACAAAACCAAAAACGCAGAGTAAAATTGTATTATGCTTGGATTTCTTCTTTTAAAATGAATTTTAACAGTTTATAAGTACCTGCATTACAAAAATTGATGAAACATAAATGGTGTGGCTTGAATGGGACCTTAAAGATCACTTGGTTCCTATCCTCCTGTCATGTGCAGGACACCTTTCACTAGACCAGGCTGATCAGAGCCACATCCAGCCTGGCCTTGAACATTTCCAATAATGGTGCATCCACAACTTCTCTGGGCAACCAGTTCCAGCGCCTCACCAACCTCACAGTAAAGAATTTTTACCTAATATCAAATCAAAACTTACCCTATTGCAGTCTGAAGTCATGCCCCCTTGCTCCAGCACCCCCAAGTCCTTTTCTCAGGACTGCTCTTGATTCCTCCATGCCTCAGCCTGTACTGATACCAGGGCTTGCCCTAACCAGGTGTAGCACATTTTGCTTGGTCTTATTAAATCCTCATGAGATTCCTGTACATCCACTCTTTGAGCTTGTCCATGCTCCTCTGGATGGCATCCCATCCTTCACGTGTGAAAATACCACTGCTTTGCCAACAAAGGCAAAACAAAATAAAAACCTCTAAAAATAAACTGTGGATTGTTCTGCCTTTGAAAAGTAATTTATGAAGGGCATGTTCCAGCAAGAATGGGTTCAAAACAAGCCACAGCTTCATTACTACAAAGCACAATGTAAACCTTAGAGTAGAAAGTCTAGGAACTCTTACCATGTTTGGTAACTCCTTGCTTTTGTCAGCACATGTGCTTCAAATTTCCTTGCACTCCTATATTTTCATGAAGACATTCCCAAATGGTGCTCATCCCATATGAATGTAACAGCTTGTGTGTATTTGCCATGTGTGTATTGCCGTGTTTCTGGTCTGCTCTTGTAAGATGACTAAACCTTTCCAAGTAACCTGAAGATCAGGTATTAATGGCACCCTGGGTTTTTGGCTGTAGTGATTTAGGGCTCAATTTAGGGCTCCCACTGAGACTCTCCAAACCGTGCACCACTCACTCTCTCCCCCTCTCCTCTGCAGAGGGCTGGAGGAGAATTGGAAGTGTAAAACGTAAAGATCACAGGTTGAGATAAGAACAATTTACTAGGAATGGCACTGAGATAAGAAAATGATCAGTAACAGCAACAATACAAAAGGCAGAGAGTATAAGAACAAACACCATAATTGCTCACTGTGGAAACCCCTGAGAACAGATAAATACCCCACTGCTCCCTCTGGCTCAGAACCAGTGCCACCTGACTGGCCCTTCCAGCTTGGAACTGATGTTATCCAACTGCTCCTTCCAGCTTGGAACTGATGTTATCCAACTGCTCCCTCCAACTTACAACCTGCACCATGCTTACTCAACTAGAAGGAAGCCCTTCTCCTTGGAAGAGACTCCTTTCCCCTGACCCCAGCAATAACATGAGGTAGAACGGAACAATTCTCCTAGATCTTAGCCATGCCCCCTCCTGGCTACCTCAAAAGTTAACCTTATCCTGATTGGAATGAGGATATTGGCTTAAAGAAGAAACAAATTTTTTCATCTTTATGGGAGACATTCAGGAGAAATTTACTATGCTCTACCTCTTCTATCCATTTTAGTTTCTGTTTCTGGTTTTCATTCAGAGACCACAGAACCCAATATAGTCAAATAATCAGGAGATCCACCAGCAAAAACCAAGACAGGAGCATATCCGGCACTGCTGAGTGTCAAAACTCTTCCCTCATACCCCTTAGTCTAAACTCCCAATTCTTGCCTCCCCTGTGCAGCTGCAGTGGGAAGTGATAGGGAAGCTTTGGTGGTTGCCTGGAATCCAGCCAGAGTCAATCTACCACACTATGTATTACAGAGGCCACTTTTGACATTCACAGGTCATGGCAGACCACTACTGCCTGACACTGGTACCAAAAGTTAATGACAATTGTTAATATTATGATTACTGTAGATATGGGAATCTCTAGACATATCAGAGAAGATTACATTTATGGCTTATACTGGCTTGGATTGCTGTGTGTCTCATTATTCCCAAAGGGTATCTCTCTATGGGAGATACTGAACTCTGCAAATAGTAAGTAAGTCCTTAACAGTATGGGTACTGTGGATTGCATTAAAAATACAGTGCAGGAGTATTTAGCCAGGATTTATCAGTTCTGGGCAAACACTTGTCCTGTCATTCTACCTTAGTCTTTGCATTGCACTTTCCAGGATATTATGTGGCAAGAGGGCTTGTAAATTCTGAGCTGCTGTGTCAAAAATGCATGGAGATAGTTTTGGTCTACCACTGTGTACAAATGCAAGCTCTTGTAAAACAATGAATGTCAGTAACTGTGTGTCTTTTACCTTAGAACTTACTGCTTCAGTTTGATTTTCTCTACTTAATAGGGCCGCAGAAAACTTCAGTGTGTACTGAAATTTACAGAGGCAACTAGGCTGTACTGATAAGCAGGAAGCATAAGTCTGGCTGGACTAACATCCACAGAAACTAGTCACAATTTGGGACCATTACTTCCAGCTCCATACTATAGTAGAGGCTCTTAAGCCAACATTAAATACTAGAGTATTACAACTATCAGTAAAGCTGTTTAACCCAGACTGCCTCTACACTTACAGAAAACACACACCAGGACAGAAAGGCAAAGGGTAATGGAATTGATTACAGCTAAATAATTTTAGAATTAAGGAAGCCTCATAATACTGTTTCTTTGAAAAACAAGTGGAAAATACTTTGGCAGAGAAAGTGAAGAAAGTAATCTCAGGTAATTGCATGACCAATGACCTCAGCAGGAATCACGAAACACAATACATTGTGTAAGTAACAGCCCCCTCCAACCCTGCCACGTGGGCTTGGCAATGCTGGGTTAGTGTTGCACTTACGGATCTTCAAGGTCTTTTTCAACGTATATGACTCTATGATCTTATGTAATGTCATATTCATAACTAAAATCTAGCACAAAAAAACCCCAAACAACAACCCAAAAATACAGGGAACAAAAAGCTTTTTCTAACTGTTTTTGATGAGCACTGTTTGGAAAGAAAATGTACCATGTGTCCAGAGGAGCTGACTGCAAGATAAATGTCGTTCATATGGCAATTAAGTAACTAAGAGAGCTAGAGGCAAAACTGCTGAGGACTTAGAGGTAATGGTTGGTTCTGAGACAGGTTTGTAATCACGGTAAGATGCTTGGACAGAGGTATCTCAGAACCAATTGTAATTAGAAAGATCAAAATTATTCTAATGTCCAAACCAGATCTAGTTAGGAGTAATTATCTTAGTGGAAGAGATGTCTTTCTGCCCCTTTTCAAAAGACCTATGTAGGCACATGGCATTATTCAGTACTGCAAAGCTAAAACCAGAGAAACTTCCTTATGCAAGAAGCTAATGCACAGTAATTTAAACTCATTATTTTCTTTTTGCAATTAAGTGGTGCCTATGTATATTACTAGAGCCAGGGCTTTAGTATACGAAAACTTTAGAAGTATAACCCAGAATGGTTTAAACATCAAGGACAGTGAAAGATTGCCAAATAATAACAGAAAAGGCTTGAAAGCAAAACTACTACTCCTAAGAAATGAAAAAAAGGTATGAATCCTTTCATCTTCCCACGTTGATTGGGAACTGCTAATGTGGCTTTGACAGTAATCCCTGATATTTCACTGGTTGGACACCTGAAGGATATTAACAAAAGATAAGAGAGGAACAGTGAATCAACTCCTGCTTGAGAAGCTTATAAAGCATGTTAAGTAACAAGGAGTCTAATACAGCAGTGGTTGAGAAGAGGCATGAAGTTATAAAATCTGGATATTAGAGCTTGTGAGAAGTCACTGCTACTGGACTACAAGAAAGTATTTGATTCAGTTTCACATTCAGAAAGAACACAGGCACCACTGAATAACATGATATCTAATGTATGATTTACATGTAATCATGTGAAAGACCTAGACCAAGTGGTCATACACACTTACAAGAAAAGATTTTGTATGAATGTTATCAGTAAGAGGAAGTTCAGAGTAAAACGTGGAGGTATGATCAGAACAGTGATAAAACAAAATAAGGCACGTATGACGTTTGACAAAGATGCCACATTATGAAAAAAAAAAAACCAAGCTGCAAAACCCTTCATTTTAAACTGAGGACCTATTGCCATGTCCTCTGTTCAGAATGATTTGTAAGCTCAAAAATGTCCACAGTTGAAAGGAATGATGACTGAGGAAAAATCATTCTATATTTCATGTTATTATCTTGCAAAGAGAACTGCCTCTAGAAGGATTTGCAGCTCTAAACCAGACTCTAGGTCTTCAATTATAATGCAGAATTGGAATCATACACCTCAGGTCTGAAAAAGTGAGAAAGAATGAATATTGATACTGTTTTATACAAAAACAAAACAAAAAGAAATAAATGCTTTTTGGTTGTTGCTGGACAAAAATATCAGCAGATTTATGTTGTCCCACAACAGCTTTTGAACCTCTTAGTCAATTGCAAACAAATCTGGCACAAGGGTTATTACATCAGATACACTGCTTCCTGAAAATTTCTTAAAATTGACTGGTATATTGTATACAGGGGCTGAAATGACTGTCACTGTCACGGGAAAATCTTTAAGTGTTCTGTAGCTTCAAACAGAATTTATCTAGCCCTTTTTCTGTAGAATAAATTAGCAACTTTTAGTAGCATTTCAAAATTAAACTCAGAAAAAAAAAAAAGAATCCAATATTAAAATGCAGAAAAACCCTACCAAAAAATTGTTGCTAGCTATACTAGCAGAAATTCTTCCAAATCAGGCCATCAGGTACACCATGGCTTGCATACCTTTGAACACTGTTTCAGCTGACTGGTATAATGAATACAAAAGGACATATTTTCAGGTGTTTGGCAAAACTAAACCTGAAACATAAAAATCATAATACGGTAGAGAGATCAATGCCTATGGCTTAAACATTTTTACAAATCAATAATTGAGTCTAAACTCCCTGCACTCTAAATTTCTCCCAATACAACATTTCAGAAAAACTCAAAAGCAAGCCAAAAACTTCAAAGCAGAGCTCTGCAGAGCTACCTATTGCCATGTCCTCTGTTCAGAATCACAGAACCACAGGATGAGTCAGGTTGGCAGGGACCATAGTGATTCATTTCAATCAACCTCCCTAGTCCAGCAGGGTCATACCAGAGCTGATGGCACAGGATTGTATCCAGACAGTTCTTGAATATCTCCAGTGAGGGACTCACAACCTCTCCAAACAACCTATTCCAGTGCTTGCTCCCCTGCACAACAAAGAGGTTCTTCTTCATGTTCAGGTAGAACTTCCTGGGCATCAGTTCCTCCCCATTGCTTCTTGTCCTATTACTCAGCAGCTTTGAGAAGAGCCTGGATACATCCTGTTGGCACCCTCCTGTCAGACACCTGCATACACTGATAAGGCTTCCTCTCAGTCATCTCTTCAGGGCTGACCAGGACCAGTTCCTCAACCTTTCCATGTAAGAGATGCTTCAGCTCTTCAGTCATCTTCATGACCCTCTGCTGGACCCACTCCAGGAGCTCCATGTCTGTCTTGTCCTGAGGAGCCCAGAACTGAACACAGCACTCCAGGTGAGGCATCATGCACCCAGGATAGTCTTCTTGGGCACTGCTGGCTCATTCAGACCCTCTCTGCTGCATTTGGGATTGATAAAATTGCACTAGGGGAAACAACTGAAAGACATTTCCTTCATTATTTTTCTAGAAGAATTAATTTCTAGAGCTAAGAAGCTAACAGTGGTATTTGTTTATTTGGGTATTGGATTATTTTGGTTGTATTTTTTTTGTTGTTGTTTTGGGGGGGGTGTTGCTGGGGTTTTTCTGGTTGGTTGGTTGGTTTTTTATTCAGCCTCATTTGAAAGTTGCCTTAGGCACTGGAGTTGTTCATCAAGGACAAATAAAGGGTGGATGGAGTTGTGAGTCACCCATCTTTCAATGGCAACCTTGTCCATTGAAAAGGATTGGAAGCAGATGATCTTTAAGGTCCCTTCCAACCCAATGCATGCTATGATCTTGTGTGATTAACTGCCTTGTAGACCAAGGCTTCTAAGGCAACTACTGATAGGACACATATACTGGAGTACCTTGAGAAAGAAAAAAATGTAAAATGCCTGAGACATAGCAAGTTAATCAATTTGTCTCAATGAAATATTTTTACTTTGTCAGGAGAGAAAGGCTTATTTTGTTGAAGAAGTGAGAAAAACCTCAGGAAAAAAAAAAAAACAAAACAAAGGGGAAGAAAATTATCTAGTATATTTTCTTTTTCTTCCTGTCCATACCTCACAGAAAAAAGAATGACTATTTAAATTTATTTCTGATTCATATTGTTTTAATCAAGTTGAAACAGGCCACACAAAACTGAATGTTTCTTGTCCTAGACTTTGTACATGAGTATTTTGCACTTATCCCCTTTCTTTCCAAGCATCTTATATAATATACTTCAGTTCCTTATGATGGATTTGAAATTATTTAAGCATTTTTTGTTATGCAATTTGGCTAATCTCTGCCGTTCTTTCTATGGAGTATTAGCCTTTAGGCTGTTGCATCGTGTGGCAACAGTGATTATCGTGTCCAGGGAGGTTACAGTTGCTGGCAGGGAAACAGACAAGTCTGTTTTGTTAAGCTCGAGGAATCTATTTATTTCTCCTCCCCTACCCCGGGCCGAGGAGGAGGTGAAGACCAAGAAGAGAGCAGGGGCAGGGTCGTGAGGTTATATAGGGTTTTGTAGGGGCGGGGTTTTCAAAGGAGGAGTTAACAAAGGTAAGATGACCTTAAAATGGGAGCATTCACATAAGGCTTTTGAAATATACATCTAAACTGGCAGCTTTACATATTATTACCTTTTTAGAAATTTCTCTTAGAAGAATCATATTTAAGAACATCTGTAAACACAGCTTTTATGAAAACATTTGGAAGATCCCTGCAACTACTTTACAGACTTGTAATAAAGTTTTATTCCTATTAAAATAATTCAGTTATAAAGAAGAATTGAGAGACAGGCTACTGGAATAAATATTACTCAAAATTCTTGCACCACAACCATCTGAACTCTTTAATATTTATAATCACCCTTGACTAGTATATAAGAAATTAGTACCATGTTACAAGCTTATCTTTGTTTTTATTTTGCTTTTCATAAAACACATACACAGTTTATACAGGCATGTAAGAAGACAATGTCAGCCTTATAGTTAAGTGGCAGATAAAGCTTTCCACCAAAAATAAACATCCAGGCACAGCTATTAGTGTCACTAGATCTAAGAATAAAGCAAATATTAACTATTATTCATCTTTATTGTAATCACTATTTCAAACAAAGAGAAGGAAAATTCATTCCCAGAAGCCTGCAGAAACCTCTGTGAATCTCACAGAGCCTTGATATGATGCCTCAATGATAGATAAAAGGATCTATTGGCCTTTTTGGTGTGAATTCCATGCAGAGAAAACTTCTCTTTTTAACAACATATTTTCTTTTTTTACAGAAGTTATAGGGAAGAAAATGAGATAATTCTTCCTCCTTTTGGTACTACATATCTCCTTTGCATTTTGGGAACTGAAGAATTGGCACTATCATGAGTGCTAAATATTCTGCTCGATTTTACAAGCATATTGGAACTGGAAGGTCAAATTAGAGTCCTAAAGAAGTAAATTGTTTTTTGTTAGTTAGAGCAAACCAGTTTCTATCTACACTTGAAGCCCCCCTCTCTAGTACAGTGAGAGTGCATCTCCTCTCCAGTACAAACTTGTAGTTGTTCTGGTTTCTGGTAAAAAGATATAGTCCTGTCAATTTACATACACATTGAGATGAAGAATCAATAAAATATTTTGGCTTTGATATTCATTTTATACCTGCAAAACCAGCTTTTTTTTTAATTTTAGCAAAAAGATTTGCAGCACTGAAATAACAGACAAGTGCTTATTTTTTCATTCTTTTTCTAGGATTTGTGTGAAAGTATACACTATTACTTTTAGGGAAAATACTCACAACAAAACGTTTCTAAAAGAATGACTTGAACAATGCTGCTACATTTTGGCAGCTTTGCATAAGTATAGTACATGAAAGAATGCTTCCTGTCACTCAGTATAAATTTAAGGCAAATTACAGTGATGCATGACACAATCTGAGGTAACAGTATACAACAGACAGTGAAGAATACCGACTCCTATCATTTGCAAAGGTCTCTTCCCCAGCACTATACAGCAGAAAGTGGAGTTGGCAACATGGAAGAGTGTTGGTCAGATGTGGAGGTTCGTTCCTGTTCTAAACAGTAGTTATAAACTGTTTATAACTCAATGACACTACATTTGTGGAATACTGCTTTCCAAAATAGTAGTAAAAATGTACAGATTTTTAGTTTCCTACCAGTCTCACTGCTCCTGGCATTTGCCTGATCCAAGGTAAAGTTCTTTCTACTCGTAAGGTCCACAGTAACTACAAATATTTGTCTGCTAGCAATTAGCAAAAGATCAACATAATGAGAGTTACACAGAGTGTTTGGCTGCTAGATAGTTACAGAAGACCTCTTACCATTTGGGACAGAAAGGTGAGTTTGCTGAACTGAACTCTCAGAATAGGTTTTTTCAAAAATGTCTTCAAATGTTTTTTAAACAAATTCCTCAGTATTATTATGTAGCCATGACCATCCTTTCAGTCATCAGCTGTGGTGGTTACATGACCACTCAAATTTTATTAATACAATAATAACATGTTTCCAACACAGGCTGGGGTAGAAGTCACAAAATTCTTGCCTTTTATACATCAGATAGAAGAGAATTTAGTTAGGATTCATAACAATATGACCAAAGGAGGTATTAAATCCAGATAAACCATCTCTGCTTTTATCTTTATTCACTAGGATGTGCATTATAGTACGACCAACTCTGACCCTTCTTTGGGACACCTGTGGAATGTGACATCCTTCTTTCTGGGGTGGGTGACTACTGTGTGCCTTAGATGGAGCTCACCATTCACCCCAAAATCAAGAAGTATGGATCTGCAAGTATCCTCTCTTTCCACAACTGAAGCATAGTTTGTGAGATATCACATTAAAAGATTCACCCAGTGAGATGAATTGCTTTAAAATAAGTTGCCCTAAAATTAGGAACCTAAAGATATATTTAGACAATTAAAGGACTGTCCCAGTTTTCAAAAGTTCCCTTATCTGGCTGGAGCAACTGGGTGATTATCTTCCTTAGAACAATCAGGCCACCTATTTAAAGTTAGTTGGCTAAGTTTTTTTAAATCAATTTAAATATTGATTACTTAAATAGACTCCATCACTAAATAGTTTTTAGAGTACAGCATTCAATTGCTCTGCAGGAAAATTAAGACAAGCAAAGGGTTTCAAAAAAGAATACATCTGAGAAACTTAGATAAAGGCAATCAGATTGCATCACTATTGCTTAATTTTTTATACCTACTATAGATGACTGTGGGATAATCCTGGCTTCATCAGAATCTAATATTTTAATTCACTTCTTACACAGTTCAGGACGACTTGAAAAATTCATATACAGTTTTCCCTTAAAATGCAAACAAACAAATCACCAAAATACAAAAGAATCTGTTTTTACTTAAAAAAAAAAATCAGGAAAATTACATTATATTTTCCATTACTGCAAACTTACAAGAAATACAAATCTGTTCGATTTCCTATAGAAGCTGTATTGCCTTTCTGGGTATTTTCTCAAAGCTGTAAACAACATTTTTATAAGTAAAATATTATTTAAAGTTAAGACTCTAAGAGCCATCAACAACAAGACCTTTATCTCCATTTTCATAACATAATTATTTGACTAAGTAAAACTTGTAGTTTGTAATCCATCTGTAGTAGACATTGCAGTGCTAAATTAAAACAATAAACAACCAAAAATACAAAAGTGTTTCAGATGTCCTCATGCAGCAATAGAAAAATACGTCCCTTTTGTTTCTTCCTTTCATGCAACCCTTGGAGACTGACACTGAAATTTGATCCTGAGCTGTTGAAAAAAGTAATACAGGTGGACCTGCAGTAATAAAATGCAGAACAAATGTTGTGTATATAGTTTTTTTCTGACAAATATCTAGATGTTCATTTAGATTAATACTTCTCAATTCTTAATCTTTATGATACTTTGTCAGAAAGTTTATCAGAAATATTATTATAAACTATGGTTCAGTATTGGCAGCAGTCAGCAATAAGCAGTACATTCTTTCCTTGTTATTTTATTTGGTCATATCCAAAGTCATGCAAATCCAAATTGTGCAAAAGCTTATTTTCCTCAAATATAACTGTTAGATGCCACAATCTGGAAGTGCTAAACATGGATGGATTCAAAGGGATCAGCTGTCAGTATTCTGATACCTGAATAAATCCACTTTCCATATACTTAAACAGCTGTTATCTTTTTTGTCTGATAAACAGAGTAGAAATGATTGCTTACTTTTTATTTCATAGTGTAAGTAAGTGCAAAATTTTGTATGCATATATCTTTCTGTAATTATTAGTAATTTCATATACATGTCTGTAAACACTTCCTTTCATGCAGAGCAAACTATATTCCCTGAACAGCTATTGAAACATTGACACTTTATTTTACGCAAGGCATAAATTTTCTCTGTTGCATAAGCAAGATATTTGCACCCTACTTCATTTTCCCCAGATGTTATTTATGAAGACAGTGAGGTCATTTTAAATTTTAGGGTGCCATCCTTTTTCATGAGCCTTCCTACAAAAGCCTTCAGGGGTCTGAATAACGACCTTCGAAGATTTCAATCTTTTCTCTTTACTACAGTTTAATATTACAGATTTTTCTTCTAATGAGGTATCTCACAAAGTCTTTCAGAAACTGAGTGTGAAAATCCACCCTAGCAGAAAAAAAAAATAAAATCAGAGTGTGTAAAGCTTTTCTTTGGAATTGCAGGATGCTACAAACAGAAAAATGAAGCTAAACATCTACTGTTTCACATTTCTCTGCCTGGATTAAAAAAGTAGGACACAACTACAAATGTTGGTGCAACACATCAACAGAAAATTGAGTCTTGGCAGTTACTAACCTTTCACCAAAGACAATGTTACCATGAAATATAATTTGATTTAGATGAAGGCAAAATTCTTGTCTGAGGGTTAAAATTCTTTAAAAAGTACTCGAGAAAAAAAAATCACCACAAGCATGATCATCTTCTCATATATAAAATGAATCTGAATTTTTGGATTTCACTTAGCACTGACAAACCTTATCTAAAAAGCTTAACTCCTTATACAACAAATTGCCATCTACATTCAATAAAATTCTCAGAATACATGGATTTACTGAAGTGAATGCACTGCCCTAATACTTCACATATTTGACCCAACTTAGATATATGACATAATGAATACTTGGATCTGGCTATGATAGCCAACATACAAAATAATTAATCATCAGAATACAAGGCATCTCAAAATTTTCACTGCTGACATCCTAAAAATACTTGCAAGACTGACATCAAGAAGATATAAAAGAGTTTGGAATTTTGTAGAAATATAAAGAAACTAGAACACACAGCTTGCAATGTTTTCATGTGAAGAACAGTTCAAAATATACACAAGAAAAAGAAGAACATCAGGAAAGATTATTTCAAACTTATTGTTCTTCATGGTGTAAAATAAACTGCAATTTATTTTTGTGGCAAAGTACTGCACTATAGTTTGATATTAGAATATATATGCCCTTTCTGAAAAATTCAACAGATTTCTAACTGCCCACTACTACTAACATATTAGTTATTGTTTCATTTTTAATTATCTATACTGATATTAAGCAAAGACACTGCTTTATAATTTGCATCTAGTATAACAGTGAGCGAAAAATGGAATTACTATAAAAAAAATCTTAGTAGACTGAGGTAGAGGACAGACCTCACCCAACAGCCTCCCTCATAATCCTAGGACTCTCAAGTGAGGTCTTCGAAACTTTCTGATGTTAGCTAATAATTTTCATCTCCTTAATGTGGGCAGCATGCTATGTCCTAGTTTAGCAGAACAGAGGAAGTCTTTTCTAATGAGGAAACATAGCAAGCAAAGACAAAAGACCCAATACAGTGAAGCACACAAGGCAAACCAATGCCATTTAATTTGATTGTGCTAGGTTGGTTGCCTCCTTAATGTAAGTTTGTAGCTGACAAACTGTGAGCATTTTTAGATGTATTATTTATGTCAGTTCTTCAGGCAAAAGCAGGGCATGTTTGGAGCAACAAAGCTCACTTTTACACTGTTCAAAAGCCTGCCAATCTTACAAAGAATAAAACTTGTTCAGCAACAAACTTTTCATTTTATGACTTTCACAGTGCACTCAATGCAAGGGTAGCACTTAATTCTGGATATTAAAGGACACAAGCTAAAGCCTTCAAGCAGAAGATGTAACATAAAGCCTTTGTGAAGGGTACAACCAGCACAAATTCTTAGACTGCATGACAAATTCAAATCTTCCAGCACCTAACATTCTGTTACTAAAAAGAAGTCTTAGTCCTCGATCTACAGATAAACCTTCAAAAGTAATAAAATTTAACTGATGGAGACAACCTGAAAGAAAAACTCAGCGATGTGAGCTCTGTCCTGCTTAAGCCTGAGTGCAGTCTCAGCTCTGAAGTCCATCACTGTCAACTTTAGTCATTTAACCATGATCATTTAGTGGATACATGGTGTATGAAACAGACTCAAGAACTGGAGAGGCTGCTGGGAAAACACAGACAAAAGCTGGAAGGTGTGTCAAAAAACTACTGAAAATGCAGAAATAATTTTTTTCATATATAGTATAAAGATATATGGCATAGATATATGTTTGTGCTTTGTATTTGTGGCCAAAAGAGTGCTGATAGCACACCTGTATTTTGGCTATTGCTTCATTCCTTGGAATGCTTCCTTTCCTATTTCAAATAAGCTGTGACTGGGCTTGAGGTTGGGAGTTGACAGAGTCAAGGCAGGTGACACATACCACTGAGTGTCACGCTCAGCAATAAATGCTCAGGGAGATGAGGATGAAGGGTGAAAGTTTGCAGTTATATTTCTCTATGCAAGCAACCATTTCATGTGCTGAAGTCCTGATTACCAGAAAGTAGTTGGACATCTAACTGCTGATAGAAAGGAGTGAATAAACTCCTCTTTTTGCCCTGCTTGCACACAGAGCTTTTACCTTCCCTGTTAAACTGTCACTATCTTGATCTGTGAGTTCTCACCCTCCTTCTATTTGCCCCCACAAGAACAGCCCCCCAGTTTGCCTTTGCAAGAGAGATGAGTGAGCAAGGGGCTGGGTGGGTGTTTGGCTGCTGGCTGGGGTCAGCCTATAACAGCCCTGCAGGTACTGAGCAGATATTACCAAGTGTTTAATTATTCTTCCAAAGACTTATCTTGTCAGGAATAAAGAGTCACGCATAAATTATTTTATTAAAAACCAAAAAAACCCAAAACAACAAACAAACAAACAAACCAAACCAAACCAAACCAAAACCCACTTGTTCTATAATGATGGATGATAATTGTACAATAAAAATGTAAGAAACCATTCTAACACTAGGTTAAATGATGTACAAAAGTTTTTAATAGTTCAGCCTTCAATCACAGTTCATTCACACTACTCCTTACATTACTGTATGTAAACTTTGAGTTTCAACAGTTATTTTTTCAATGCCAGAAGAGACCAATTCATATTAAGTGCTTTAAAACATTATGTAAAAAGTTCTTGTCAAAATCCCAAACCAATTCATAATGTATTAAACCCCAATGAAATCTTACTGCTATGATTTTTATAAAACCCATCCCCATAAGCCTCCCAAACTAAGAGGAAGGAAATCAGTGACAGATAACACTAGAAAGCAGACAATGAACTTGTCCCTTGGTCTCCACTACCTGCTTTCACTAATTCAGCCTGTGCTCTTCCTGGCACCAAATCTAATCACTAAGATACTCCCGAGATTGCAAAGATAACACATCAACAAAGAATCTGATAAATTAATGCCAGAATATTATGCCTGCCTTATCTCTAGGTTTTGTAGATTTCCAGTGACTGGTGACTTTCTGAGCACCTAAATGTGGTACAAACAAAAACTTATATCAAATAGTGTAAACAATACATCTCTGCCTTGGTAGCAATGACACTCTGAAAAGAAAGGACCCCAGATATCACCCTTAACAAAGAATATGACTTTGTTCTCATTTTTCACAAAAAGAACATTTAATTTTCTGTGTTTACAACAAAAGCACATAATCTGATAATCTAAATGATACAGTTTTCTAAGTCTATTTCAAAAGGACAATCGTGCAGAAGTTTAAAAGGTATAGACACTAACATCAAACAGATACTGGTGTCTCATTTTTCTCTTTACACCCATTTATAGAACAACATTTAGCTTTCCACTTGTATCAAATGAGATTACTTTATAGTGGAAAAATATTTTATAACAGAAAAAGTTACTTTATAATGGAAAAATAGCATCCAATATTATTTCATAAAACATGTAGCTGTACACATCATGAGAATTGTCATATGGCTATCTGATATAGTACCTTGTGCTAGAACTGCAATTCTTTTAAGAATTCAAAGGTTAACAAGACTCTTAGAAGAATTATGACTCATTTCAGTCAAAAATACAACAATTTTTACAAGAGAATCCAGGAAAAATCCTCAGAGAACACAGGGTCTCCCAGGTCTGAGTAAAGCTGTTTTAACTTCAGTTTTCTGTATAGCAAAACAAATGTATGTTACCATCAGAAACTATGCTTATAGACAGCTACTGTCTATGCTTCTAGACAGTTAAGTGTGAATTTGTTTTACCAACTAGACAAAGACTATTTGCCAGTTAAAGCTTTAAATAAAATTCCTTATTCCAAAGTGCTTTGTAACAGTAACTCAGCAAACAATGAATGGTTTGAAACTTAAAATCTATTAGCTGAATCAGAGCCTCTTAAGCACTTCTGATAATATGTATTTTCAGTTTTAGATTATACTGGTTTTGAGCACACTGATTTATGAATATCAAAAGAAGATATTCACTTAAAACTTTCAGATACAGATAACAGCTCTGTGAAAGCATATATCATAACTTATAGCATAACCAATTAAAAGACATTTTACCTCTCAAATTAAACTAAATTAATAATTCAGACTGCTCCACGTACCACAATCAAAGCAGCATCTTTACAGCATCTGAGAAAACTACTACATAAAATTAATATGTCTCAAATTGAAGATGATTTGTGGTTTGCACCAGGCATATACTTATATACATATATATAAAAGAAAATTTATATATATACATATACATATACATATACATAAAAGAAAATTCTTGCAATATGATCTGGGTAAAATGATAATTCAATCAATTTTTGCGTTTTTCATCATT
Source organism: Acrocephalus scirpaceus scirpaceus (assembly GCA_910950805.1). NCBI lineage: Eukaryota > Metazoa > Chordata > Aves > Passeriformes > Sylviidae > Acrocephalus > Acrocephalus scirpaceus. The sequence continues at coordinate 8,644,633 of OU383776.1, forward strand.
TTCACCCCTTGAAATACCCCAGGATTCATTGCTCCGATGAAGTACCTACACTGTACTCAATGCTCTCAAAGAAAATTGCCTGGAAAATGTGACATGCTTAGCTTTGCATCAATCCAAACTTAAATTTGAATTAGCATCCCCTGGTCTTCCAGCCTCACCATAGCATGCCATTGTTCTCACACCAGTCTCTACAAACCTTTTCTCCAGCTGTAATCTCCCTGAACTATCTAACTACTGGTCTTCAGAGCAGAGCCACTAAGATGATCAGAGGGCTGGAGCACCTCTCCTTTGAGACAGTCTGAGACAGCTAGAGTTATTCAGCCTGGAGAAGAGAAGGCTCCAGGGAGACCTTATTGCACCTTCCAGCACTTGAAGGTACCTACAAGAAAGATGGGGAAGGACTTTTTACAAGAGCATCATGTGACAGGATGAGGAGGAATGGCTTTAAAACAAAAGAGAGTCAATTTAGATCAGATATTTGGCAGAAATTGTTTACTGTGGGGGAAGTGAGGCACTGGCACAGGTTGCCCAGAAAAGCTGTAGCTGTCCCATCTCTGGAAGTGTTCAAAGTGAGGCTGGATGGGGTTCTGAGTAACCCGGTCTAATGGAAAGTGTCCTGACAGTGGCAGTGGGTTTGGAAATATATGGCTTTTAAGCTCTTTTCTAAATGAAATCATTCTCATTCTGTGATTTCCAGAACACATTCTCTTTTTCAGAGAATATTTTTAACTTTCTGAAACTCTGACATGACCCTAAAAATTTTCTACAGAGATGTACAGTCGTGTCCACTCAACCCAAATTTTGTACAAAGCAAGGAGCCAAAAACAAGAGTGAAAAACTGTCTTTCTTAGAATAAACTGAGGACTAAGTTCAGTCCCAGGGTTCAGAATTTGGTTATTCAACATTATCATCATGCAGGTCACCCAGGCACAACTGCTAGGTGGCATGCTCCTTTTCATTGTTCTTGCTTCATTGAGTGTAAATTAAAATATATCCCCCCAAATACTTTAGTATCTTAGGAAACACTGGATTCACCAATACACAGTTTGCATGGTACTTTCGCTGTGTTACCATACCCATTTTTGAACCCAAAAATATACTCAGTGCCTTATGAAAGAGGGCAATTGCATGACTAGATGAGCAGGCTGTTCCTAATGCCTAAGATGCTCTCTCAAGTGATCACTGTGAAATACTTTTCATTACAGAAGTGGAACACATAGCTGGAACTGAGGGTTCAGATGTGTCCTTTCAGAACTAAAAAAATAAATACTTCCATTAATACCTTTTATAAATTCCCTCCATAAATGGTACTGTGCAGGTGCTTAAACTGATCTTAATTAAATAAGAATCAACACATTTTTCCACAATACTGGTTTTCCCTATCCCAATCCTCCCTCTGTCTCTCCTCCCCACCTCCCCGGCATTTAAAGATTTCTTATATAACATGGGAGGAAATTTACTTTCAGAGCTTTTAAATTTTTAAATAATGTTTTAGACTCTTGCAGAAAAAGTAGTCCTTCTCAACACCACCTCCACCCAGTAATCTCTATCATTTCTATAGCAGTATCAAAATGCTATAGAGGCAAAACACAAACTTCCTGACCATACAGCAAAGCAATGTATCACTGTATATGCTATATGATTTAAGCCTGGATTGTAAATACATTAAATATGTGAGGCTATAAAAGCTCAAAAGCAGATACAAAAGTCCATCTTAAAAATTTAGAGAGATAGAAGTTGGCTCAGTTTCATATTCACATTATAAAGTCAGGGTTTCAACACACAATGATTATACTCTAGCCCTTAACTTAATTCTGTTCACAGCAAATCAGTTCTGGATAATGTCTCATACACTTCTACTGAGAACAATTACATTTTTATAGCCATCATAAGAAACATCCATCAAGTGAATGATGATTTGCTGATAGGAAATAATAGGACTCCAAACAACCAAGACTTTAACACAAGAACATCTCCTATCAAGATTGTTAGACTATGGAACAAATTAGTTGCAAAAATCAAAAGTATAAGCCATATTTTTATGTTCTAGCTTGGCTGATCTGCCAGCTAACATTTGTTTACCACCAATCACACAGTTCCAACTATATTCTTATACTGGCTACAGCAAACTAGTAGATGATCTGACGTAGAAGAAAAAGCAATAGAGAAGTATCTGGTTTTAGGCTTTTTTCCTCTCTGAATCAGGGCAACATGGGTCAGATGAGACAAGAGAAGCAGACAGTTCTGGCCAGAATTGCATGGGGGTTCCTTTTCATCCACTTTAACATGAAACCACCACCTACGCTGCCTACACACTCTATCATTTAAACTAGAAATGTAATCAGCTACTGGCATATTTTGGCACTGTCATGTGGTTCTGATTGTGCTGGTATTTTGAACAAAGAACTGTGCAAGTTTCTCAGAATATAATTCATAAAACTAAACTGCAATATTGTATCAGTCAGATGGTGAGTCATATACCTTTCATTGATGTTCATGCTTGACAAAAGCATAACGTAATTCCTGGAAATTTCTGGTTCAGTCACAAACACCCTGTGCCCATCCTCCATTCCGAAAGGCTGGTGTTGTTCAGACAGTCTAAAAAAATCACTAGTAGGAGCCCCATAGAAGGGAACATGATGCAGCATAATACAATATCATACCTTTGTTCTTTCTTGTGCCAAATATCTACCTTGGCTAATAAATTGTCAAAAGGACTATTCTGTAAAGTAGCAAGGACCTTGAACTCCTAGACAGCTTCCACAAGAATGTGTCATGGAAGATGCATCTTGCACCAACAGGCTCTAAATCAGGAAAGGTGAGGTGGCATTGGTAAGAAGTTTGTACTTCAGCACAAATTTTTGGTGAAACAACATTTAAACAAAACACTGTTTTGTTTGTGAATAAATTTGACACTAACCATGAAAATTTTATAAACATAAACATTCTACACTAAATTAAGGGGGCAGTGTCCTTTGGGAAATTCCTTAGATAAGATGAAAAAACTAGTGATGTTCTTCTGCAAACCATGGAATGGTTGCACTTTGTTTTTTACTAATATGCCAACTTCTTTCTTAAAAGTAAAAAGATAGAGCTAAATGAATAAAAGACACTCTCCATCCTGTGTGTTCCACATACATCCACAGGTTCCTAGTCTATTACTTCAACATCCAAATATAAGTGCAATTTGATGGGCACCACTCTGTTTTCTACTTAGATTTCACTTGTGTAAGTAGTCATGGCCTCCAGTGAGCTTGCTCTGTTTCACCCCATTCCTCTTTTTTAAAAAAACAGTCTAACTTCACAACAAAGCACAGTAGAATCAGGGAAGGTACATGCAATTGCAAGCTCCACCACCTTTTTTTGTTCTTCCACCTTCAGCTGTCATCCTATGCATCATAGCAGGAGCATGACAAGAGACAGCTGAAGAAATAAACCTGAATTTATTTTCTTAGACTTGGATTCTAGAGGCACATTTTGTCAATGAACTCACAATCAGCTCTGTGTGTGCCAGGTCTCTTCCCTCTTCACACATAAAGGACTGCTTACAAACTAGAATGGGACACGAAGGAAAGCAGACAGTGATGCGAGCTATGTTTGGGCCGTAGTTCACCAGCTCAGGGATTTTGCTGCACAGCTTCTATACCTATGGCACTAAAATGTAACAGCTCACATTCCATACACCATGTATATGGCTGGAAAATGCTGACAAAGTTCTTTATGGTATCCATTTTGAGGTATAAGAATTGCTTTCTTCCACTATGCACAAAATTCATTTTTCTGCCTGTTTTTCCTGAAGAATTACTTGAACAATTGAATGCTACATACAATAAATGATGATAAAAAGCACACGGCATACAAAAGTATATCAAGTATGTTCCCACAGCACCTGCACAACCATATTTGAAAAATGACAAAAGATTAATGGAAGACAAGTGGAAAAACTTGTCTTGGAAAACCCCCTCAACTTATTTTAAAGTTCAAATAAGAAACTGAAGATTAGATGTTGAGAAAACACATGAGAATTCAAAAAAAAAAAAACAGCTGCAGTTGTCCAAAGCCTTTTGATATGGTGTCATGTACAGCACATGGAAGGGCAAAAAAGGCAAACTGCTGCCAAGAACACAGGTAGAATATTAGGTAGAGAAACTTAGGACAGATAAACAGATATTGTGAATTTCATCTAATCAGATAACTGGATGTATTGGAATTCAAAATGCCAAATGAAATCTGTCATAGAAGCAAGAGAACGATCTATTTTTGTAACTGTAACTGATGAAATAGTGGTATAGATAAAGAAAAACAGATAATCATATAATGTTCTGCTAGAGACAATAAGATGTTCACTGCTGCTGCCCCTAACAGGTTTTATGTAAGTTCAATCTAGAGAAAATGCAGAGAACAACTGAGAGCCCATCTTAGCTCTCTGACTGAGCAACTACATTCTACTGCATCTTTCCATTATAAAGTAAGATTATATTATACTAATAGTGGCTCAAGTTAAGCCAAGGAGATCCTCAAAACATTCTGTCCCCACTGTGTTGGGTCACATACTGTACTTCTCCATATTTATCCCAAAAATTCAGTACTGCTCACACATCTGTATTAAAACAGTTTCCATGCACGACTCAATGTCACATTTATACTGAAGGTAAAGGGAATTGAGTTACTTCTTGAAAAAAGGGAATTCAAGAGACAGACATCCCCACAGTGGTTAACTCTTCTAAATATAGATTCCATAGATTAACAGATTTCAATCCAGAAAGATTAATCTAGTAGTAATTCTAATACATTATTTATATCCTCCTGAAACAGCTTACTTTTAGAAACCAGATCAGTCTGTTGTGCTGTGCTGCAGATAGAAACAGCAGTATATTGTCACAGCAACTACAAAAATGGTGTTCTGCCTTTCAGTTTAGTGGTTCCCTGATGAAGAGAATTGATCATCTAGCAGAATTCTTTCTGTTCAGCATTCTTTCTAATGCATAACCCCAAAATTCAGTTTTCTTGTACAGCAAAAGCAGTATTCCTCTTTACTGTAACATAACTAACATACTCAATTCAGTCTGGACTTTGGAGCTACCTCAAAAGCACTACTTAACAGTACAAGCTGTGTCATTATGCAGCCAAGAGGAACTACCAGGTCTGTCCATGTTTACTCTTTAAACAATCTCCTCACGTTATTTTTTTACAACCTTGTCTGTCCTGTAGAAAGTGAGATGGAGCTCCAAACCCACTTAATGGGTTTTTCTGGAAAAAAGCAAATTATAAAAACCATATGCAATTGCCCCTATGGGATCCTGCCTTTTTCTCTTTGCTATTCTAGGATACTATTTTCCAATATTGTAGATAAAACAAACAAGTAGTTCTCTAAACCACATATTTGATATGCATCAGAGTAGAGGAATAAAAGCAAATTAATCTGACTGAAGAACAGCAGGTCCTATGCATGAAAACATGTTGCTTCTGGATGTGCCAGTGCTGACTGGTCTGCTACAGTGGGGCTTGTTTTCTACAGATTTTTGCCTTATGACTAGTATCTTTCCCTATTGCAAAGTTCCTGTACAACATTTCACACTGAGCATTTAGGAGTCTCCTTTGTATACCTAATTTCCTAAAATTTTCAAATTAAAATTAGCAATTATCTGAATAAAACTTACCAAATCATACATTGTAGCTGGAACGAAAAAAGAGGGCAGAAAACATTGAGGAAATACACAAAAAAGGAAGCTTGTAAATTTTTTTTTCCATACAAATGATCAGCCCACAGTTTTTAGCTTTTTCCAGAAGAATGACTGGCACCAGTTTTTACCTTCTTCCAAAAATCACAAGTGTTACTTTTCATGCTATTCATTCATGTTTGTTCGTTGTTTTTTAACAAACATTTTGCTACATCTAATTGGAACACAGTCAGTATGCTCCAGAGTCGTCTGGAGTCCAATTCAGGGAGCCCACTCAATGTAACAATTCCCTGGTTTCTTTCACTATTTAATGCATTATAGTTCCTTCACTGTGTCTGACCTATTTGATGTTTTAATGAATATTCTTTGCTCTGTTTCTTTTTAATTAAATAGTTTCCATTATTTATTTTATTAATCTGTAAATTGCTTGGCTTGAAAACTAGTATGACAAGAAAAACAGTGGGATAAGCAGACAGATGGAGTTTTGTTTTTCTAGTAAAGAGCATTTCAGAGTTGCACTAAAATTCTAGCTCTCCTCTTCCTGAGACATACTATTTTAATCTGAAAATAGAAACTGAGGTATTCTAGATTATATTTATTTTTGATTTTCTAATTTTAGTTCTTAAAAAGTCCCCAAAATTCTTCTTTCTCACATATTTTTGGTCTGTGTGTGTGTTTGCTTTTGTTTGGTAGGGGTTTTTTTGGTTAGACATTTCTCCATTTTCTATACATGTTTTACCAAAACATGAATTAAAATTTTGCATTTATGGAAGAAAGTGAGAATCGTCTTTCTTCGCCAGTTGCTACCTCTCAGTTTCCCTTAGGTAAAATCCCATTTTAGTTCCCAAGCTGCTAGCTAATTATTTTCAATTTGCTTCAGAATCTGTATTAGTGCACTTCAGCAAAAAGTCAAAATCGAAAGCAAAACTCAAAATAGCTTTTAAAACCTATTGAACAAAGTACAAATGAAAGAAATAATGCCATTACATCTGGGAGAAGTATCAAATTATTTATTTAGTTGAGTGTTCATAATGTCAAATATTTATCTGATTGTACACAGTTCTACTAATCATACAAGATTGATTAGTCTAAGTAGTGCAATCTCGTCACACTGTAGACAGAAGAGAATGAGATATATAAAATATGAAAATAAGACCTCTTCAACTTTTTGACCTACAAATATTAATATTTGATTGACCTTTTGTCAAAGTTTTAGATTTTTTTAATAAAGACTACAGGGAGAAAGCCTTGTCTAATGAATAAGTTTCTTCAGACTGGCAGCATTTTCAAAAAGGTAAGATCATTAATGAACCAGGACATTTAATTTCTTCATTTTCAATCTGTCCAAATGTTTTCTTGCTCATACTCCAATTGCTAGCCTTTAGAAACAATACATCCTATCTCCTAATGCTCAAATGAAAGGTAAAATAACTTTAAATAGAAACTTGATTACAAATTACTAATAAGGGGAACCGACAAATTTCTAGCATTCTCACATAAAGCAGATATATATACTCTTGAAAGCAAATTAAAAGTAAAATAAAGCCTTCCACATTCAATCCCTCATAATTCTAAATTGTATTAAATGTGAGGCATGTGTAGGTAAATCATCTATAAAGGAAATAATTCCCTTCTGATGTGTAATCATTATAATTGAGGTGTTGATGTAAAACACTAGAGAATCACAAATCATTAGAATTTAGGTGTTTATATAAAGCATTAGAGGATCATGTGATATCAGAAAAAGCAATGTTTCAAATAAAATCTTGAAAACAGCTAGCTTTAAAAAATGATGTTGTCACAGTTTTACAGACATAAGAGTGTTACATTATGGCATTCATAGACACATTGACTGCGACAAAGCATGAAGAAATAGCTGTGGTTTCCTGGCCTGGAAGTGTTCAAGGCCAGGTTGGATGTGATTTGAGCAACGTGGTCTACTGGAAGAGAGACAGAGAGGCATTTTCACTCAGGGTGAAAATGAAATTATCTTTAAGATCCCTTCAGATCCAAACCATCCTATAATTCTGATTCTGTGAAAAAGTAGAGAGCTTTAATTCTCCCAGATGTTGGGATTTCTTTCTCCTAAAAATACAATAATAATAATAATAATAATAATAAATTTTAAAAAACAATTGAAGAACCAAGTCCTGCACTCAAATCTCCATACAAGCCACATTTAATTTACCTCAGTTATATGTATTCAGAGAGTTTAATACCCTGAAAACTAATCAGAAATACAAAACCTACTCAAACTCTTAGTCACTGAGAATGAGTCAGTAACAACTCGTAGAAAGGAAGAACTAGAAGCACAAAATTCAGGGTTTTTTTTTTGTAAAATTCTACCTTGAATTCTCTCCTTACTGTGTATTTGACGTTGTTCTTCTGGTTACACACAGTAAAACTCGTAATATGAAAGCACTCTTGTATTATTGTTCCTACCACTGTTGAACTTTGATTTTCACCTGCCACAAAACATCTTATGTAACTGCAATTTAGTGTGCTCTTCACTCTATCTATGTAATAAGAATCCCTGCTGATATTATGGGATCATCTAACTGCACAATACTGCAACCTACCTCTGTGAACAGGTCATTGTCTTCTTCAGCTGAGAGACTTCAAATTTCATAAATTCTTATGATCTAAATTGTCTGTGAGCTTCTAGAGAAACTAAAATAATAGTTTCTAAACCTTGCAGTTTATAAAAGAGAAAAGAGCATACAGTACTTCTATAGTTCTAGGCTGATCATTAGTATTTTCTTGGAATAGCAATCAATACAGCCTTGGAACAGCAGCAAAGATTCTGTAGCTATCTATTGAAAAAACATACATTTATTTCTTTTTTTTAGACAGTCAGCAATAAAATATGTAATTAATTTCAATGGGCTGTTTCTTCCTTTTGTTGTTTTCATTCAGCAAGATGCTGATGCCTGTGAGGATGGATCTTATTTGTGGCATGGGACATTACCCCAGCTATTGACCCTTTGGGTTGTAGCACTATGAGTACATTGCTACTAAAGGCAGAGATGGCTGCATTTGGAGACTTTGTGTCCCTCTTCAGAAAAACTACACATTACCAAGGATGCAAGAAAAGCACAAATATGTCACCGAACACTATTGCCTCTTCTTAGCATACTAATCACCAGTGCTGGCCTGGCACAGCAGGTAGCAGAGGATCCCCTCCCTCTTTTGCAAGATGGGCACATAATGCATCAAAGCCCATGGAATTCCACTCTGCTGAGATCATTGTATAATATCTATACATCCTACAAGCATTTTATAGACAATCAGCTTAATAACATAAATTTCATTTAAATGAAGGAATAAATTCACAGCACAGCCAGCTATTTTGGCCTTCATTAGAGCTACTATGACAGTGCAGCTACACTATATTCTAGTCTAAATAATCTAGTTTCAAGATGATCATAAAATATGTTAAAGTACATACAGACACACTCAGACAATCCTGATATACTATTTTTTATCCAGTAGCATCCTAAGCAATTTCCCCTCCTTTCCAATACAAGTGCTAAGTTGTTTACAACACAACTCATAAGCAAATGCAAGCAAAGGTTCTTCCTGCAAATTTGCAAAACTGTCTATTCTACTTGTTATTATTAACACTAAATTGTGTAGAAGACATGTCAAACAGTAGAACGGGTCAGGTCAGAAAATACTCTCAAAAGCTGTAATCACAAATAATAGCATAAAAAGACTGCAGCTAAAAGTAATTAAAACTCTATAATGTTGACATTTAAATGCTTGCAACAGGAGATTTACATGCACCTCAGAAAATACTAGCTTTTACATGCTATTTTACTCAGAATAAACTTCCACAGAAATCACAACTGCAGTTTTACAAAGGTATGTCATGCATTTGGACATGAATCCGTCATTCTTAATATCTTCTTCTTAATCCAGTTATGATCAATGACAGAATGAATGTCCTAATAACAAAGGTCACCACGTAGCAACAATAGTTACAAACAGAGCAAAACCAAAGAGAAACTTCGGCTCAGCAGCAACCCGCGCCTGAAATTTCTCCCCTCCTTTTATCAGGAAGTGAAAAAAGACAGTGCTTCATGTACCCAGAGAGCCCTGTAATGCTGCACTGCTGCTGTAGGAACAGCCACTAGCTCAGCACTGAACTTGAAAGGCATCAGGGCTGAGGCCAGCCACGCTTGCTGTGGCTGCCTCCCCTTGCCCTGCCTGCTGCTTGGCTTTGTTCAGCTGGGACAGCAGTTTCTCTAATTGACCAGATGTCTGCAGCTAATTTGTTTTACTTTTCTTATCTTTCTATGGTACAACAACTAACAGCAGTTATTCCATGTCTAAAAAGATAGTTGCATCACTAATATAATGATGTAGTGTAAAGAAATGCAGGTCTGCTAACAATAGCAGAGGTCTTGAGAAATGGGGACCCAAAACACGATATGGAGGAGTACATGCATGGTACCATACTGGGGTTGGCACTACAGACTAAAACAGCTATGAGAAACTTCCCAGAGGTCTGTTCAAGAAATGCAGACTTGGCCCTGCACAGAATTGGTTTTAAGCACAAGAAACAGAACATAGTGTTTCTTACATACATAAAAGGCACCACATAAGGTACTCTGGATGCGGCATGAAGCTGCAGCTTCGTGAAGAGAGAGCAAAGGTACTAAAGTGTGTTAGCAAACACAAAAAATGACCACAAATAGATTCTGGGGTAAATAAAAAGAAACCATCAAGATGAACCTCATTTTAACTCAGTGAAAGACTTTAAACATAAGAGCTTCCCCTTTTGCCCTGTATTTCCTCTTTCCTTATTTTAAGTGACTCTTCCAGGTCCTCATATTTTCCTAACAAAGGTCTTAATTGAAACTTAGTAAGTACTGCTTGCCTACTCTAGCTGTGATTTCATTTCACTTCTTTCTCATCCTGCTTTGCTTTGGTGCCAACACTAAATAATGTTTTTAGCCCCGTAGCAGCCAGTTGAGAGATCCATAAGCAATCTGAGAATAAATCTTGTTTTGAGTATCATCACAGAAAGAGTGAATGAAATCCAAGTACATAAATGCATAACTAGAGACAAGAAGGATTAACAATTTCAATAAAAACGTAACTGCACAAGAAAAAGAACTGTAAACCAATGTGTTCATGAAAAGAGACTTGCATAGATGAAGCTAACTTGGTCACAAGTTAAACCTTGAAAGCCTAGCACTTTCACTACAAGATTGTCAGATGCTAGAAGGTTGATACCTTCTAGTATGAATTTGAAAACTCAAGGCTGTGGGGCAAGATAACCGCACCTGACAGTGTGGATAACCAATGCTGTACCCCACCTACCTGTTTATCCAGAGTTCAGATTATCACTGGGAGCATGAAAAGCAAACTGACTTCTTGGAAGCTGACTACTAGCCATCTTTGTCAGACAAAACACTGATGTTTTCAAAAAGATACAGAAGAACGAGTGAAGTGTCATTAAGAAATAAAGCAAAACTGCCAGTATTTTTCCATACAAATCAGCATCCTTTCCAAGAGGACACTGCTGTTTTGAAGCTGACTACAGAGCCCTCCTGTATGTAAAATGATTGTGAGAAAAAATGCAATATAGCTGGAGAAGTCACAAATGGTATTTTTCTCAGATCTCCCAGAAAACTAATACAAGCTTCTACATTAGCAAACAATATAAACATATAAGATACACACCAAATGGAATTTATAAAAGAAATACTTCACTTGCTCAGCTACAGCAACCATATCAAGAATCATTACTAATATTGGCAATTCCTAAACTTAAGTAGCTATTATCATACCCTAAAGATTTAAATAATTAACACATGCTAACAATATAATCATACCCTAACAGAAGGCTAAAAATCCCCCATGAACACACACACACAGTGCAAGCATCCCCTGCACAGGCATGAAGAGCTGTCCTTTGCAGAACAGATAGAGGAACCTTGGGTCCCTCTACTGTTGGATAGCTAGTTCAGTCCTGCACCTACATCTCAGAATGTGCATCAACGCAAGCCTCTGGAGGAAGTGCAGGTCAGAAGCTCACAGAATTGCTCCTATTTACAATTTAAGTTTTGTATACCTCAATTTAATAACAGAGTGCATTCTGCCACCACAAAATGTTTATGGCTGCACTTTGCTTTTCTTCAAGATAGAAGAAAACCTTTGACAGATAGTTATCTCGTTACAAAATAAACTTGGTAAAGCAGCCCTTGCATTTACAAAGAAATTCCTAAGTCTGAACAGGTTTGTTATCTCAGACTGCGCTCCAGAAAAGCTTCAATTAAAGATAAAAGTGATATGCTCAGTACTTTTGAGACATCTTTGAAAATATTTACCTCACATCAGGGTTCTGCTACACTGAAGTAATTCTTAAAAGAGTACTTAAATTATACACTTCTCACTGCCATTTATTAAAACTCTTTCACTCCATCCTGCCAGAGATTTATGATTTTTTTCTTTGTGAAGTTTTACTGATTGCTTAAGTATATATGGTATGTTAGAAATCATGGTTACAAAGTACCACAGATCAGCCTTCTATTTAAAGTACTGGAGTGACAAAATCCACATTTTTACAAAGAGGATTTTTAGAATACTGAAAAAAATGATGAAGAGTAAAACTTGCAAAAAAAAAAAAAAAAAAAAAGAAAAAAGAAGAAAAAAAAAAGGCAAAAGAAAAAAGAAGGACACCAGACTGACATGAGAGGCAAGCAGCTGTGAAATGGAGTATGAGGCAAAGGGCCACTCCCATTTATGACATGTCAGGCTGTACAGAGGATGTGACTTTCTATATTAACATTCTTCTGGAAATATACCTCAGCACTGGGAAACACTGCTGCACTAGCCTCATGTGCAGCTTGACACAGTCTAAGAAGTAGACCCATTTAAATATTCCATGTCATGACTGCAAACTCTCACTAAAGATAAAATAATCAATCCAAACCAAAGTATCTTCTTTTGGAAGTTACTACTTGAAATCAATCACTTAGTTTACAAACTAATTTTGAAATGTTTGTATTTTGTAAACTGTATGCTTACGGATGAGAACTAACAGATTTATAAACTGTACATAATTTTCTATATATTATTGTAATAGACTTAAAGATCAAAATTGCCTCAAATACCATTAAGACCACCAAAGGACTTTGTTCATTATGGCAAATCATACCAAGAGGCAACTGCTCATTGGTGACCACCCTGTCCCCTACCCTGCCACTGTTGGATATGCCTTCGTGAATTCCTGGAAATTTGGACAGTAAGTTCAGTCACATGACAGGAACTAGAGATAAAATTGAGGTGATAATATAGTCTGATTATCTCAGACTAGGAAGAGGTAAAGCTGAGGGAGCACTGATAATGAACACAAAGAATCCACAAGGAAAGCCAGCTCAGCAACTGTGCAATTGTGCTGACAATCAGCTCTGACTGGGTCCAGAAGGAGGACACCATGGGCCACTGACTCAAAAGAAGAGGAAGACTGAGCATGGGACTAATCAGTATTGGAAGCAAGTGAATCATTTAACCAAGAGAATAGAAGAACCGTGTACCCAATGAACATTGACTCCTTTGTTTGCTAAAATGTACAAATGGGAGAAGTTTTGAGTGACCTTGGACCCCTGCTGCTGAGAGGACCAGAAGAGGACCAGTGGGATGATGTCTGGAACCAGATGTCTGGAACCACGGGTGGTGATACCTTTTTACTTAATCTGTCTCTCTCACTCTTTTCTCTCCCTTCTTCTCTTTTTCTATTTCTTTCTATCTCTCTCTACCTCCCATTTACTGTTAAATGAAATCCATAATATTGCCTTCAGCATATGGTCTCATTTGCACCTTAATTTGGGAAGAGGCATCTTTCCAAAAATCAGATTTTAACAAATGTAACTAAAATAATTGGTTAAGCATGTTTTAACAAGAAAAATGTCTGAAAGTACTTTTCTTTCTTAGCTATCAAAAATTCAGAAAATCTGTACAATGTTTTATATGTTTTATTCTTGAAAGTAACATCTAAAGATTAAAGTGTCTGAACAGACTGTAGGTGACATGATGGTGAAAATGCTCATATACATTGTGCTTGTGCATCATCATTCAATTTACCAAAACAATGAGATCTGGAATTTTTAAAGCCATTTTAGGGATCTAGACAGCTTAGAATCTTGATAGACTTATTAGAAAACAAGTATTCAATATAAAGACATCCAGACTCTCAGCTTTAGAGATGCATTTTAGAAGAACAAGTTTTCAAAAGGTCTCAATTAAGTCTTAAAGCAAAACAAAAACCCTTCCCAAAGAAGAATATATGCATACCATACTGAAAAGACTCATAATACTTCCCAGACCCATTACATTTTCAAGCTGGTTCTCACATTTAACTGAGAGAGACATCCTCTAAGTATCTCTCTGAAATCTTGAATTCACCATGACAAACCTACCGAAAGCAGGAATAATTGCTTGAGTAGATAGTACTTCTCTGATTAGTTAGTGCGTTTGTTCTTGCTTACCACACAGTTATTTTGTTGCAGGAAATTTATGATTAGAAATTTTCTTTCAAAGGCATATTTATCATTAGTCATTCTACTAAATTTGGGAGCAAAAAACCAAAACTGTTAGTCATTTTATGACTTGTTTTTCTTCTCAGTTTTCCACCAAAAGTTGTGACTGCCTATGGCTTTTAATTCTGTTCTGCTTTAGATGGTTTAAAGAAAGAAACCATTACTGTACAGTTGATAAGGATATGTAACAGTTTGTGTTAGAATTGCAGACTAATTCTAGACTACTAAAACCTAATATTTTAAATAACAGTAGTCAACTCTTTACTCATAGAAAAATACTTGTCTTACAACAAATAATAAACACATTTAAAATATTCTTAACTGTAAAGTTAACTCAAAATGCCATTAGTTTAAAGTTAGAAATTTCTGACATGGTAGGGTTTCTCATTTAAAATGTTCAAATACTTAGTTTGTCTTTAATCCTACTGATTAAATTTCACCGTGTTTTTTCCCACTTCAAGTTTATTATTACATCACAAAATAATATGAAGGCCAATGAAAACCCATCATGTTTTGATTTTGCACAGAAAGAAAACCTGGTATGATGGAATTAGAAAAAAACTACATGAAGCAAGGGGTCATAGATCTCTGCTTGCCTGATACTTGACTCTAGAAAGTTCCACATTAAACCAGTATTTAAAGACGAATTTAAAAAATAAAAGTCAGAATGACTTTTAAAAGCAAGTCAAACTTTATCAAGAAAGTAGCATAATTAATTTTAAACACTTACTTGTGTCTGTAGACATTGTTCTTGCCATCTTTGTTTTCTCCTCAGGCTTTTTGACTTGTTTCTTTCTCTCTTACTCAGCTTTTGGTTGGAGGAAATACTTGTAGGCGGCAGAAGACCACCACGTGTGATGTACTGTTCATCTTCTACAGCCCTTGCAAGTGAGGAAAGATTCATCACAAAGAGTGACCCACCAGCAATGACACTCCCAGAAGATTGTCCAGTAACTTCAAAATCACAGTCATCTTCTGTTTCTCTGTGTAGTAATGTGGTAATGGAACTAACTTGAAATTGGTTTTGCAGTACGTCAGCACTGGAGCTATATGGATCCTGAAGAGAGCTGCCACCTTTCCTATTAGACTCCAATTGCGGGCACCCTTGTATGTAAGCAGGTGGATTTTCATTTTGGCCATGGTAAAGTGTTCCCATGCTGCAAGTTTCATTTAACACAGCTGACAAAACAAGTCTTTCTCTAATATTTAAATCCAAGCTATGTGATCTTCTGTGAAAAGGTTTTACAGTGCTTGAATCTTTTATAGGACAGGAAGAAGGAAGATTTCTTTTTTGACCTAATGCCTTTAAGGGAAGTTGTTTGCTTTCTATCTCATATCTGGGAGCTCTTACTGCTAGACAAAGTGCTTCTGTTAATCTTCGAGGACTACTATTACTTCCAGCTGTGAAAGAAAGTCCTTGATTTTTGATTTCTAAAGTTCCAGTTACCACTTCATGGCAGGCATCCTTGTCAAAACCAGACTGAATTTTGAGAAGCCAATGTTTTTCTGATGATTTTGACAATTTAACAGAGAAAGATAGCTGATGCTCAGTCCAATTTTTGCACAAATGTCTATTTACTAACTGTCCACAGGAACATTCTTTGTTGCAAACAAAGTTAAAGGCCCCTAAACAGGCCTCACAGAATGGGCAGTGCAGTTTTCCAACTGTCCACTGTGCCTATTGACAAAAAGAGAAAAATAAAACATACAATATGTTCACTGAAAAAAAATGAGCAAGAAATAATTACTGGAGTTATTTTCTCCTTTGGTATGAGGATTTTCTTCTTGTTTTTCAAATACAATAAAAGACACTTCACAGCAGAAAGCAAATCCACCATAAATCATGTTCTGATCAAAGCTCTGCCTGCTACAGTGAAAACTAATTCTAAGACAATTAAAACACACATTGTAAAATGTAGGAGCTTTGAAACATGTTTAAAATTTGTCCACAGATAAAATAACGCTGCAATACTAATAAAAACATTAGATCTTTAAAGCAGTGAAATCAATTTCCCACGTTAATCTGCAGTTGGCAAGCACAGCTTCTCAGCTGAGTGTTCTGAGTGCTGATACATTTCTTGCATACTAAGTACAGTGGAAGGAGATTTCTTATGAAAAGAACATAGCTTTTCACTTTGATTACCCCACAAAAGCTTAAAATGGTATTTGTATTTTGGTACATGGAGCATCACAACAATCTCTGTGCAGATATCACGACAAATCCTTAATACTCTATATAAGGAGAGTTATTTTCATTATTTATAATTCTATGGATTTCTTTTCAACCCTGAAGGCACTTTTTCAAAAGGAAATTCATATGGTAAGTCTATAAATGCCTGCATATTAATATAACTATTAGTCCTCCCACATATTTAGACAACTATTAATATTTTCAGCAATTATATTCATCTGTCAGCAGCACTGTTGAGGACTGAAGTTATGCAAGTGTTTGTAGAATCAAAGCCCAGATGAGAAAAACATTATCAACTCCAGTCACACTTTACTCTCTTGAGTGTCTAAAGAACCATGAATACAGAAGCTGCCCAACATTTCTAGTTTAACCATTACTTTCCATTGCAAATGTCCTTCAAGGTGATTTGGAAAGATATGTCCATTTAAGTACATGATGCTTGTCCTATTGAAAGCTACAGAAAATGTCAGAAAAAACAATTTAGCGGATTCAGACAAAAACCCCCAGCACACTGTGTGGAAAAAAAGGTTTATTTTTCACACATAATTTTAGAAATTCTGAAACATTTATTTGAGAAACCTACTCCTGCCTTGTGGGTTAAAACCTCAAAATTACACAAAATATCAAAGATATGTCTTTCATTGCACCAGTGAGAATCTATGTAAATCTGGAAAGGTTTTTAACTTGGAGAAAAACTAATACTTTACATATAACCAAAGGCTTTCAAATTCTTCAGAGTTCTGTAAACATGCACAATCCCTCTCAGTTTATAGGGCTAACCAAGGTATACACACACCATTCCTAAAGAAGAATGAAGCTTGTTCTGAGATTTACTCATAAGTCTCCAACACTCCATTTCCCAGATGCCAGGGACTAGACACTAAGGGGAAAGCACTTTTTAGCGACTTTATTGGGTCTCTCTGGCATGGAATAGCATCCTGAACCTTCAAATGGAGAGGCGGAGTGATTCACGAAAATTAAGAAGGCTAGAAGCCTGGAAAAAATGGACATGCAAGACACAGCATGGAGGAAAAAGGACATCTCTACGTCCCATGTGCACAGAGACTGAGAGATGAGGTGTGGTATCAAGGAGACTGGGACTGATTTAGCATGAGTTTGGCAATGGAGTGTGGAAGCATTGACTCAGTAAAAGAAGTAACAGCCTACTAGTGGAGGAGGTGGTAAGGGGAAAATCAGCAAGATCTAAAAAGGAGCTGAGGGTGCACAGATTTAGTGATGGACTGCATAAAGAGGAGAAAATGGAAATGGTTAGAAAAAGAAACCAAAACAAGTGATAAGAGATGGCTAAAGGAAATCCAGGTCAATAAAGGTCACTAGCAGCACTAGCTACATATTTGTAATTATTGAAGCTTATCTATACACTAATATGTACATGAAATCCAAGGAGATTGGCTAAGAACAGGGACAGATGGCAAAAAAGAACCGGCTGGGAAGCAGTGGGTTTTACAGCCTGCAAATAGACTTTGCGCTTATGTAAAATGATTTAGCCTTTGATTCAGGAGTCATACAGGAGAAAACAACACATGATCACAAAATTATTCAGAGCCCAGGAAGATCTGGAGAGAAGTCAGAATTGTTTAGCACCCCCGACCCCCCCACATTTATCCATAAAAACACAGAATCTTGCCAGAGGAGACAAAGAGGCAAGAGTTCCAAGGATATTAAGTGACACAATGAACAGTCAAAGATGTCAAAGGTGTACAAAGAGAATTGCACTGTCTGTCTTTTTCACCAGAGGAGAACCACTCCTCTGCAGCCTTAAGCAAATGTGCCAAGCAGTCTATGGGTTTCGAATTTCCTTGGTCCCCAATTTGACCCTCCATGTTTTCAAATGCAGAAGCTAAAGGTGAAAACAATAATACTACTATCAATATTGAATACCATTATACTGACATCATTTAAGAGGCAAAAAAACCTGTAAAAAAAGGCCTATTTATTAAAGATTCATGATTAGGTGATATTGTAAAGAGAGGAAATAACTCATGAGCTGTAATTTTCAAACACACCTCCAAGATTAGTGTTTCTGAACATAACTATTCTGTTATGTTCATTGAAGTAGAAGAGATCACTAATTTTAAAAAGTTTAACTAATGTTTAGCAAAAAAACCCACATAGAGCAATACAAAGAAGGAAGATGAAGTTTTTAGAATTTTTGAATGCTCAGTTCTAGAGTAATAACATTTTTTTTCTCTTTGTGCATAATTTTCAGTATAGGTTTGCTTAGGGCAGAAATTACTTAAAATAGAGTAAAATTTTACATAGAAGTCTAAGGAGAAAGGAATGCAAATATAATTTACTTATCAAAATCAAAGATTCATAAAAGAAAATCTGTGCAATAAAAAGTACTGTTTCTGCTTATTAGCATCTATGCTGCGACATTAACTTCTAGATCTAAAACAACTTAAATACGAACTGAAGCAGTTAGTACAACAGGAAATTTATGAGATAGTTTGTAATTTCAAATGGGCAGTTAAAACTCAAAGCAGTGACACTGGCTGTTATCAGACCTTTGAATTTCCAGGAAGGTATCTATTTCTTATTCATATGACATAAGAGCACATTGAGTATAAAAGATTTAAGTATAAAGCACATCATATTTCAAAAACTGATCTATTAACAAATCTCTAGTCCACTTCTATGGGGAAACATGCTTCTTGTTGTCACTGTCAACCTATATGTTAGCACTGCAAGATATGATGATCAAAACAAAACAAATCCCAAAGACTGGGTAATAAATATAATATTAAGCATTGACAAACATGGAGAGATGCCCATGACAGTTATCCGGGCAACCATAAACATATTCATCTGTTAAAGAGCAGGAAACAGAATTTATCACTTGTAGCACTTCTGCATATATTAAAAACTCACCAAAATTAAACATTAAAGAGAGGAAAAAAATCTGTAAATGGTAACAATAGAAGCTCCTGAGAAGGATTCCATCAGTTATAAGGTCTCTGTAACATACATGGACTTTGCCAGAAAAGTGTCCCTCAAATTTGTCTCCCTTAATTATTTTACATGTTGAATAATAAAGATGGAAGAAAAAAAAAATCTACCTTTTCAATGAAACACTTCACCCACTCTGGAATGGCTTCTAAGCTCACATGCCATACATTGCAAGAATTCTGTGCAGCAGCTGAAGGTTGTGATATCTGTTAATAAAACAATTGTATTGATACTCAAAATTTATTTAAGCTTTTTTTTTCTTTGCATATAGCCAGAAGTCAGCTCCCCCAAATCAGTAAACATTAAAAAATTATAAACCTCAAATATGATGTGCTTCTTTAAGCTAAAAATCAGGTAGATACTGTCAGTAATTCTCTATTTCTGAATCTAAGAACATTGAGCAAACTCCACTGAGGAAATGTAGGTGTCTGGAGGTGGTTTTGTTTTTTTTTAAAAGAACAGAAAGTATGCAGTTGCAGGCCTTCCAAGAATATCTGGACATTGATTTTAGAATCACTGTCAGCTGGCATAATTTTTCAGTAAAGACAGAAAAATCTAAGTTACAGTTTACATGAAGACTGTGATCAGCAATGTATAAATGCAACAAGTAGAATTGATTTTCTAATGTTTTTAGAAACTGAATAACCAGGTAATCTTAGCAGCTTTAGAACTTTTACTGCACTAATATGATCAACTGAAGAGAAAAAAATCTAAAAACCTATAGAATTTCACTAATTAATACTAAAATAAAAGCAATTACCTAACTAAAGCAGACTTACAGGAATGGCTAAAATTATATGGAAACTGGGGAGAAAGTCCTAAAAACAGTTGTTAAAATTTATGAATATGGAAAGTTGTGGATGCCTATGTTAAAATCATTGGAATAAAGATTTCATTCTGCTAAAAATTAAAAGTGGGACTATACACAGAAGATAGAAGCTTTTAAAAGTTCTCCAAGTATTGACAGATGATAGATCCATTTACCATCTCTATGCTGTTTTTTTGCCCTGTGAAGAACCACGTGCACTTCAATATGGATATAATTATTAGTGCTTATATTGTGTTTTTAACTTCAACATTTTTTTAAAAAAATTGTTCTACATTTTTTAAATTCATAATTCAGCTATATCTCTGTCTGAAGGTCTAAAATCATCTGTGAAAACACACTGAAAACATTACTCTTCACATCATAGGACTGTCCTTGCCTCCCAACCTCTTTAGATATAGGGTTAAATTACACTTTTTAATTTGCTATCTACATAACTGGAGAAGCAGCTACTTCAGTCATGTGTGCAATGATGGGAGGATCTCCACTCATGACTGAAAGCTCCACCATGGGGAGTTTGGACAAAGATATTTCTTTCTTTTCACTACATTTTTTTCCATGGAAGGAATTGGAATTTCCACATTCCCCCCTAAAAATCACTTCAAACCACACAAAAAAGAACCATCAAATATAAAGTTTGAAAATTATTCCAGAACTTCAAGCTCAGTAAACAGAGTGATTGAAATGGGGTTTATTGATAATGCTATCATGATCTTAAAAAGTAAGTTTGTTTCTATATCTATTGGTTGTATCACTCCCTAGTGCGAAAAAGAATGTTGTTGCATTACTAACACCTTAACAAAAACCATCATCACCTTCTCTTCTATTTGCCTTTTAACTTTGATTCAAGAGCCTTTTTGGCACATTTGGGAAGACCTTAGCTCTTTATGATTAGTAGCTGCCATTATAAAACAGTAGGAAATACTCCGACATGGTTTTATTCATTGTAATTATCCTTCTGTTTATTTTGATAAAGACAATATAAATTACTGATCTGGGCATAACCCTGCTCAGGACAAACTAACCTTCTGAACTATTTTTGTGCACAGACTATGGCCCATATTTAAAAAATTAAGAGCAAAATTGTAGGGATATTTTACACACAGGTAACTACCACAGTGGAAATTACAATCAGTCTTTAAAATACACCTTAGACACAAAGGCTTTTTCACTAAAAGACACTAAAACAAAAAAATGACTGCTTTAAAGCCATCAAAACCAAACCCCATTTTTATATTAGAAATGGTAATGCTCTATACAGGCTAGTAGTCAAGGCTCCGTGAACATCAGCCTGCATGTTGCAGAACATGAAGTTGATCACTGCCTACTTGGCTTCACTAAAATTACTTCCTACACTATTGTCTACAGAACTGTCTCTACTTTACTACTTACCTCCACAAGAGATTAATTACAAAGTGAGGCTAAGTCTAATACTTCTGCTTCATTTAAAATAAATGGCACCAGAAGAACTTACAAACTCCCTCAGAAGAAGCTATACTTACTTTGGATGTTTTTTTCCCATTACATTTTGCAAGAAAACCAGAATTTGCTATACATTTCCTACATCTCCAGCAACGTAGAACACCAGCCTCTTGGTTGTTCATTATGCCAGCTTGGGATTTTGCAGCTCTGTATGTTGACCTGTAAAGACCACAAAACAAATCATTTGGTCACCTGTTGAAACACCACATTTCCCTTGAGACCCTGAAGTCCATAAATATTCTCACCACTGTAAAGGAGACTAATATTTTACTTACAGACATTCTCTGATCTTGTTTGTACAGCATGCCATCTAGATGTTTTAAACAGTAACATAAACCAGCTGGTTTTATTTCCAGATTGCACAAAGAACCAGAAAGCAACTGTAACAAAACAACTAAAACCAAACCAAACCAAAACAAAACTGATCAATCAGCCAAACAAAAAATGTGCCCAATATTTGGACAAAAGATAACAGAACTTCTGTTTTTCTGGAACATGTCCATAGGAATAAGTCATTGCTATCCTAAGCAATAAATAAACATACACACATATAATCCTACATAACAATAATGAATGCCAACACAAAACTATAGATGACAGACCCTTTTCTCAACATGTCCCTGGAGGCTTGCATCCTTAAATTATTTTGTGTGGAAGGATGAGCACTACTGGTGCAACCACTTTTCATGGATCTCCTTGTGAAACAGGACCTAAAGAGGACAACCAGAAGGACAAGACAAATATTCTATCTTTCTCTTTTTGTGTCTTGCTGTGTCCTGATTTTCACTCTAGTCTTCTCTAGCTTGTTCCAAAGTCTTCCCTTTTTGTCATGTTTTCTCCAAAGATCCTCCAACTCTTCTTTCAAAGTACTTATGTTTTTACCCCCTTGTGCTTTACCTCTACATGAAAAATAAAAAGACTTTTTTTAAATCTAAATGGCAACTCAAGCTCTACATTAGAGTTAGACCTGCTCAGAGTGCTAAAGTGCAAAGTGCTCACTGATGGGCATGATGTAGTATAAAACTAAAGATCAGTATCAAAAGTTTTAGAGTCCAAACACCTGACTTTTCAACTACTTTGACATTTAATTTTTTTCAATTTTCACTAACTAAAGAAACTTTGAGGTCTTCACTACAGGTTTTCTAAAGAGCAGTTTGCCTTGTTGAAACACAGAGACTTTTGCATTTTCCCCATTAATATCTTTTCTTTTACTGCCTTCTTTTCTGATTTAATCAAAGACAATGAAACACACAGAGAGGTTACTTATTATCTTTTATTTACATCTGAGGTCTTAATTAATTCGCATTTTTTACTTTTCTAGAAAGTAAAGGTCTGAAATATAGTTTGACAAGGACAAGCAGAAATGTGCGTACATACAGCAGACTCCGAGCTCAAGTGTAAATGCAGTTTTTAACAATCAGATCCACTCTCAACTTAAAAAGTGAAATTAAGGCAAACATTAACTATTTTCTTGCAATATCACAATTAAAATGAATTTTTGTTAAGAGTCCATTAACGAATCTTAAGACAGCCAAGCAAAAGATCATGCAAGAGATACATAAAAGCTAAGAACTTATACTAGTAACCTGTCTTGTTCATGACAAAAATGGAATGATCCACATGCTTCGACTAAAGCAGAACTTCAGTTCTTCCTTAACTTAAACTTAGTTTTTACTAACCCACATATGTCAGTGCTGCTACTTTCTGTATCAGACATATTTCAAAAGTGGAATATATCAAATAATGAACCTGTCTATGAATGATTTCTTTTTTGAAAAAGTAAATTCAGTCTCTGATAATTTTTGTAAGTACTTTGTATCGCTTTGCTGTTATAACATTAGGCACCACAGGGTCTTGAATGATTATCAGTTATGAATTTCTTTATATCACTCAAACAATTTAAAGCTGTTCTAATTAATTTATTCTTCGCAAATTCATAACACACTTCTAGACTGGATTTAGTTTTACAATAGTTCAGTGAGAGCCTCAAATCTAAGATCAACCAGGATGGACTGAAAGACATTTTGCATGCAGCTAGCTCAGACACTACTTTTAGGTAAAGCCATATCCCCATCTACTCAAATATCTCCTTGAAATGAGGTGAGCTATACCTTGCATCACTTACTATGCTGTATTTTTTTTTCCAAATGATATATTTAAGTCTCTATATACATTCTGGTCCTCTTAGAGAAGAAGATGTCTTGCTATCTGTTGAACAGCTGCTTCATCTGAAGCTGATGACTGGAGCAGGGCAAAACCCACTTGGTGATAGACCTCTCAACAATCAGATAAAAGGCTGATGAATAAATGTACTTGCTATATTTAAAAGACAAGGGTCAAGACATGAAGACAAAGGCTCTCTAAGGATCACTGGCATTTGAGCTGATGTAAACATCCTTCTCACCTATATAACATCTTCCAAGCTTTACTGCAAAATATAAGGTCTTTTATTTATTTATTTTGTTTAGTTAGTTATACCTTTTGAAAGGTTCTTCTTTAAGCATATACTTTTTATTTAAAATTACACTTACAGAAAAGAGTGCATAGTATATGTATAATAACACACACAGCATGGGTTGTGAAATCAAGAGTGCTGATAGTGAACTACATGGAAGAAATCCAGCTCAAGTGGATACTTTTTTTAATACTATAGCAGAGCAGACTGAAGTGTTCTTCTGGCCTAGGAATATTTAAAAAGTAAAATTCCTGTAGGTGTATTAAAAATCTGCATGTGTGTGTCTTTTGCAGTTCTTACAAAGGACAGAAGAAACTCTACAGATGCACATTAACACATTGCAGATGTTTCTACGCACATCATGTTTCTCATTTATCACATTGGTATTCACTTTTATTCTGTTTTGCAAATAAGTTCAAATAAATGCATACGAACACAGGATTTTGAAGTTTTTGGGGTTTTGTTAAATACAGTTTAACCTTAGTGTTTTGGATATATTTTCCTACGTTTCATTAGTCTTGGTTTGCATGTAAAACTACTAAAAGGCATCTTGTTATCCTTCAGCAAAAAGTGCCTACATAAACATAAAAGTTTTTCATTTGGAACTCCAAAAATAAATCTTAGTACTAGCTCACACGGGTTGTAGCTGCACTGCTTTCAGGTCAGTTGCTTTGTGTGAGCTCATGATTGCCTCCAAAATATCATGCATATCAGTATGATGTATCAGTGTTAAAAAGCCAATACTCTTCCATGGCTTTTGTCTGACGACCTTAAAACCCTTTTCTGTTATTTAGTCCCAGTAAAACTAGTAGCAAAGTCCTAAGGCCTCCTTTCCCAAGTCAGTCTCAGCTCCCTTTCTTGGAACTCATTGGTCTAATCTTCTCTTAGAGAACTTTGATGAAGATTTTACAGCTTTCCCAAACCATTTCATTGTCTCCTTATCTTTTATTATTAACTTTCCCCCTAATACTTAAATGGAATTTTCTTGTCATTTCCCTTATTTGCTGTGAATACAGAGAACAAAATTGTTCCTTTTCTTCTGTGCAGAACATTTTACAACTTTAAACACTTATTAGCTCCCCTTCAATCTTGTCTTTGAACTAAATAAATCTTTCTCTT
This sequence comes from Acrocephalus scirpaceus scirpaceus, assembly GCA_910950805.1. Taxonomy (NCBI): domain Eukaryota; kingdom Metazoa; phylum Chordata; class Aves; order Passeriformes; family Sylviidae; genus Acrocephalus; species Acrocephalus scirpaceus. The sequence goes on from OU383776.1 coordinate 8,669,906, forward strand.
TTTCCTCAGAGGTAATGCCTTCTTGATCTCCAGCTGTCACTGCTATTTTGTGAATTCCTTCAAATGGGTCATCTATTCTTGCTGAATTCAAGTTCTGGATGTAGAACTCACTGAAGTTTTACCAGCTGAGGAGACTAGACAGATTACATAAATTTTCAAGGAAAAAAAGAAAAAGAATGCCTATTTATATATAAAATTCTTATAAAATCCAAATTATAATGCATTACATTTTGGTCATTCTGTCTTCAAAAAGATTGCTAAAAAACATGAAGTACAACTCCATTTAAAAATTCTCAAATGTTCACAGTGAAGAACTAAACACAATCCGAACTAAACACAATCCAAACTAAACAACAATTTCTGTTGAAATCTGGTCTAGAATTTCAACTAACTTGCCCTTCATTCACAAATACATAAAAATGAGAAAATGAATGTAGCAGCACAAGCGGTTACCAATGTCTTTTATTCAAAAACCACCTGTGATCCCTTCAGAATATTGCAGCCATGAAAATTACAGTATTAATTAGGCTGCAGCAAGAAACTAGGGCAGTTAAACTTCAGCAATAGTTATTGAGAGTCTTGAAAAAAAATTAGAAGTGTCAGCTTTGTAGGAGGATGACAGAAAAGTTAAATGAGCTGTCCTGGCCAACAAGAGTCCATACCCCAAGTTCCTGCTCCCAGAAAAGGAGGAATTGATACTTCACCAGACAGAGAAACAACCACGGAAGATATTAGCATACCCTTGAAAACTTCCTGCTTGTTTCTGATCTCCAAAGTACTTCTGATTAAAGAAACGCTTTTAAAAAACCGACTTCAACAATGTTTCTCAATGTTTCTTCACTTAAGATGGGGGAGACAGAAAAGAAATTTAAAGAACTGTCTCCAGGCTAACAAAGAAGAGAAGAAGAAGCATCATCTGCTTCTGTACATCTCCTTCTCACCTATGAACTCTTCTACCAGTTCAGCCATTGTGTGATCAGCTTCTGTATCATGGAAGTTAATAACATTGATGACTAGTTGTTGTCACAGAGTGGCCAGTGTGATTCTTTTGTGGCAAGACTAACCCATGTAATTGAAAGGAACTTAGAAAAAAAAAAAGTTACTTGTTACGTGCCATATCTATTTCTTGATTTGCTAAATCCCCTACAGCATGCTGCTGTTTAAGTCAACAGGTCCTCCCGGCACAGCCAGGATATGGAGTGTGTAAATGGCTTTGTCAGGGAACAGACCTGGCGGGTCACTGGAAGACCACGGATCGGCGTGTAATCTCGTTTTCTCAAGAGAGATCCCGAGATCAGAGCTGCCTGTTTCATGCTCTTACACATACAGGCATTAGCTGTTGCACAAAGTAAAGACCAAAACAAGCAAGAATAGGGTGCCCTTGTCCCAGCACAGCGCGGAACACCAGGAACACTGAGCACTGCCGCAGCCCCCGGACACCCCCGAGCCCACCCAGGCCCGACCGGGCGCGCCGGGTGCTGAGGGCCGGCGGCGGCCCCGTCGAGTTAACCGCGGGAAGGAAGGCACGGGGCTGCCTCTCACGGCACACGGGGGCGGACAGCCCGGCCGCTCCCCCGGCTCCGGGCGGGTGTCCGCGCCGCCGCGCTCACCCCGCGCCCCTCTCGCCCCCCGGCCCGGGCCCGCCTCGGCCCCACGGGCGGCTGCGGCGCCTCCCGCCGCCCCGGCCCCGCTCAGCTCACCGGGCCGCGCCGTGCGAGGCTGCGAGGAGGAGGCGACGGCACTGGAGCGACCGTGCGGGCGGGGAAGGGGCTGCGCAGCAGCAGCTGCTCCCGCGAACGGGAAGAGACGGGAGACAAACGGCGGCGGAAAGCGCTCCGCCGGCGCTGCCTCTGCCCTCAGCAGGCACACGGCGGCAGCCCGGGGCGCCCAGGCGGCTGCTGCGGCCGGCGGGGACCCTCGGCGGCGGCGGGGCCAGCCCTGGTGTCGCGGGAACGGGGGCAATGCCCGCGCCAGCCTGCGCCGAGCTGAGCCCCGGGGCTGGCACGTCTGCTCGTCTCCTGACTGGCAGAGATGGAGCGGGGTGGGGTCAGCGCCGGCGGCAGGCTGTGACCGGGGAGGGAATTGAGGTTCAGATGGTGAACGAAAACTTTTTCATGGGCACTGGGACAGAAACCGCGTTCCCTCAGGCCCGAGGAATAAACCCAAACCCAGAGATCGTACTCTCTTAGAGCGAGGCCAGGGACATCGCCAGGGGCCAGGGAGCGCCCGCCGGCCTCACCTGCTAGGCTGGGTGTCCTCAGCAGCCCCCGACTGTCCTAATGCGCAGCAAGAGAAAGGAGGAAGCATTAAATGAAATGGGGCGAGGGGACGAAATACACTTGTGAATCGGTGTAGGAAATTGCTGCACATCACGCGGGGCTCCATGGAAGGAAGGGCGGCACGGTGGCGACTCCCATCCGTGCGGCGCCTCTTGCGCCTCAGAGCGGATTTGGTCTCCTGTGGTGACACTGCGGCTTGACCAGGAGCTCATACATGCTCGTAGCTGACAATCTGCTAAAGTTGCTAATGCTAATGACAATCTTCAAACACAGGAAGGGAACAATTTTAAAGCAATGTGAGAGTAAGAAAGGCTGGAAGATTGCTGAGGAAAATTAAATTAGGGTCTGTTCACTTCTTTGCCTGTGGAGGTGATTTGGAAAACTGAAACCTCAATTTCAGGCCTTTCTCCTGAAAGATCATAAATATGAATTTATCATATTTATGATAAATAATTTCTGTGATCTTTCTTGGATTTCAATATACAATCCCTGCAGGTCAAGATAATGTTATATTATATTATAAATTATATTATAAACAGGCAGCTGTTTGGCTCAAGTAAGATCTGGGCTTTCATGGCCACCAAAGTGCTCTGCATGAGATTACAACATGAGATGTTGTGCTAATTGCTACTTCTTTTTTCTTAGTGTAGACCCAGTAAAGAACGTCACAAGTAGGATGATCCCAATAATTAAACTCTTTTACTCTGCCATGTACAGTACAGTAACTACATGTAGAAGAAATAGACTGTTATTTTCAAATAATTTATAGTGTGCTACAGTATGCTCAAATTTAGACTAAAATGACTATTAGAAAAAGTAATATTTATCAGTCATTAAGAATTGCAGCTTATGAGGCACATTTTAATTGATAAAACTGTAGAGAAACATATGAAATAGATGAACAGAAGAAATAAAATAGAGATTAAAATAATGTATTTAAGACATTTCAGGCCTCAACTTCTGACATAAAATAATGTCGAAAATATTAGGAAAGAGAAGTTTTAATTTTTTTTCCTCTCATTTGCTTCAGTTCAAGTAGAATGTAGGGTTGGACTACTTGAATCTAATGGAATCCCACAGATAAGGAGAAATTGTCATGAAGGTGGCAATGGGGGTAAGAAATGAAAAGGACCATATGGCTTATGTCACAGCAACAGCAAATGGAATGAAAAAAAATGAAACTTTGCTGCTGCTACAAGACTATATTCAGAGCCATTCCGCTATACTGTGTGGTTAACTGTATTGATTATCTTATAGAAAATGTTTGTCTTTCACAGGGCAGCTGGACTGTGGAAGGCTAGAGAGGATGAATTGTGCTGTAGCTTTGGGATTCACAGGCTGATGCAATAGTTCATTCCAAGGCAGGCTATAAATGAAATGCCTTTTGCTGGGATAGCCCCTTAAGTCTATGTTGGGAATTCAGGGACCAATGCCAAACAAACACACAGAGAGAGTGTCCTTGCTACTCTGAGGCATTGATCGTGTTTCAGGAAGTCTGCATTGAAGGTCTGTGCAGTGGGTGACTGAACACTGAAGCACCCTGCAGGGCTGTAGTGATTGGTGCATGCACAGTGGCACATTCTGTTTTCTCGTCTATGACAGTGGGGAGTGTATCCAGCTCACAGGTACTCTATGAGAACCTCTAACAAGTGGTCACGTATTCCAATAATCACACCAGCAGCACATTATTTCCATTCCAATTGTGTTGATATAACTGCCTAAGGGAAGGGATGACCTTATTTATCATTCCTGTAGAGTGTCTTCCTTTACCAAAATATTTATTCAATACAAGAACTTACATTTCCTGCAGCTATTCAGTAGTGCACCAATGACTACCCAAGGCATTAGCCCAGTCTGTAAACCCTGTTCCTTCAATCCATTAGGCTGCTCCATTATGTGGGGTCATCTCCAAGACCTGCATAGCTATTATTTGGTCATGCGTTCTGGAGTAATGTATCTTAGAAAATAGCCAGAAAGAGAGCATTAGGAGAAAAGAATGAAGAAATAGAAATTGTCGGGTAGAAATTTTGGGACTTGATACTGAGCACAGAAGGAAAATAAACGTTGCCATTACCTGTTGGGTTTTTTTTGTTTGTTTTGTTTGGGGTTTTTGTTTGCTGTTTGTTGTTTCTGTTTTGTTTGACATAAAATTGCACTAACAACCCTTTGAAGGGGGTTTTGTATTATGTTATATTTATTTTGTGTAAATAATATCATTAAGCCAGTGACTGTAAATTTTGATCAGGACTTTTGATTTAGTTGGTTTAGTTTAGTGTTCAGTAAAGAAAAACAAAAGTATGTCTTCAGCTTAAGCACTTGACTTGTAAAGTGAGCTTAGACAAGCTAAAGCAATTCAGCCAATCTGAATTGCTCAGGAATTTGGGGAAGATACCTGAAATTGAAGGTATATTTCTTTAAAAACCCAAGAATTCATATCCAACCAAGGATAATGCTTTCAGAAATAATGTTAGAATGAAATGGATAGTTACTTGAAGCAGTATTTTCAAGACAGTCAAGGAATAGAGAAGAACAGAAAGGAATCAAAAAATACTGATCAGCAGATGACATCTTTTTTAGAATGTGGACTAAGAATACAAACTGCTTAAACTGAAGCTGGATTAACTTGCAAAGTTAACTTTATAACCTTGGCTGTTAGAGAATTGGAAAATGAATGAGATTCAGGTGAATAATATACAAGGTTATGCTCTTTGAGATTGCTGGCAAGAATTTCTGCTGTCAGGTGGTGACTCATCAATTGGAAGCAATAAAGAGGTTAAGTAATGGAGTATATTAATCGATCACGGGGTGTCTGTGCATTGACTGTGGGATGCAGCTCTGAAAAGACTAATTCTGCCCTGGACTGGGGGTGTATTTCCAGTACATGCAGGTGAATATCGATGCTCTGGCACTTTTTAATTTGAAATAAAATGGGTAGTGATAGTAATAATTTTTTTAAAAAATTAATTTGGGCTAGAGTAGACACAAAGAAAAATACTAAGGGGATAAAAAATTGATAGAGCTTGCCTTATGGAAAAACAGAAGTGGCTTTGCTTACTCAGTTCAGCAAAACAAATGCTGTGAAAGTTTTTCTTGATAGGTCATCTCTGAGGAAATAAAATATTATTGCAGCCTTATATAATTTAGCAAATGTATACCCCCCCCATTAATTGAACAATAAGAATTTTAATTGTTGAGAAGTTGTAGTTGTACTACCAGGGAGATTATTGGAAAAGCTTCCTAAGAAAAATATTGGAGAAAAAAACCCACTAACTAACTTGAAGTACAGCTGTATGATATGAAGTTTACTGAAGTTGGTGGTGGCACTTTTATTTTTAATTTTACACTTTCTGTGAAAAGATTATCCTTGGTAATTTGCTACCTCATGACTCTGTCTCTGTGCTCTTAGTCCTGATTTCCTTTCCCATGAGAGGCACTGCTTTGTCAGTGCTTAATATGTATATGAAGATAATATTTCCTAAGTAGTGTAAAAATATCTTTTATATCCTTCAGAGGGAATATAAAGGAATTCAGGTTTTTTTCAGCTTTGCTGTCATTCAAATGTTCTGAACAGCTCTACACAGTAATTTCTATTTGGTGGAGTTTAATCTTTCATAACACTCCAGCATCATCCTCTGTTTTACCATTATCTAAATTAAATCTTTGTAAATATATTTTTGTTGCAGCATTATATGAAGCAGTTTGAAATGTATTTCTTTTCTAGAATTATCAGTTTTACTTTTCAATGGGTAGAAAAGAGCGAAAATTTCTTTCAGTCTTTAGTGCTGATACCTACATGTACAAGGCTTGTTCTTAGGCAGAGATATAAAGAAATTAACTATAGAATGGTCTAGATTGAAAAGGACCTTAGAGATCATCTGGTTCCAAACCCTCCTGCCATGGGCAGGGACCTCTCTTGTGAGAGCAAGTTGCTCAAAGCCCCATCTGTCCTGGCCTTGAACACTCCCATGGGTGGGGCATCCACAAAGCGTCTGGACAACCATTTCCAGTTCCAGTGTCTCACAACACTCACTGTGAATAATGTCTTCCTAATAGCTAATCTAAAAACTGCCCTCATTCAGTTTAAAATTGTTATCCTTGTCCTATTGCTGCTTGTTCTTGTAAAAAGTCCCTCTCCAGCTCTCTTGTAGGCCGGCCCCTTTAGGTATTGGAAGATGATACAAAGTCTGCCTGGAGCCTTCTCTTCTCCAGACTGAACAGCCCCAACTCTCTCAGCCTCTCTTCATAGCTGAGGCACTCTAGATGTCTGATCACCTTGGGTCTGAACTCCTTCCAACAGAACAACTTTCCTGTGCTGGGACCCCAGCTCTGGGTGCAGCCCTGCAGGTGGGGTCTGAGGAGAGCAGAGCAGAGGGGCAGAATCCCCACCCTGGCTCTGCTGCCCACACTGCTCTGGGTGCAGCCCAAGACACGTTTGGCACTCTGGGCTGGGAGTGCCCATGGCTGGGTCTTTTCCAGCTTCTTTCCTGGTTTACTATCCTGTTAAACTGAAAATTTTTTGAGTTTAGCTTTTAAGTAGTGTTTGTCTTTTATGTGTGCCTAATATATTTAATTTTATTCCTTACAAATATTAAATATAGAGCAAGTAGAAAGAATTATTAACTTGTCTGACTACTGAAGAAAACAATGTAGTCCATTTTTGATTTTAGAAGACACTCCAGCTTAAAGAATCACATTATCCTTGAGAACAGATCAAAATATTAATTTCGTATGAGTAGATACATACTGTTTGAGTAGATACATACTGTGAACAAAGTATTTTTGTAGAAATAATGATTTCCACAGATTTTTCATGTTGTATTAAATTCTCTTTTAATTTCCTTTTAATGATATTCTGAACTGTCTTTAGCCTCTGAAGCTGCTGGAACTCAGCAGATAAAAATCTTGGTACATAATAAATCAATGGGCAATCAATTAATCTCTAAATTAGTCTGGAATTAGCTTGCTCATGCCTGTGTTCCAGTTTCAGTTATGTAATTAAAATGTTTAGTTAGGAAAATGTACTTGTCTTACACTCAGAAGACAATAACCTCTTTCAGATACCAATTTCAGTTGAGGACATGAAGAATTTTGAGATAATTTCTAGCTTTACTTTTTTGAAAATTATTTGTTTCTGAGTTGAGAATTGTGGACAAATTCTATGTGGCACTTGCTATTTGCAATTTGATGGCATAACAAAACCAAAATGGAGATCTTTGAAGCTTTCTAACATGAGACTGTGTTCAAATACTCCTTTGTTGTAGTCGAAAGAACCTCCTACACTCATCCCTGATTATGCATAATATTTTCATTATTACTGAAACACAATGCCTAGGAATTCTCCATACAGATTTCATGGAGATACAAAATTCTTATCACAGAGTAATCTAAACTATGTAATATAATATGATGCTATAGTAAATAGTGTTTTCACTTTAGTTATTTATCTGTACCAGATTGTACATAAATTGTTTCCTCACTGCTTTTGCCATGGAAGTCCTTCTCCAATCCTTGAATGTAAACTCTGGTTTTATCCCAACAAAGGGGCCTGTAAAGTAACCATTTGCCAAAACTAAGTACTGATAGGCTGAAAGGAAGGTTTCTGCTTTACCTATGCTTCTTGCAGAGTCAGTGCAGAGTGAGGTTCTTTAAAATGTTCTCTGTTCCAGCACTGAGCAGGATGCTACCAAAGCTCTCAGTAAGAACAACCAACCATGTGGCCTTGACTCTGAACTCTGCTTAGAAGCAGTAATGCCACAAACTAACACTGCAATTACTTTTATTCCCTTTGACATGGTTTAGTCACACTTTCACTTCAGGCTTAAGCCATAGGACAAATGCTTAAGGAAAAAATTGTGTGCCCATAGTCTTTGTGCAAGATTCTAGGCTTATATATTTAAAAATCTTTGTAGTTTATACTATGGACATTATAAACTGCAGACAATTTAGGAGCTGCTTGGTCATAGGAAGCTCATATTTTGAGTATCTTTTGCAATTTTAGTACAAGGCTTGATTGAGATATCCACACGTATGTCTTCAGTGCTACTTAAAGTTCTCACTTGTTTATGACATTGATAGATATGTCATGGTCCTCTAAAGCAGCACTTACAGGCCTGGTTTTGTACCTGAGGGCATCTCATATGGCTCTAAGAGTTTATTTACTGGCAGCTGAACAGTCCTAATACTCCACTGAAGTGTATCTGTGATGCCTAAAGAGTAACAGTTCTTATTTTCCTAAGTATTTTAGTTTTTAAGGATGATGACTGGGAAAACAAAATCAGAGAATGCCTTTTTTGGGCATCAGTTTCCACTAGCAAACACCTCTGTAAATCTCTGAAAGGGAGATTTGTGTTTCTGCTGAATCCAGGGCATTTTCTGTGTAAACTATGTTTTTGAGCTTCCTGAGAGGACTTATTAGTCCCCATAGACAGAGCCTGGAGCTGTCTGTGTGGGGAGTGCTTGGTAATTGCTTGGGCCATGGGGAGCTAGATAAATGTCCTTCCTGAGGGACCTGGGCTTTTCCTCCTCCCCTCTGTGGAACAGTGAATGAAGATGATCTCCTCTGTTTGCAGTGTGTGACACTGCCATTGTGGTGCTGGCAAAGGGGAGCAGCTCCTTGTCCTCAGGTTTCTCTAGCCTGTTGCAACATGCAAACATGGTTGTGGAGACTGAGTGGAGCTGCCCATCTGCTGCAATGCTCAATAGAATCTTGCATATGTTACTCCTCGCTTTACCAGTTCTCTCTGGGAGGCATTGTGTGGTGGACAATGAGGAAAACAGAGTTTCCCCAATTTCAGGAAGGCTGTAAACACCAACATTTACTCCATGGAGTTAGTTTTTGCAGATGGCTCAACAGCACCCTCAGATCCATTGATTGCCAGCCATCAGAATCACCAGGTACTGTGGGGCAAGAGCCCAGGACCTACATGGGTGTCTTCCAGACTGATGTCTCAGCAGGCATTTTCTGGGACTGCTCAGAGATCTTTGTGGCCCTGCTGTCCTGAAACAGTTGCTGTATGGGGCCACAGGTGGGATATGGCTTTGGCCATATAAATGGCCAATGAGTAAATCTGTGGTGCTGGGTGAAGAGACCTTGGTTTGGGAGTTGCAGCACTTTTGACAAAACCAGACACTCATTTGTGTGTGTCAGCTCATAATTTCTGGAGGCAAGTGACCCCCAAAGAGGAGGATCAGCAGTCCCCAGAATGCCTCCAGGAAGTCATACCTCTGGCAACACTTGAGCAGTGAAACTGGGTCAGGTCAGAAGCTGGGAAATGTGTTAGCCCCTAAGAGGACCTGAAGGCACTTGTAAAAGAAGAATATAAAACTATGAAAACTGCAGGAAAAGCCTCGGTCTCCCATTAAAATAGTGCAGCTGGCATTGCTATGCCCACTTGTGAAGTTTTCTCCTCTTTCTCCAGGTGCTGTGCACACCATTCCCCTGTCTGCAGCAGCCTGAGACTGATGGGGCCTGTCTGGTGGGAGGGCGTACAGCCACGTAGTGCTTTGCCAGGGTGGAGAGGCCTTCAGCTCCAACCTGTGCCTCATTGCTCATGAGCCCAGGTCTGGTCTCCACCATGCCTCACATGTGCTGTGCTGACATCTTGAAGCTCTTCTCCAGCCTTTGCTGCTCACTACAATCTTGATATGGTTGCCTCAATACTTCCTTCTGCACAGAAGCACAACTTTGTACTGGTCTTTGTGTAGAGCTGTCACTGTACTCTCATGAGGTGAGCAGGGCTAAAATAAAAGCACCATGGATGCCTGGTCAGCAGGGAATGTGTTATGGCAGCTCAGCCAGGTGGCAGCTCCTCTCCAGGCTCGCCAAACCACATCCTGACAGAGCATGCCTTAGTCTGCCTGCAAGGACTTAAGCAGACAGCAGAGCCTGCATCCTGCTACTGGCAATGGCCGTGGCCTGATCCTGTGTTATGGGGCTCAAGGGTGGAGATGCAGGATCTCCCTTTCCACTCCAGGAATGTGGAAGGCAGGGAGGGTGGGGCTCAGATCCCGGGAAGAGCAGAGGCACAATCCCATTTGCTTTCATCTCTTGGGCGGAAGATGGGAATGACTTAAAGCAAAGGGATGGTTCCTCATGGATGCTCTGGATTTAGCAAAGGTGCTCTTCACTGTAAACATCTTCCCAACATAATCTGGGTGTGTTGCAAGCAGTCTGGGGAAATTTGTGAGTAAAACTCTGCTGTAGAAGAACTTTGTGGTGTGTGAAAAGAGAGTTTTCTAGCCAGGAACCTGGCAAGAGCTTCTGAACATTTGGGAACTCACAGCATCTGCAATCAGTCTGTACTCTCTTCTTATCTCCCCAGTCTTTGCAAGTGTTTGTGTGGCCTTTTATGGGGAGAGACCTGCTGTTTCCATCTTGGTTTTCAAAACCAACGCTTGCATCCAGAAATGCCATGTTTGAGAGCTTGCTCTGACCTGACGATGGAAAAACTGCACAGTTCACAAAAGCCCAGTACTTGATCTGTACCATCCTGTGGTCTGTCCCTTATGTCAGCCCCCAAAGGCCAGATTTCTTCCTTGTCTCCCTTCTCATCAGAGTGAGAACACAGGGACACTGTCCTCACTGGAACTATTGACTGTTGCATCAATTTTGAAAGAAGGCATCAAAAATCCACCTTTAGATCAGCAAAGCTATTCTGAACTGTAGGTTATATGTGGCCAAGTATGTCCGTTAGGAGCAATAGAAACTCTTTCCAGGGTTTCTTATACACAGAGAAAATTCCAGCAATTGCAAAGGTCATACAGAACTTCTAATGCAGCTTGGTATCACAGGTTAATTTCCCTCTTTTGTGTATATATTAAAAAATATGCCCATTAATTTTATCATGAAACTTATTACGCTGAGACTATGAACTTCACTTAGTGTCAAAATTTTTAACAAGGCAGAGAAAAAATATCTGCTATTAATAGTGGGGGAAAAATCTGCAGATAAAAATGATTCCAAGGAAGATAATGAAAATGTTCTTCTGTAAGAAAACAGTTGTCTGCATTTAAGTTTTATTTCCATCTGCTTTCACTCCCCTGACTGCTGCTTGGTTTGCCAAGCCCAGACTTAAAACAGTCTAAGCAACCTGAAGTTAAGTAACCTCATTAGTCCAGTAGAGTTGGCTGTATGCATCATATGTTTCATACTGTGATAAATATGCTTTCCTGTCATGTCTCAGGACACAGATACTGTTGAATGAGCCCAAAATACATAGTAGTTAGTCACAACATTTTCTACACAAGACTTTCCAAATATGAGAAAAATATCAGGATTTATAGTGAGCTGATAGGTGATGCATATTTGACACATTTCAACAGAATCTTAAAATATATGAGACAGAAAAGCTATAACAGACTGAACTTCAAGAAAATTTTTCCCATTTTTCTCATATGTTTGAAACTTGACCCAACTATCATGATTACATTAAAAATAGATTAAAGAATGGAAAAGAGGAAGAAATAGAAAAGAAAGAAAAGGCAAAGAAAATGAGAGGAAGGAAGTGAAGAAAAAAGAAAAATAAAACCATTCCTAGAATTTTTTTATGTGCTAGCATGTTCTCACATCCTGACATATAAAATACTTTTGTATGTGTTTTGTAGATGAAAAAAGAAAAATTGTTGAACTTTGAAATATGGGAAATTCTCCAAAGAAATTAACTTTGATACATGACAAACATCTAGACACTCTAGCATCCCTAACTAATTTCTGTATTTCTCAAGTTTTAATAACAGACATCTTTCTTAATTTAAAAAAAAAATAGTGTTGACTTTCAAATCTGCATTTTATACTGGGAAAAAACCCCAAATTTAAACTCAGAACCTTTAAAATAAAAAATCTCCAAATTTAAAAGGTATTTTTCTTTTTAGAATAACCATCCAAAGACCTTACTGATTTCTACCATGGAAAAACAAATCCATCAGGAAAATATGTGTTAACACATCCAGTAACTGAGGACAAGGAGAAGACTGAGGTACTCAGCAGTCTTTTTGTCTCAGCCTTCAGTGGCACTCTCTCTTTTCACATCTCTCAAGTGGATGGAACTCAAGGCAGCATCTGCAGGAGCCAAGTCACACCTGCTGTAAGAGAAGGTCAAGTTTGACACCACCTGAGGAAATTGGACATACTTGAGTCTATGGGACCTGATGAGGTGCATCCCAGAGTCTTGAAGGAATTGGCCAATGTTGTTGCTAAACCTCTCTCTTGGATTTGAGAATTCATGGCAGTCAGGTGATTTCCTGGGTGTGTAGAAAAAAGACAAACATGGAACCCATTTTTTAAAAGTACAAAAGGAGCTATCAACCTGTTAGCATCACTTCTGTGTCTGGGAAGATGATAAAACATCCTTCTAGAAGCTCTGCTAAGCTGCATGGACAACAGGGATGTGGTTTGAGACATGGTTTCATCAAGGACAGGTCCTGCCTGATCAACCCTCAGGCTTTCTATGATGGAGTGACTCTATCAGTAGACAAGGGAAGAGCTACAGGTGTAATTTATCTGGGCTTCTATAAAACCTTTGACAGAGTACCCCCTAACATCCTTCTCTCCAAGCTGGATTTGATGGAAGGACAGTGGATAAGGAGCTGTCAGGATGGTTGCATCCAGAGGGAAGTGGTCAAGGGTTCACTGTCTGTACAGAGATCAGTGGTGACTGGCATCCCCCAGGGTCTGTATTGGGACCAGGACTGTTTAATATCTTCATCAATTGCATAGATGTGCACAGAGAGACCAAGTGCACCCTCAGCAAGTTTGCAGATGACACCAAGATGAGTGGTGTGACAGACACACCTGAGCGATGGAAAATCTTCCAGAGAGGCCTGGACAAGCTTGAGAAGTGGGCCCACAGGAACATATGATTCTGTGAGTCTATTATATTGGACAGAATAAATGCCCCCAGAAATATCAGAGTTCATCAATACCTGCTACAAATAGTAAGTGGGAAACTGAGTCTGTTCACAGAATCACAAAGTTGCAGAATGGCTGCGGTTGGAAGGGACCTCTGGATGTCATCTAGTCTAACATCCTCTTAAAGTAGGTTCACCTAAAACATATTGCACATTATTGCATCCAGCCAGATTTTGAATATTTCTGGGGAGGGAGACTCCATGGCCTCTTTAAGCAATCTGTTCTACCACTCTGTCACCCTCACAGTAAAGAATCGCAGAATCACAGGATGGCCTGGGTTGGAACAGGCCTTAGAGATCACCTAATTCCAGACCTCCTGCTGTGGGCAAGAATACCTTTTAGCAGCCCAGGTTGCTCAGAGCACCATCCAACCAGACCTTAAACCCTTCCAGGGATGGGACAGCCATATATCCTCTGAGTAACCTGTTTCAGTGCCTCACCATCCTCACAGTAATTTTTTTTTTTTGTAATATCTTATCTAAACCTACTCTCTTTCAATTTGAAACTACTGATGTGTCAAAGGATCACACATTCCCCACGTTTGTCAAGTTGGCAATGAGAGTGTATTAGTGTTTGTAGTACTCCAGAACAGCTGGAGAAATTTGTGGGTTGAAGTTCTTCCTCCTAGACACATGCCTGCCCTAATGTTTTCTCTTTCTGACTAGTTACTGTGTGGGGGCAGGACATCTGAAGCTGCTCTGGATGCTTCTGAATGATCCTGAGACACAGGCACCTCCTGAAGCAACCCATCTGTGCTGAGGCCTGCAAATATCACATCACTGACCAAAAGGGCTAAAGATGCTATTTTTCTGCATCAGATAGGTATTATTGTCTGACTCATGTCCATTACCATGTTCACACTTCTTCTAAGCTGGGAAATCAGATGTATGCTTTGGCATATTTTTAACATTACAATTTTGGAATACAGATGTCAGGAAAATTGAATTTTCAGCTATTCATATTTTTCCCAGAAGCTGAATTGTTAATGACTGAGTGCATTACAGCCTGGATGTAAGCTGATGGTCCTGCACAGCTGGGGTCTTGCACTACACAGGATACATGCATTTCTCACCTTGCCTTGCAAAAAGCACATGCTTGGGGTAGCCACAGAATCACAAAATGGCTTGGGCTGGAAGGGTCCATGATGGTCATCTAGTTCCAGTCCCCCTACCATGAACAGAGATACCCTCCATTGGACCAGTTTGACCAGAGACTCATTCAACCCTGCACTGAGCCCTTCCAGGGATGGGACAATTTTGCTCGTTCCAGTGTCTCACGACCCTCAAAAACGATAATTTCTTCCTAATGTCCTAGATTTCTAAGCCTACTCTCTTTTCACTTTAAAGCCATTACTCCCTGTCCTATCACTACCTGCCCATGTAAATATTCCCTCTCCAGTTTTCTCCTAGGCCCCTCTAGGTTCTGGAAGTCTGTTGTCTTGTGCATTTGAGTGTTTTTTTAAATTTTCCATGTTCCACCAATTGCATTTTTTAAGCATTTCTGATACTGCTTAGCTTCTATGTATTTTCTGTAGCATCTGTTTTAAAACATTTTCTTTGTTCCATTTGCACATATATCTCTTATTTTGGCAAGATGCTAATATCCTTTTTTCATGGTTTTTACCTACCCTTTTCTTATTTGCATTTAATTTCTATTTTTTGTTTTAATCTGGCAGTGCTTTTTTCCTTCAATTTTTTACAAAGTATCTTCTCTGTCCATTAGACTTCCCTCTCTCTCTCCTTTAATTTCTGAGCGGAATCATGTAGACCATATCTTTTTCTAGTTGTAGGAATATATATGAGATGACTATTGGCTGTAGTTTCAGTGGGCCACCAACACATAGAGAAATGTAAACTTGCAGTTTGAGATCCATTTGATAAACGCTGGATTGAGATTGCAATAGGAGCAAGATGCTCGAATATCCAGCAGAGGGAGCGATTTCCTCAGCCAATATCCTTCTGCCCGGGATGCCTTGACTCCAGCCTCACGGACAGAGCAACCGCGTATCGGCAAAGGCATAAGAGTAAAGCTTATGAGACGTTCAGCAAAAAGAGAGCTCTGGAACACACTATGTAAACTACCTAAACAGAAAGAAAGGACTATCTTGAAATAGCTGTAATTTTTATCTAACTAGTAAAGAAGTTTGAAGAATTTAGGAGGTAAGATTCAAAAATAATGATTAGATGGCATGGCTGTCTAACCCCCGTGGACAACTAGGTACTGCACAGCTGCTTGCTCTCCCTTCACTCCCCAGTCCCCTGAAGGAGGAAAATCAGAATAAAAGAAAAGTAAAATCGTATTATAACAATATCTTAATAATTGAAAAAAAAAATTACACTACAACTACTACAAGTACTTCTGCTGCTGCTACTACTACTACTGCTGCTCCTGCTACTAATAATTAGCATGATGAAAAGGAGAGAGAGGAATAAAACCCAAGAGAAACAAGTGATGCACAATACACAAAGTCTCACCAGCTGCTGACCAGTGCCCAGCCCACTCCACAGCAGCAGTCAGCCCCTCCTGGCCAGCTCCCCAGTTACATCCTGGACATGATGTTCTGTGGTATGAAACATCCCTTTGGCCTATTCAGGTCAGCTGTCCTGGCCAGGCTGCCCCTCCCAGTGATGTGCACGTGTTCACTGATGGGGAGTGGGACACTGAAAGGTCCTGGGCTCAGCAACAGCTAAACCATCAGTATGCTACCTTACACTACCAACATTACTGTCATGCTGAATCCAAAACACAGCACTGTACCAGTGACTAAGAAGGAAATTAATTCTATGCCAGCCAAACCCCAGTGAATTAGAAGTGCGAGATAGTGTGCAATAAATATTTACAACCAGTGGTGGTGATATTTATCTTCATGATTGCCACAAATCAAATAGTGATGAAGTGATATTAAGTCTGTAATAGGGAAATTTATTTAATTACTGGAACACATAATTTATCGTATCAGTTCATTAAAGTATAAAATGAAATTCTACCTATTTTTGTTGAAATACTATTGCTTAAGAAAAAATTATCACTAAACATGATAATTAGGTAAATAAATGATAAAAACAAACAGCATAAAAAAGCTGACCTGTGTAATGAGAAATTAATTCACTGGTAGTGCCTGGAACTGTTTGAATCTCAGTTTGATCAGTATGTACTGACCAGTAGCAAGGTAAAAATCTCTGAGTGTTTTGCAGAATGTTTATTATTAATGACTCCAAAGATTTTTCTGAGTTAACTTCCGGGAATGAATGGAAAAGTCAAATTGATTTATTCATGAGCTGTCAAAATTTTGAAAGCAGTCATTGGTCTCCAGGTGTAATTAGCATTAAGAAAGGTGTTGACTATACTGAAGTATTTAGCTATTGCTTTCAGTTTTTACTGGAAGCAGACAAAGGCAAATAGGGATGAGACACAGACAAAGTGGACAGACCTGAAAAGCAACCCAGCAATTAAATTGACCCAATTCAGCTTTTGATTATGTTTGATAACCTTCCTCCCTTCCATAATTTTTTGAATTAATTTTCAGTTCTGTAAAAAATAAGGCTGCTGGGCAACAATCCTTTAGTGCCTCTAGACTGGAAACAAAACTGGGATTGGAAACTTGGTTATTATGAGCTAAAAAATAATTATTCAAATGTTTTTTGGAGAGGTAAGTGTCAAGATTCAAAAAAGGTCAATGCTAGAAAAAATACAAACTTGTTAATGATTCAAATAACGTTTTAATGTATGGATTGCCAATGTTCTAGGATGCCATTTTAGATCAAGACACAAGATAAAAGGAAATTATAGAACAGTGCATCATTTTCAAAAAGCATAGAGTAGCAAAGCTTGCTAATAATAGGGAATACTAAATCACAACTTAAAGCACACCTAGTGGAGTTCTGGGTAAGTATTCCAATCTCTAATATGTATAGATTGATTGAAACTTGGGCAAAATAAGGAGGCTTGGTCTTGTTGATCTTTAGGTCATGCCAAATGCCAAAGTAATATTTATCTAGACTGTTGTCACTGGGATGGGTAGCAAAAGCATATTTTATTTGGTTGGAGAAAGAATTACATTGTTTTTGTAGCATTTTCTCAATTTATCAAAACCATGCTATAAAGTGTGCACAACTACTACTCATTTAATACTTGGAAATACTTCCAAAATTCAACACAAAGCAGATATAACCCCTCAGTAAATTTATCTGGAAATTATCAACCTTGCCTACTTAATTGCTATGTTTTTGTTCAGCACCTGCCACCATAGAACTCAACATGGCTTTGGTCATTAAGAGCTACTTTAAGGATATTTGGTATTAAAATTCAAAGGGAGAATATAGAAACATCTTGCTCAACATAATTATTTGCAAAATATTGTAGTAATTTCACAATAGCCACAGCTGAGGCAGGGAGGCAGATTTTGGCTCATTCCACATCAAGACATAATGTTTCTCTTAAAAATCTCATCTGAAACTGTGAACCATCAGTGAGTAATACAGGCATTGTCATCTAATAAAGTAGAAACATTATATCAAGTGATGAACACCTGTGTCTTAGTTTCACAGTCTGTTGCAGTCTGAAAATAAGGCTCAGAATTAGTGGTTTGATAACATTAGTCAAGTTTGTATTCTCCTCAGAAAGCAAGGTGAAAGTAGGTTATGTTTTCCTTAATTTTTTTTTGTTGACTAGAATACCTATAATCTAGATCTAAAGAGAAAATCAAAATTTCAAAAATTAAGGGAAATTGAAATTATTAGCAGCGAAAACCAGTAATACTGAATTACTAAGAGATGTCAAAGACTGTATGCACTGGAATTCTCAAAAGGATGTGAAAATTACCATGAAGATTTCTGCATTATACCATTGGGTCTGGACAACATGTAACATTCACAAGAGCAAACTGAAATACTGGCAGAGTGATAACTGGTGGGTGATCCACTAGCTATTTTTGAATCTACCTGCTGTAATTATTTTTATATTGATTTAAGGAAAGTAATTATTGTGATTTTTTTTCTTGATATAATTAGGAGATTTAAAAGATGTACTGTGTTATTAATATAAGAAGGAATGTTTCTGACAGAGTGAGTATTTGGAAGTGTTTTGGCAGCAGGTGTCATTCTTAGGATATTTTTTAGATTTGAGAGAATTTTTTTTTTAGGGGGAGAGGAGGAACATGTTTTTGAGGGAGGACTTGATAGCTTATCTTAGGCTAAATTATATGATCAGAAAAAAAAAATTAAACAGTGTTTCAGAAGGCTGCTCTTCTTTAAAAACAGGTATAAACAGACTGAGGAGAGCATCCCAATTATGTAAATGGCTTAGGTATATGCAAGGACAAGATAAAGACAGAGACTTTATTCAGACATGTATCTACTTCATCTTCATCCACAGGGATATTTTGACAAACTGTATGAATTTTCACTGATTTTTGATCCTCAAAAAGCGTCTTCTGCAGTGTCACCAGAAGGTTAATTAGCTTTTTGATAATTGTGTAATGAAATGTCTTTTTTTTATTGTGAGATATATCAATGTCATTTTAATCATGCATGTTAACTCCCATCACTGTCTTACCATCAGACAGTCTCCAAAATATCCTCCGAAGTACAGAGTGCACATGGCATTATGGCATTGTTTATAATCTAGGGATACTTTTTTCCAAGGAAAATAGTGTATGTTGGAGAAGTCTACTAATGAAAATTGACCAAAAAGCATATATTCAACTTTTGTATATTCTCAAGAGGAAATAAATATGTATGGTTTGGGAAATGATAAACACACTGTTTTTCCTTTCCATGTCTCCCCCGCCCCGGGAATTAATAACATGATATTTATTAAATACTTTTGGCAGGCTTCAAGGGATAGCAGAATGTACTGAAAGAAATGGGAAAACCTAGTGTTTATAATTAGGTCTTCCCAAGTGCAGAGGTGTTATTTCCCTATTAGACTTTTCTGAAGAGCTTTTCTTGCTCTGTCAAGCATTGTTCTAGATAGTTACCTAAGGTATATTTAGTGGATTTGGTTAGATCTTCTGTAGTCATCATTTGTATCTGGTATAATCAACTATCATCTCAATACCAGCAGTATTTACCTTGAGAAGAACTTGTAGTTGCTTAAAAAGAAGATGGATGCTACTGCTTGCTTTGTATCAGCCATAATATAATTTTTAAGGTTGGAAAAGACATCCAACACCATTGAGTCCAACTTTTGGACTGACACCACCATCAAATAAACCATAGCACCAAGTGCTGTGTGGGGACTCTGCTGCTTCCCTGGGCAGACTGGTTCAATGCTTGACAAATCTTTCAGTGAAGGAATTATTCCTGAAAAGATGATGACTTTTATGTCAATTTAAAAAATTTAGTAGTGCCCATGAGCACGCTGTTAGTAGGAGTATCATGTGGGAGCAACCTGTTCCCAAAGTACAGTAATTGTGTAGTTTCTAAAAGCTCTAAGGGAGCAATGTTTAGGAAGCTAGGTCCAATAATTAGAAACACTCAAAAAACCCAGCAATGTGTAAATATATGGCAAACAAATATTAGCACACATAGATACCAGTTAAACAAAATTCTTACATGTTAGTGAAAAGAATTGATATAGATTAGCAGTCTCTTCAAAAAGTCACTTGTGTCCTTTTGTAGATCAGGCAGTATCTTTCAGGAAAGTATATAGTCCTGGTCATATTGGGGTTCTTTCTATAGGCTCTTAAAAGCTGTGACCTCCTCTAAACTATAGAGGTATACCAAGTCTGGCCTGAAAATCAAGAACTGTCCACTCAAAGCAGCATTAAGTTAAGAACCAGTATTTGCCAGGGTAAATTCTTTTTCTGCTGAGCTGTGTGACTGTGGCTAGACTGTCAAAAGTTCCCTGGCTAGTTTCTTTAAAGTTGTTGTGGTGATTGCTAGCACTGATGTTGGATAGTGATGAGAAGGCACACTCATGTATATCTGAGGGTTTCCGAAGCACCATTGCAGCAGACTTTCATTCTGAATTGTGGTTTACATTTCTGCTATTTTAATCAGTTTAAAAGTTATCCTAATTTATAAAGTGCATTGATAGGAAATAGTGCATTCAGTTTATATAGAGCATTAGGTGAGGCCCTGTTTTCAACGAGTTTTTGTCAGAACTTACCCTGTGGCATGAAAAGTGCTTCAGATGTTAGACATCAAAAATATAGCAAACTTGAAGAATAATTCTTCTTTGGACACTTCTAAATATCTAGTGTGTCTCTTTGAGTACAAACTGTAATACATCTTGGTATAGGATATTCCAGGCATATATATACTAATTTTACTGGCTCTGACTGGTTTCCTGTGTAAAGTGTATATGGATCCAGGTGCACTGTGATTGACCTCTCCAGCATGTCTACCATAACTTTAGAATTTACATCACACTAAACAAACAGTACAAATCAACACATAATTCTTTGATTATTAGCTCTTCAATACTTCCCAGAAGTCACAGATTTTTCTGTGAACAGAAAAAGACCATGATGAGCCATCAGTAGCGTGCAATGAACCTCTTTTCTCCCAGACTATTGCTGAGGGAAAAAACCTAAAGATGGGTGCCTCTTTTATTCAACAAAACAAAAAGCCAAGTGGCTACCAGGAAGGATGATGGCTTTTATGGCTCATTTCAAAGAACTTCATAGCCCAAAACAAGTAGCACCACAACCAAAGCTGTTTTTTAAGGGCTAGATACTGGCCATCCTTTTAGTCATTTTGAAGATATGCAGGAGAACACTGAGCCATATACAGCCACTTCTCAAAATCCTCAAATTGATATGAAAATCAGAGATTTTCTAGGCTGCTTTTATTGCAAGAGTATTTCTGACTTTCAGTGAGATGTTACAATTCTTTTTCTTATTTTGAAACCTAATGAAAGGCCCTTACTTCTTCAAGGATATAAAAGTATATTTGTCTTCATCTTTGGCTGAATAATTTTGGCTGCTCCTCCCCCATCTGTAGAAATCAACTTCCTGAATGAAGAACAACACAGACAAGAAGGGGATGAGGAAGAGCAGAAGTAATAACACTGCAGCTTGGAATAAAGAGGCACAGAGCAGACACCTGCCTTACAGTGAGCCCAAGAAGGCTTCTTGAAGTTGCCAGCTGTCTTATAGATTTGAGTGTGTAGCTAAATGCTGATATTAATGCTTATTAATGCTAATTTAACTTGAATGTTCTTAAAAGCTTATGGTGGCCTTTCCCCACTCTTTTGGAGACTTCAAATCCCAGGGCACAGCATATGAAAGACCAGAAAATGAAACCAATTTGATAATTTCTTTCATATAATTTAAACTTCTGGTCAGATACCATCTTCATGTTAGGGATGAGTGCACTGCTTATTGCTCTTTTGGAACCTGTCTTGGATTCATTACACTGAGACCTAATCCTTCTTGCATTCCAATAGAGTAGTAACAGTAATCAAAACAGAAGGATGGTAAAATTGAAGCAGCACATATGGTAATAAATCCTCTGAAAAGAACACAGGCTATAGCATAAATCTACCATCTGCTCTAAGATTTACAGTCTCTCTTTTTGCTTACTAGATGGCAAATGGATTACCCACCCTATTAGCCTATGATAAAAAGAATTTTTCTGCTGCTTTGTTGTAAAACTAGCTGGGCTTAAATTTGCCTCATACCTGGGCTTGCTCAACAGAGCTTCTTCAGTGGATGGAAGAAGTTTAATGTGTTAGTTCTAGACAGCACTCTCCCTTCCCACAATGAAAGCTGTTACTCAAAAGTCATTGTAACAGCTACTGGTTTCTTAAAGCATGGTGAAAGAGAGGGTGGGCAAAAGTATCTACTTGTAAGGCAAATCAGCTGTAAACCCACATTTACAATTTAGAAAATGCAGGAATGAGAGCACGGTGGTGTCTTGTTTAGGTTATACTTCACCTTGCTGTGGCTGTTTCTTGAAACTGGGATCACAGCACAGTAGAGTCCTTTTGTTCTAGGTGTTGCCCAGCAACATAATGTGGTTGCTTCTACACATAAGTAATATTTACCCCTGTGCAAAAAGAGACCAATTCAGTACTTTGTACTTTCCAAACCTTCAGTTAAAATCCCTTGTTTTTCAGATAGGTCCATGCAGAACAGCAAGATCAGAAGGAAGCTATTTTCCACCTCTTCAGAAGGGGTTGCTACTAACTTGCCTTTCACAGGATCCTGCTTCATGCACATGAGTTTGCTGTCAGAACTATTGAAAACATGTAGAATAATCTCAGTGTCTGTAGAAGAAATTTGAATCAGTATATCCAAAACTTAACTCTTCCATTCCTACCCTCTGTTAACTGTTAAAATTAACCAGACGACAGGAGTCCCCAGCCCTGGGCAAACACACCAGTGTAAGACCTACTCCTCTACTTCTGGAGCTGGTAATTGTATTCTTAGTGAGTCATAACACCCTCAAGACCTAATGATTTATCATTTCCACCCAGAATGTCCTTTCAGATTAATTTTTCTCATCAGAACATAACATAATTAACACTCAGAATTTCAAATGTCTACATTTGACTCCAGATTTAAGACCTCAGACATAAATGAGCCATTTGAAGTCTTTTCTCAGAACTTTGTTCCCTGTCACTGATCTGCATTCTCATTTGGATCACACAGAGGTTTCAAGCCCAGAATCACAGCTGCATATAGAGGAAATAGAATCTGAAAAGCCTGATCTGCAAGACTGCTAAGCACACAAAATTTAAGGAAGTCCTGATAGAAATCTTTGAAATTCAGAAAACATTGAGAAGTTTTTCATCTTCAGTAAAAAACCAAAATAAAACAAAAAGAAAAAATGGAAAAAAAAAACCCCAACAAACAACAGAAATGAGGATGCACGAAAGTTGAGGTACTAGGTAGAATTTTAAGGTATACTAAAAATGCACAGATAGACCATTGATCTGTTCGGTTGAACTGGATTTTCATAAAATTTGACATTTATCTCTCTTACAGTATTTTCTCAGTAAAAGCATTGTAAGTAAGATTATTTTATTTCTTTTTCTGTCTCATTGAAGGTTTATGCTGGAAAGCTCATTAGTTCTACTTTTTCCTGCTTTGAGAATTCTTAGGCTCATATGAAAATAGAAGATGGCCTAGAAGGTGGATGGGAATAAAAAAAAAATCATTCTGAGGATATCCTTTTCATCTTTAAGATGCTTTTTCCTTCTAAATACAGCTTTAGCAGTAATACCCCAAATGCTTTTAACTTCTAGATAAGCAGCAAGAGCATGGATCATAAAGACATACTTAAGTAATTTAAAAGTTGAACTTCTTTAATATCAGCCCTTTTCTTTTGCTTAGAACACCTTTGGAAATTCAGGATGTTTCAGACTAGGCCTTTCCCCCTTTTTACTTCTGTAAATTTTGAGGAAACTCTGGAGAATTGTTACTGCATCAGAGGCTGCCTGGTTCTCTGGCACTCTGCACAGTGTGAATAGGAGTGTTGGAAAAAACCTCCTGATACTGTTTACTGTGTAGCTACTTGTGTTCTTGCACAGAAATGGTGTGGAATTGCTCACACAAGGGTTCAATTATATTTATCAATTTCTTGTAGAGAAAAACAAAAAAGTAATTCAATCTCTCTTTCAGTGTGATACCTACCTAACACACCCCTTGTCTTAGTGATTGCTATTGCAGGAAGTAAGTGTAGCCATTACTCTTCACACACAGAGACATTTGCATCACTGTCTAGATTATGTTAATAATTATATTAACTGAATAAACTACCTCAAACAGTTCTAAGACACATAATAATATCATTGTTGTGATATCACTGAGTTGTCTTTCTGAAATCTTCTAGTAAATTGAACTGTGCCAGGGAGCACTCCTGAGAACTGAAATTCAATTGCACAAACTGTGAAATTTTTTCTGTGATTCTGTTGGGGTTTGACAAAAGTCAGCAATTAAAGCACCATAGAGCCACCTGCTCACTGTCCCACTGGCAGGATCTGGGACAGAATCAGAAGGGTAAAAACTGGAAAACTTGTGGGTTGAGATAAAGGCAGCTTAATAGGAGAATCAAAAGTCATGCACAAAACCAAAGCAAAACAAAGGAATTAATCCACTGTTTCCCATGGGGAGGCAGGTGTTCAGCATACCCAGGAGTGCAGGGCCCTATCACATGTAACAGTAACTTGGGAAGACAAACTCCATCTCTCCAAATGTCCCCTGCCTTCCTCCTTTTCTCTCCCCACTTTATATACTGGGCATGATGTTCCATGGTCTGGAGTATCCCTGTGGTCAGTTGACATCACCTGTCCTGGCTGTGTCTCCTTCTAATGTCCCAGGCGCCCTCAATCAAGATGTCCACATCTTCACCAGTGTGGCAGTATACAAAAAGCAAAAGAAAAGGGCTTGGTGCTGTATAAGAACTGTTCAGTGATAAAAAAAACCTCTATATTCTTAATCCTTTGTTCAGCACAGATCCAAAACACACCCCCATGCCAGCCACTGTGAAGGAAATTAACTCTACCCAAAGCCAGCACAAGTCATCAGTATATTTTTGTCCCACAGGAGATTGCACTGTTCCTAATAATTTGCAAGCTTGGTTTGTGATACATTATGGATAATTTCTACTAGCCAGTTTGCATGTCCCCAAGCTGCTTTATAGGCTAAAACTATTTAGGAGTGTGGAAGTAAGCTGATCTCTCCTAGGTGTCAGCAAATGTAACTCAGGCACATTGAACTAAACTTACGGTATATGAAATGTGTTAAGAGAGACTACATACCTTTTTTCACAAGCATAATGAAGGGCTAGTAACAATCTAACTTTGTAAGGCTCACTTATTCCCCCTTTCAGAGCAGCCAGCCAGAATGACCTTGTCTCCTTGACATCTGGCTGGCCACCCTAAGACCATCTGATACACAAATATACTTATCTCCTTCCCTCAAATCTCCACCAGAAGTGAGGATCTAATTTTGAAAACTCTTTGCTTACTAAGGCACAAGAAACCTGTTACCAGCTCTTAGTCATGATTTACTAGTGTGAAAACAGTGATCGTGCTTCTTAAATTGCATCCGTGAATGCATTTTCACGCCCAAACTGGGCAGAAAACATGAACCTAAAACTGCAAATGTACACTTTAAACCACAGACAATATAGGTTATTGCAGGAAAGTTCATTATGTCTTACAAGAGAGAAATCCCTAAGACATAAAGCAGGCAGTGTATAAACTATGTTTCTGAATATCACTAAAACCAGGTTCCTGTCTGTTCTGTGTGTACCCATCCAATTTAGGTCAACTACTAAAGATGCTCAAAGTGCAAACTACTATGATGAAGGGACACTGGGGAGACAAATTAGTTTTATTTAAAAACAATTGCTAATACAGTGAGGTAGCAGAATGAAAATAATTAATGTTCTCAAGGGCAATTTCTTACATGCTTAAATATAAAGGTATCAAAGAAATTCTTAAACATATAGAAGGCAAGAGACTTACAAGTTAATCACATCTGTCAAAGTTAAATAGATTCTGCAGAAGTCTGAGATAAGTAGTCAAACATTTCATGTCATCGCCCAATGATAGTAATGGAATTCCTTTGTGAAGATGTCAGTCTCATGTTGTAATTGCTAATTCTTGAGGCATTCTTTATCCCTTTTCCTGATGCCTTCTTACATTCTGGAGCAGCCTCATTCCTCCTTCTGGATAGCACAGTATTCTGCTTGTCATATATTACATTTGTGGTGTTGCAGCTTCCAGCCAAAAATAAATCAAAGAGCCAAATAATGAACAAGAGTGACTGGAACTTTATTGCCATAAATGTGGGAAGATGTGGGACTATTTCTGAACATAATTTCTTTATCTTGTCCGCAAAACAGTTTTGAAGACTTTAGTAATTTGAAGGATTATTTGTTTGAAGATACCACTTTCAAAATTTTCTTCCTTGCCTCTAAAATTAATAGAAAGTATAGACAAAACTGGAATGGGAACTGCATATTAATGTAGTGTCTGTTCATTGACAATATCTCTGTCAGCCTTTAAAGTGTTTTTTTTTTAAGTTGAGTGTATTTCCATCATTCCACCTTACAATTAAAGTCATGTTAAAATGCATAGGGATGAGGTATTAGGAAAACCTGTGAAATACAATTATGTACCTTTGCATTTGAAAGAAGGGGAGGCAAAAATATTGCAATTCTTCTAACTGCAAGTTATATATACCACAGATAATAAACACCTCAGAAGAAGTATACAGCCACTTCTGTTATGCAGCTACTCTTGCAATCCCTCCTCAGTTTTATCTTTTCATCATTGTCAGACTAGTGTACCTGAAGAGAAGCTAAAAGCAAAAGCAGTTGGACTCAAAGATAGAGAAGATTTGGAGCATAAAGAGAGCTCTTTTGATCCTTCTCCTCACGTAAAGTATTCCATATAGCTCTGGAGAGATGAGTGGGAAACTGACTGATCACCAGCAGTTCAAAGCATTAGTAAGAAATGTTAGAGTCTCCAGATTAGGAGCTTACGGTATAAACGTAAGGAAAAGATAATGGATGAGGAAAGAAAATGCAGTATGTAGTCAGTACACAGTCACAAATATTATTTTCTTTATATGGCTACATGGCTTATGAAATACAATAAAGTGACTGACAAGTTTGTCTCATTGATGATTTTCACTGAACCCTTGACAGATTTGAGTTTCGTCACTATGGCTTTTTTATTAGTGACGTCCATGGAGTCAGACTTTATGTATGATCTAAGAAGGCTTATAAATACAAAAGCAAACATACTTCCTTGCTTTCTAAATGGGAAAGCACAACTATGCAGAATCCTAATAATTGTTTAGTCCACTCTTAAATAGAGCAGCAGCTGTATTATATTGAGGACTCTCTTGAATTTGAGCTATGGTTTTGTATATGAACTTTGATATTTTTATTTTTTAATTTCTGATTTTTAAAGGGGCCTCTTCCAGTAAATAAACCAAAGCACTGCCTTATGGTGACAAAAGAAGCTGAGTCCTAAAGATACAGGTAAAACATTCTTATGAGGACACTTTTTGAAACAACAACGCACCAGGTTTTGTATTGCAGCCTTGGCTTGAAGCTACCTGTCTTGCCTAACAACTCAGTTGAAGGGCAAATTTACTAGGGAAACAATAGGTAAAAAAGAACCTCCTTCCCACCACTTTGCTTACAATCGCAGTGGCATTGAATTATTCCTTTTGTTGTTACATTTAAGAAATTGTCTGTGAGGACACAGACAAAAGAGTTCAAACTTTTCAAATGTTCCACCAGTGTTGCTGATTTCTAACAAAGTAACTGTGAAAGACATAGAAAAGCATTGTAGAATGAAACAAATAATTTGAAGAATGATCTCTAGGTGATGTAACTGGCTGAAAACAGCAACCAGCCAAAATGAAATATGGTCTGAGAAGGAGAAATTATCAGTAGTTTTTCTGTGTAGAAGAGTAAATTATAAAACTTCTCTGTATCTATTGCAAATTATTTTCTAATAGGAAAAGCAAGAGAGACTTGCTGCATGGTTGAACACGTTCTGATTTCTCTATTTCAACCCCATTTGTTGGAGTTTTCTCCTTTTCCTGCTTCTTCAGTTTTCACCTGGTCTCCTGGTAAAGAGCTGTAGACAATAAAGTGGACAGACCTTTGGACTTTGAACATTATTTATTTATTCTAGTTGAGCTTAAGAATTTGGTACCACATGGTTTCTTCTATTTCATACTATTTTAATATCAAGTTTCTGTAGTTATAGTAAGCATATTGATACTATTAATATTTATTATGATTCATTATTATGAAATTATACTAGAAGATTATCATGTCATAGAGTCTTAGAATCATAGAATATCTTGAGTTGGAAAGGACCTCCAAGAATCATTGAGTCCAGCTCCTAGCCCTGCATAAGACACCCCAAGAATCACAGAATCACCATGTGCCTAAGAACATTTTTAAATGCACTTCCCTGAGGAGCCTGTTCCAGTGCCCAACCACCCTCCAGATGAGAAAACTTTTCCTAATATTCACCCTAACCACCCCAACACTGCCTCATGTAGTTCCCTTTGGTTGTATCACTAGTTACCAGAGAGAAACCAGTGCCTGCCCCTCCTCTTCCCCTCATGAGGAAGCTGTAGGGAGCTGTGATGAGGCATCCCATCACTTTGCTCCAAGCTGAACAGACCAAGATGTCTTGCTCAAGCTGCTCTTCAAACAGTCTGCCCTCAAGGCCCTTCACCATCTTCTTTGCCCTTCTTTGGACACTCTTCAATAACTTTATGTCCTCCTTCTACTGAGGCACCCAAAACTACAGGTGGCACTCAAGGTCAGTCTCCAGTACCAGTGCAGAGGAGATTGGGAAAATCACCTTCCCCAGTTCTGCAGCAATGCTTTATGCACCCTAATGATTTTCTACATATGGGGGAGCATGTAGCAATAGATTTGCCTGACTGGCTTGCAAACGTGTTTGAATCTTGTGAAATTTGAATTTCCTCTTGTGCCTACTCCTTCTAGCCATTGCAGTTTGAGCCAGTTCTTAGCTCAAATTTCAGCAATCTTGATTCTTCTAGTTACAGAAATCCTCCTTTTGTCCTTGTGTGCTAAACAGCAGGCAGCCTTTACAAACTGTGCTCATTTTGGGTTTTCCACATATGCAAAATGTTGCAGTAGGGCAAACTGAAGCTTACATGGAGCGGTTCAAAGGCCTAAAAAAAAATAAATTGAGGTAATTATCATTTAACTGAATTAACATGAGTCTGTAAGTTGTGCAAAACAGATGTAAACAAGTATTCAACTAATTTAATTTAAATGCCTCTCCATTAAGGGCCTTTCTGAAGTTTGGTGACCAGGATAGAAAAATGTGAAAATGCTCATCTTCAGAGGCTCAGAAAATGGAAGTCCAGTAAATATGTTTTGTACTTTGGCTTTAGAAATCCAATCCTATTAGGTCTAGTTAGCAGAACTACACAGGAGCAAAACATTTTCCAAAGAAAAATGTTGTCCTTCTTATTCTGCAGTTTAGTTAGAATTAAGATATCCCTGTGCTGATATAATAGACTGGACGCAATAAACAATATAAATCACATCTTTTCTTTACACTTACAGACTCTGTTTCCCTGTTGCCCTGTTTTTGGCCAGGACAGAGTTACTATTTTCTAGTAGCCATGAGGAGGTAGAGACTGGAGCTGTGTGAGCATGTCTAGGTTGTTATTCTGTAACAACACCTCATGTCACCCCCGGGGTCAGAAGAAAGGGATTTTTTGCACAGACACAGAGGGTCCATCCATCGTGGTTAACTGTCTCAGGGTGGTGCCACACTGGATAAGTTGGTGAGGGTTTTTTCTTGTAAGTCACCCTCTTTCTGTATACTTTCCAGTATTGTTTCTGTTACTGTTTGTTTATTTGCCTAGTTGTTGTTTCCAGTAAATTGTGCTTATGTCTACCCAATATTTCTGCCTTTTTCCCCTCTCATTAGAGAAGTGGGGGGAGTGAGCAAGCAGCATCTGGTTTGGGAGAGTCTTGTTTGTGGGAGGGGAGCACCACTCCTAAACCATGATGCCTGTGGACCTCCACGGGCTGCAGGGCCTCAGATGCCTCACCGCTCTCTTCACCACATGCTGCAGGAGAATCTCTGCTCCAGCATCTGCTTTACCTCTTTCCCTTCCTTCTGTGCTGACCTTGGTGCCTACAGGACTGTTGATCTCACACATTCCCACTCCTGTCTTCTGGCTGCAATTGCACAAAGTTTTTTCCCTCCTGTCTAAAATACATTATCCCAGAGGGACTACCATGGTCACTGATGGCCCTGCAGTGGGTATTTCTTGGACCCAGCTGCCTCTGGCTCTATCAGACACTGAGGAAGCTTCTTGCAGCTTCTCACAGAAGCCATCCCTATAGCCCCCCCAAATACCAAAACCTGGCCATGCAAACCCAATACACATGCTTCCAGTGAAAGCTAGCTTTCTGTAAAACACCTTTATCACATTAATTTTTCTGTAAGATAGATTTGCCCTTGGAATATACCACTTTTGATCTCTTTTTAATGATTAAGTATCTTAACCAATAAATTGTGAATGGGACTTTCCAGAATAAAAAAGTAAAGAGGAAATCTAATTAGAATAAAATAGAGACATGAAATCTCTTAAAGTTTGGCCAAAAAAGGTGTGTTAGAGCTGCTGTCATCAGCCTATCATGGGCTTTGTTCTCAAGTTTTCTTGGCCTCTGAGTTTCATTATCTTTATCTAGCTATTAAGACAAAGATGCTCTTGATACCCCACTATCTTGTTCACAAGTCTAAAGCTGAGAACTTGTTTTCTAGTACATGTGAAACCTGAAGTATAAGAAAATAATAAAATATTACAATAACAGAGTTTTTTATTTCCCAGTATTCTGGAAGACAGTGACCTTTTTGCTAGGATTTGTTAGTATTCAACTGTCGAGGAATAATTTCTAGTTTTAAAACTTTTATACCAAGGTAACTTATCCTAATGTCAGATATTATTTGCTTTTTCTGAAGTAATATTTATAAGGGGAAATATTAACTGAAATTAGTGGAAAAATGATTGAGTTTTTAATAGTCATCCAAAAATGTACCATTATTTGAATAAAATCATTTTGGAGGGATGTGTTTCTAGAGTATAAATCATGTCTTGTTTGAGCAATTTGTGCATTCTGATTTTCTAATTTTTTCCTTGTTTCCTTCACTTTTGCATTCCATGGGACTTTCCCAGGGAGTTGCTGTTACTCTAAACAACTCCTGGCATCCTGAATCATAACAGATGTCTGAATATTGAAAATCTGGGGTTTTTCTTTATGAAATAAGAGACTGTTGGATCTAGAAGACTGTGCAACTTTACTCAAGCTTAGTGCCAAGGTCAGATTTTTGTTTCTATTTTCCTTAAGCCAAACCAGAAAACTTACTTTTAAAAAAAGCCATGGTGGACTCTTCATTTTCTAGCTGGTGTAAAGAGTCAAGTTAAAGATACAACCCCCCCCTTCACTTCCTAAAGATGTGTGCTACATTATATTTTTAACAGGCTTTATGACCAAGAAAGTAAACCAATAGCTTTGGGAGAATATTTTTCCGAAAGATAATTTTCTAAAGGTGGCTGGACTTTAAAGGTAGCAAAACTGCAGTAAATGTTTACCACAGAATCATCAGGGGGAAGTTCCTACACTTGCAGGGAAGTCAAAAGACCTGTTTTTAAAGGACAACCTAATAGTGCTCCCTAATTTTATGACTCTATGCCAGTGAACCGCATAGGAGAAATCACTCTGGATAAAATAGAGGTGAAGAAAACATCAATGTGTATCAGCCATGAATTTTAATCAAATAAAGGACAAATGTGCGGATTTACATTTCTGTTAATGCATATGAGAATTCTGTGGTAATTCAAAAGTTTACTCATCTGTGATCTAAAGAGAATAAAATTTTATACTGTGGATACAGATGAAAGTGTAAAAATATACAATATTTTCATTCCTAAGGCTATAACTAAGTATTATTTTGAGAAGAAAGCAATTATTTTCACTGCTGTGAACTATATACAAAAAAACCCCCAACAACTGCTCATTTTAATAATGTCATTTTAATATTTTGTTTTCTATTTTTTAACTGTCCAACTTTCAGGGACATTTTTGTGTTTTCTTCTTTTTCAGGCTTTGGGAAAATATTTCCTGCATATATTTCACTTTAATCTCTGTCCATCTTCATGTAAAACTTTGCACTGTTATGTACTGGTGGAATAAAAATATACTTGTTAACATTTGCTGATGGTACAGAATCCAGTGGCAAACATTGAGAAGGAAATGTCTTGACTAAAGGGAAAACAGACCCTGAAGTTCTCATGGGAAGAGCACATGGAGAACATTAACATGCAGACTTCTACTTGCTTCTCACAGATAACACTGAAAGTTTTATTCCTAGAAGATTATGCCACAAATATGCTTGTATAGGTCACTGTGGAAGAGAAAACTGGCAAGTATGTTTGGGATTTCAATGTCAGTTACATTTCTTGAGTTATAATTGTATAAAATTTACCATACGAATGTGGTAATGTCAGCATCCAAGACACAGGCAAAAGAATGAGAGAACAGAACACCCCAGGGGAGAAGGGGCAAGCATCTTCCCACAGATTAAATAATTTAATTCTAATTCATATGATTAACCATGGAATTAGCATCTGTGATAACAAGATTTTTTTTTTTCTGTAAGGATCAGAACAGCTGTTAAGGAGACAACACACATGTTGGTGTCTCCAGGAATTACTTAACCCACCAAAAATCCCCAAACACACACTTGGGTACTGGAAGGGAAGCATAGCTGCTCAACAGGAGTGTGTATGACTTGTAAAATTCATACT
Source organism: Acrocephalus scirpaceus scirpaceus (assembly GCA_910950805.1). Lineage (NCBI taxonomy): Eukaryota > Metazoa > Chordata > Aves > Passeriformes > Sylviidae > Acrocephalus > Acrocephalus scirpaceus. The sequence goes on from OU383776.1 coordinate 8,702,379, forward strand.
TACACTTTCTCATAAAGATATGCCAGAATTTGCAGATTCCTTCTGAATTTACACCTAGCAAACATTAATAACATGGAAAGGATTCTTTCCTCATGCCACTTGGATTACCTGGGGCACATGAGAGCAGGCCTTGGGAAAATGCTAGTAACACAAGTGGAGACCAGTGAATGAATGAGTCCTGCTGGACATCTGGGTGCCACACTCACGAGGAGACTAATGACAATCCACCTGTGGCATCAGCGTGGTCTTTGGGATCCTGCTTGCAGAAACACAGTGGTTGCCCTATTTCACAAGGAATGGCACAATATGTTTCAGATCTACATGCTGAGAGGGAAAAAAGAACAACTTAAGGGGTTTCTCCTTCCCTGTTAATGAGATTGATTTGTAACAAGCATGAGGATTGCTAATGGAAAGAGAGTTTTACTTTAATGTTGTGTGTCTGGCTGTGTGGTTAACATATCTCTGGCTGTATTAAGTCTGTACAGTTCTGAGAAGATGTACCTGCCTTATTCTTTCTGGTATCCTGTTCAGGCAGAAAAATATTGAGAAACAATGAAACATAACACATTTTTGGTGTTGTATCTAGTAGGCTTATTCAACTTACATTTCAATCTTGACAAATTATTTTAGTGATTTCATGCAGATGCAGTAGAAACTGATTCATCACTAAACATGAGTTCCACTGCAGAGACTATTATACAGCAGCTGAATAAATCCATGTTAAAGAATAGACCCTTCCCCCCATGTGATGCATGGCATGCAGCTGTATATTATTTCTATGATCAGTAAATACTGCAGAGAGATTTCTAAAAGATTAGATGCCTCTGAAAGATATTGCTGACAGCTTTTAATTGTTGCATAGCAAGAGTGATTCACCACCTCTAGGCAGACAGAAATTACAAACTCTGAGTGTCACTTTTGTGTTCTCATTTAAGAAATGTGAAATACAAACTTCTTTATTGCTACATTTTATATGAAGGTTAGGTCCTTAAAAGAGTAAGTCACTATTATTGTGCATAATATGGTATGCATAAAAGCGTAAAGAACATAAAATACTTCATCTGATATTTGCAGCATTTTAGCGTTTGCTATGTATTACTGTAAAGTGGAGAATTTTATAGGTAATAAAGGATAAAATCATCCACAAGAAGAGAAATAAGTTCTGTGTAGTACAGACTTATGTGTGTGACTTATTTAACATTATATACCTTTGTAATATTTGAACACAAGTCTGTCTGTTCTGGCCTGTTACTGGGCATGTATGACTCACATAGCATAAAGAAAAAACACTAAGTAATAAAAACTTGTCCTTTTAGCACTAGGAGAACCCAGAAGTACTTAAAGACAGATAGGCAATGTTTAAAGTTTTCAACAACTGCCCTACCCTGGAGGTGTGGTAAAACTAGGGTGCTGCTAATGCTCAAATTATTCTTGCAGAAGATATGTGTGCATGGATTTTTGAACAAATCTGCTGCTGAGAAAAATCCTAATCTAATGGCTCCATAGAGCTGAAATGTGTAGTAGTCCTGAGGAACTCGCCACAGCTGCATCCCTTTAGCAGACGTGAGATGATGTCACAGCAAAACCAAACACCTTCCTGGCCTAACCTCCCTGCCTAGCTCCTTGACAGCACTGCTGGCTCTAAAGCAAATCCACCTGACCACTCATATATCGGCTCGGTTTTAATTTAGCCTACCAAATTGGTGAGAATATTGCCTCTGTAAAATACCACACCAGAGCATCTCATCTACCAATCATGTGAGTGTTCCCCCAGTAGGTAGCTTAATACATAAGTAACCCCCAAACTGCAGAACTATTACCTTTTGGCTTGGATCACCTGTGTTTTCTTGAGATAAGGGATGTGATTTCTCTTTCTAAGTTTTTTGGTTGCAACACATGATCCTGAATGAATCTGGTATTGTTCTGAACTGTGGTTGGAGTCTTTTCTAGGAGAAACAAATACATAATTAGGAAACAACTAGCTGGTAAACAGCTGTTTGCTAGTAGGAGGTGTTTGCTAATACGTTATATCAGAGAATCAATTGGAATAACAGTATTACTGAAGAAAGGAAAAATTCCTTAGGGAAGAGAAATTACTATATAGCAAGTAGAAACTGTTTAGATTCACATATTTAGTAGTCATAGCCGTGAATGCAGAAGTAAGGATACATTTATACTAGAAATTGGGATACTTTAATATAAGACAGAATTCAGCTGTTATGTTCCTGAAAGGACACCTGAATGAATGCAAAGAGGTAGTCAGTGGGCTCTCTGCATGACCTTTTAAAGGAATATGTAAGAGAAAATAAGTATAAAAGAAACTTTATTGAAATCAGGATGACAAACTGACCTGCTATGGAGAAAAGAAAAATTAGTAACAAAAAGAGAGAAGTATGGCTGCATGTACTGTTATTTAATGGACCAGAAAAACCAGATATACAAGGTCAAAAATAAATAGGCTCAGCAAGAATAAATGAAAAGAAAATCCCCCATTAAGAATCAGGCATTATTTTGTAAGAGAATGAAACAGAGACTTATTCTGTAAAGGGAAGTGATGGTTAAATAATCATAGGTGCAGGAAAGGAGAAAACAGCTGTCAAAGAGCTGTTTATTACCACTTGGTTAATGAATTTTCTTTACAATGGTAACCAGACCATAACATAAATAAAAATAAAATATGTGGATGTGCTGTATGGCTACAAGTGTCAAGGGCTGGTGAAGCTCAGTTTTGTTTATTGAAAAAATCCTGAGCTTTCTTGAAACTGATGGACGTTACTTCTTCAAACATGTCTTCATACTGCTTCAAACGTGGAAAAGATAAGGCACGTATGGAACATAACTTGAAAAGCACTGAGAAAGAACTTGAAGAATTTCAAGTTTTTCAGCCTAATTTCAGCATTGGTTAAAGTTCTGGAACAACCACTTCTGTGAGTGTCTGTCCAAAGTAGATTTCTCAATATCTAATAGTAGAACCTAATGTAATTCCTCTTTTGGTAGAAAAGACTAGTAAACGAGGGACAAACACGTTTTATGAGATACTGGCTTTGGTATGTCATCATCCTGCCCAACATTCTTATTTGCAAACTCAGGAAGGATGGTCCAGATGAAATGGTCCTCCAGTGGGAAAACACTGTGCCCTTTTCAACTGTAGCTCTCCGTCTGGGAAGTCCTTGCAGTATTGCATAAGTGTATCTACAGCACACTTCTGTTCAAGATTTTAGTTAATGGCCTGAATGGTGAAAAACAGAACATATTGAGAAAATCTGCAGATATTGCCGGAATACCAAGGGTTTTAAATGTTTTGGAGGGATGAGAGGAAAACTGGCATTCAGAGTGTTCTTATTATAATAGAGTTGAAACTGCAAATGACATTCCTGTGATTCCTTTTGTGAATCACACTCAAAAAGTAAGTGCAAATAATATTACCTTCATTTGTATAGATTATATTGTTAAAGGTCAGTTTTTCTTTAAATTAATGGTGAGTATATAGACACTAGGGAAAAATGTCTTAATCAGCTGTCAGTGATCTTTGAGATCTCAGAATTGAGTAACTCTGAAATTCACTGCACTAAACTCCACAACAAGACAGAGATGTCTATACATTTTTTGAAGAATACCTGAGTAAGATTCTCATTATTTATTGAGCAACTGATGTGATTAGAAGCTGTTTTAACTTTACCTAGAAAAATGAACCAGGCTGGATAGATGAAATAAACTGTAGTGCCCATTTAGGAATAAGCAATCAAGCATAATCACAATTTATATGATCACAGAATTACAGAATCACAGAATATACTGAGATGGAAGGGATCCATCAGGATCATTGAGAACAACTTCTGCCCTGCATATGTAAGATATGTGGGGAAAAATCACAGAACTGATTACTCTGAGGGAAGATACTAATGGAACATAATAGGAGGTGAATAGAAGGGATAGAGCCTATTAATATAGGATGACAGTAAAAAAGCAAATTTAAATGAAACAGCTAATGTTTTATACTGCACAACAGGCCATATTGTTACTTCTAGGGAGAGGATTGATATACACACCATCAGGCTGTCTAAGCTGGTGACACAAATTTATACAAATACAGAATAATTTATCACAGCAAAATAAGATATTCCTGTTACCTGTTTTTCCTTTGTGGATTTTCTCTGTGGAAAAGGGTCCTGAAGTGGACTGTGAACTTTTTTCCCAACTGTGTTTGGTATTACAGACTCCTTTTGTACTCCCCCACTGCAGCTGCATTAGTTTTCTCTTGGAAACGTGTCGGTGGAGACTCAGGCATGTCTGACCACTTTCCATTTGGTATGAAATGGAGGAACACACTCTGCAGTGGTGTTCCATGAGGTGTGACTCCAAAGATTTTCATTAGAATAAACAAGGATGGGGGGCTCCCTTTAACATTTCTAGCTGTAATTTTTTGTGTGTTTGTTTTCTGGGCTGAAGGGGCAAGGTATTGGGGGAACCATATGTACTTTCACTATTGTAAGACATTAGATTAGTAGAATACTTGGTCCACTTTTCCTGTGAGGGCTATAAAGAGAGTGATTTGAGACCAGGAAGGCTGAGTGGACAAAAACCTTCCTTCATCATTGTGCTAGACTGTTCCTTTGTGAATAATGTGAACAATCAGAAAGATTACAGAATACTTTATGAAAGGGTATGAAGAATCTGCTATTTGAATTCATACTAAGAAGGGGTAAAAGAGTGGAACAGAACGTTGTCCTGCTTACACAATCCCTAACTCAGAGGAAGATTGCAGTTTATTGTACCTAGTCTGTACTTGAGTAGAAAAATAGCAGATAATTGAAGCATACGTGTGTTTGTATAGCAGAAAAGGTGGTATTTGCATTGACCACCTCCCTTCCCTTCTAAACCCTGTATAATTGGAAATTTTACCACCTTTTCCTGGAAATTTATATCAGATGTCAGAATTAAAAAAACAGTGGGATAATTGTACCACTGACTTCTCTTTAATGATTGTTGTTTTTAAGTGTATCATTCTAGAATGACACCATAGTTTCATAGTCGTCAATACTAAGTAACCACATTATTGAATCACTTGTTTATAAGAAATTGAGTCAAATCAAGCATGCAGTTTATGGCTGTGTTTATATTGCTTTAGCTAAAGCACACTGTGAAATTCATGACAGCTTTTATGCCAAAAGCCAGATATAGAAGGTCAGATAATACTGGCCTTATGGTACAAAGTCAGCCCATCAAAAGGTGTAAAAATATCTCAAGCTGCCAATAATTTGTGCTGGTTCAGTGCTTTGTGTCATGTGATGGTACTGATTTTGATCTAGTACTGGGAGTTCTAAAGTCAGACTCAGTGTGCCATGAAACTGTGGACTAATGCCTTAGCTGCAGTTATTTTCACAAGTACATCTCAGCTGGTATAAAAACCTCCTCCTTTCATGTTTAACCCACACCTGAGTACCATGTGGCTTCTTGTTCACTCCCCTACTGCCTGCCTCCCCTCCAGTGGGGAGGAAAATGGAAAAGTAAAAATTGCAGTTTGAGATAAGATCAATTTGATAATTGAAGTGAAGGAAAATACCATTATTACAATAATATTAATGGTAATGATAATAATAATAATAGTAATGACTGTTGTGAAAAAGAGAGGGAGAGGGAGACTGAGGGAGAGGGAGACTGAGAGAGAGGAATAAACTCAAGAGAAAAAAGTGACACACAATACAAGATCTTACCCCCTGCTGACCAGTTCCCAGCCCATTCCCCATCCTCCTAACCACCTTCCCTCAATTTACATCCTTGGCATGATGTGCTATGTTATGGAACATCCCTTTGGCCAGCTTGGATCAGGTCTCCTGACCATGGTCCCTCACAGTGTCTTCTGCACCTGCTTGTTGACAGAGAATGGGAAACTGAAAAGTCCTTGATTTAGGGTAAGCACAAATTAGCACCAAGTAAAACATCAGTGTGTTATCAACATTACTCTCATGCTGAATGCAGCACTGTACCAGTTAGTAGGAAGAAAATTAACTCTATTCCAGCCAAAATCAGGACAGGATGCATGTTCTTATTTCTACACTGCAGTTTGTCCCCACTCACTTTTGGTGTTGCCAGAATGCACGATCTGGGCTGCACCCTGGGCCATGGGAATTATGTGTAGCCCAAAATCTTATTCCTTGTTTACTCCTTTTTATACTGGGAAACTTAAGTGGGTCAGGGATTGAATCTGCGGATTCTGCTAAGCTGTACAAAGCCAAATGAGGTGTGATGCCCTGTGGCATGAGGTAGGAATGAATAGTCACAGATGTGTGTAGCACATAATGAACAATAAGAAGCCCTTCTGGCCAAAACAAGGTTTATTGTGGGAGAAAAGGTGCAAACCCGTATATGATAGCTACTAAAATTACCATGGAAAGAAAAAGGGAAGGGGCAGTGCTGCTGACCAACATGCTACTGACTAACTGCAGCCTTGGCTTTGCCCTGAGCCTACCAGTTTACAAATTGCCTGAAATGGCCAGTACCCTGCAGATGACCCAAAAACCTCTGCAAAGCAAATTAACCACTGAACATCACAGGTTTTTTTTTTTTTTTTTTTTTAATATTCAGAGAAGTGCTGTGTATGAAATATGCATTTATCATATCCAGCTAGTGTGAATATAATATATAAGTGATTATATAGTCACAGAATGGGAAAGGCATTGTTAAGGTTAAAAATACACTAAATACAGATTTTTGTTGAAAAGAAAGGTGGTTTTGAATGTTTTTATTTTGAAAACGGGTGAGTACTTTAATGATCCAATGGTAAACCAGGGTAAGCAGCCGAATGCTTATGAACAGGTGTAGAAATACCCCCAAACCTCCTGGTGAACATGATTATGGAGATGTATAGAGACATAATGTACCACAAAATTTTAAAAGGCTTTTCAAAACTGGGAGAGATGATTATTCTAAAAGTTACTATAATCCTTTAATTTTCCTGCTGTGGAATATTCTACAGCTAAACACTCTCTTCTCTGTCTATATAAAAAGTATTTTAGAAGTGTAATTGCTGTAAATTAGAACTTGAAGCTGAAATGAGAGTAATTAAAACCGGAGCATTGGTTGTAACAGAAAAAGTGTGAAATATTGGAACATGCTATCAAAGTTTTGGGGGTTTTTTAATGATCAAGTGCCTACAAATCAAAATTATTTGGATAAGTGTTGGGGTGATTGGCAGAAACATAACAGCCTGTGCTGTGTAAAAGACCAGGCTAAATGATCAGAAATTCCTTCAGGATTTAATTTTATCAATTAATGGAAAAAGGTGTTTTTTGGTTTTTTTCTTCACTACTGCACAACCTGCACTTTCACTAGCTGAGGATCCTGCATAACCAGCCATTGGACATTTTCTCATTTTATGGATATTGCTAATTTCAGCAATATCCCATTGCAGCAGTCCTGTGCCAAGGCTGCAGCCTAGATTAGTGCCAATGTGAAACAAAATGAACAGAAGAAAATCTGGGCGTGGAAGTGAAGTAGATTAACAATATTTGGAACTATATGGATTTCTATCTGTTTAGTTAAAGGAGCAATCCCTCTTCTCTCAGAGTCTGGGGAGTTCATCAGAGAAAATTCTTGAAGTGTGCTGAATGTATTCAGATTTTTGTACAGGGGTGTGTATATGACACACTGGGCATCAAGTGACAAATTAATTACTGACCACTGCTTCCCACTGCTTTAGCTAAACAGTAGCTAAAATGTGCCCAAGTGCTGGCATCTACTTTTCCTCAGATGTACTTCTCCTGGGATGCCTTAATCTCTGGTCATTTGCACTTCCAGTCTATTCCAGTGCCTCTGTGGTGTTACTGAAAAACATATTGTTTCAACTACCACCTTCTGGGTGCTAAGAGTTTGTCAGCAGAGCTGTGGGCCTTTTCACACATCTCACTTCGGTGCCCAAGAGCATTCCAATTTAATTGACTGGAACAGTGTGAGCTGCCTGCCTCAGCTTATAAGGAATGTGGTTATGGAACTGGGTGCTGTCAATGGCTGATGAATCCCAAACTGTTTAAACTATTAATAGAAACTAATAACTGAAGTAGTAATTAAATACAATAAAATGCCTACTTGTTCTGCTACTGCTTTCTTTCCATTAGAGAAACACTTTTAGTTGTACTCAGTGTTTGCCTAAATCTTTCCCTTCATGTCTGTGAAATTCCCAGCCCATAAATATTCATCATCTACAAAAATGTGTATTTTACTTTATATCATCTGTGACCCCACATCTCAGGATGATATATAGTGGATATGTGTAGCTAAAAGCTGATTAGACATAATTCTGTCTCCGTTTTGTCATTGTTTGTCAAAACCAGCCTGGCTTCCTGAGCGGAGATGATCCTGGAGAGTGCACAAACATGTGAGCTTGCTGTCCCTTGGTCCTAGCACATAGGCAGATTCTACAGTATTTGACCTCAATGCCTACAGGAATGAGAAACTTGCTGAGTATGAGCAGAAAGGGTTTCTGGTGCAGAGATGGTCTTTCTGTTTTTGACTCACAAGTGCAAATATTTGCATATATACCTTACATGCAGCCGTAAGTGCTATAACCTAGATAGAGTCATTCTATCATTTCCTTTTAAAGGAAGGATTGTTCTTTCAACTATGACTTTCTTTGATGGTAGATTATATTCATTCCATCCCATAATTTTTATTGTACTTCTTTCAACTCAAGCTGTAAAATGCATATAGCATAAACCCTTGATCAGGGTATTAAAAGTTCAGTTACCAATAATTTAGTGACAAAGTTCTCCCGAGCTTAATTCTGTTATGCTCACAGACTTACTTGCATAAGAGATTAATATCCTACCACCTTTTATTGGTTCATCCATTTTCTTTTAGTATTTCTGCTCTGTGTATCTGAGGAGCACTTGGCAGGTTCCTAGCTAAACAGTGACTTTCAACAGCTCAAATCAGCCAGGACACTCCTTTAGTTAAAGTGCTGATGAATTGCTTCTTCTACAATGTGAAAACCATTCTTGCTGTTTCTACTGTCTTTGTGAAATTGGCTTCCTGAAATCTGTAATCAATTGGTCAGGTTTCTTTTAAATATTTACTGAGCCGTAATCTGCCAGTCCCATGTGCATTAATACCACATAAACTTTTTACTTCACCAACAGAAAAATCCCCCTTCCCAGCCCCAAGTAAACAAGTTGTCCCTAGAGAATATGACATAAACTGAGGTAATTCGATATTTAGACCTATTTCAATGTATTCCACTGGTACTGCAGTGCTTGGATCATTTCTGTTAAGATACAAGCCATTTGTGTAAGTTCCCACATCCAATTTCACTGTTTTCAGGTGCACATGAGGGTATTGGCAGCATCTCTGGCAATTCTTTGTACCTCACTGCAGCCCAGGCAGCAGCTGAGATCTGGTTTAGTTTTAGGATTACTAACCTGAACTGAAGTGATGACTGAGAAAGAGCCAACTCTATACGAAGATTACAAAATTCTATTCCTCAAGCTCAAACCTGAGGGGTTTCATCCTGGAACTTCTGAGGATTACGTATTACATACTCCAAGGCTTCTTTCATTTTTCCTGTTAACTGATTCCTAATCACAGGCATCTGAAAGAAAAACCTAGAGATGCCTGTCTGGAGTACCACAATATGTTAGTTCATCCCAGCCACTGTTTGCACTTATGAATTTAAAGGGTATTCTCACCGACCTTTGTTTCAAGATTGCATGCTTTAGTAACTCCCTATTCTGCCCATAACACCATTTAATGTGTTGATCTGATTTAGAGATTTGACAGATTTATGTGCTTCCCTAAGGCAGAAACACCACTGAACCAGTGAAGAATACTGATCTGTAACACCAAGCAGACATGAAGCTGTGTGATTTCATTCAGTAGCACTGAAAAATGAAAATGCCTGCTAGTTTCAACACTTTTTAAAAGTATTTTGCTGTATCAGGAGTTATCTCTAAGCATTCAAATAGTCCCACTTTGCTCCCTGGAATCACTATATGTTAAAGGATGTGTTTTGCTACTCTAATTATGGGCTTTAAACTCTTCAAAAAAAAAAGGCTTGCCAAAAGCAGAACATCTACCATTCCACTTCAATCTCCACATTATACCTTTTTGAAGAGAACTGGCATAGCTTTTGCTTTTTTTATGCTCTTTTTCATAGCTATTAGTTGAATTCTAAATGGAATTCTCAAAATCTGGATTGCCTTCCTGCAGCTGAGATACATTTAAGAATTAATTAAACTGGCAGTTTCTGATTGCCAGCTAAAATACATTTAAGAAAATTTTCATTCAATTTCAAAAGATGGAGTTCCTTTCTGACAGGTTGTTACCTAATGCATTCCACCAGACCAGTGTCTTTCCAGCAAATAAAATATATTTTATGTTTCTAAGGATGTATTGATCTAACTTCCAGTGTTCCTGTTTGAAATCTTGCCTGTCTTTGACTTAGAGACTGATGCTCACAATCTCTATTAGATGCAGAGTCCTAACCTAGTGGAAGTATATGAGAACTTTGAATTTCAGTGGAACTAGGATTTTAGTCAGAAGTTTCATACTCTTATCTATGAGAATATTTTCAGTCCTTTTCTGGTTTCTTTCTCTGACTTACAGATAGTTTGTACCATGTGTGATGTCTACAGGGACATCTATATTTTCATATGCAATTATATGTTGGCAATTGTTTGACATGATGACATATGATGTCTTTGCAGAAAAAAACCAGCTCTGCATTGTTTTCCTGGGCAACAAGTAGAACATTTACTCTTAGCTATAGAAACCTTGACGGTAGAGCTGGCAGGCTTTGCTTCTTTATTGTTGTACACTTTAAACTGCTGAATGCTCCCCAGCACTTAAATCATAATGCAGAAAAACATTGTCATACATAGTGACTTGTAAATTACACAAGACTTTGCTTAGAAAAAGAAACAGTAATGACAGAACTTTAGCACAATGGTCTTTACAGTGGTGTGTGCACCTCCGGGTATGCACAAGAGTTGGAGAATGTTGGAGTATGTTGGAGTATAGAAAGAGAATATTTTTTGTACCATTAACAAATAAAGTACTGTTTTAAACTGTCTTTATTTTATTTCTGTATCATGTCTTTTATTTTGTATTTTATGTCAATTTTATGCAGCTATGGGCTGCAGCTTGATATTTTTGAGAAATACAAATTCTACTGCACTAATTGTCCAGTGAACAGATAAAGAGGCTTGATGACATTCCTGCACTCAGGAAGTATTAGACATTTAGTCCGATTACAGATCCTGTTGTGGAAAAAAGAAGATCTAGCTTGTAGCTATCCAAAATTCCTGGTCTCTCATACAAATCACAGTTTACTAGTATGAAATCACAAATGTAAAGACAAGTGTGCATCCTGGACCTTTGCAATCAGGCCATTACCATGACAAATCCAGAGACAGATGTTAAATTACTTCAACTGATCTCCGAGGAGGAAAATACCTGAATAATTTGGTTTATTCTACATTTTTAGGAAAACTCCATAGTGGTGCAGAAGTGGTGATTGCAGTGACTGTGACATGTGGACCTGTTGGAGCCAGTCCAGAGAAGTCCAGCGTTGATCAGAGGGCTGGAACGCTTCTCCTGTGAAGACAGTCTGAGACAGTTGCGGTTGTTCAGCCTGAAGAAGAGAAGGCTCTGGGGGGACCTTGTAGCACCTTCCCATACTGAAAAGAGAGATGGAAAGGGACTTTTTAGAAGGTCAGGGAGTGATAAGATAAAGGCGGATGACTTTAAGCTAATGGAGGGTAGATTTGAATTTGATATTAGGAAGAAATTCATTACTTTAACTGTGGTGAGACACTGGAACAGGTTGCTTGGAGAAGTTGTGAATGCCCATCTCCTAGAAGAGCTGGAGGCCAAGCTGGATAAGGGTCTGAGCAACCTGGTCTACAGGAAGGTGATCCTGCTTGTGAGTAGCTCTCCATGTGGACTAATAAATCTTTATTAATTTAAAGAAATTAAAATACTTTTGATCAAAAGAAAATTAGAGAGAGAAATACTGGCTCTGTACTTCTACTATGCTTATCCATTTAAGAAATGAGCAATCAGTTAGTGTCAACTAGCAATATTAAACATGAAAATAAAATGTTGAAAAAAACCCTGTCCTCACTGACGACAATGAAATTATCTTCAGTGCAAAACCATCTTGTTTTTAAAATAATCAGAGCTCAACCTATTGCTTCTGTCTGAATTTTGAGTATTTTTGGGAGAGTTGGCTTACCTATATATCAGAGGGGCATGCAGCAGAACTATATGAGTTATGAGTATTATATATGTACTTAAAATGCTTTGCAAAACCAGCATACTCAACTCTCTCTGGCTGAAATAAATACCAGTTGAGTACAGAAGAAAATAATTTGTTGTTTGATGAAGACTCTTATTCCAAGAAGCCATTCATTAATTGATTTTTGCTTACCTCAATCTTTATTTTAATGTAGTTCTGTAGAAAAATTGTATTGAAAAGCTCTCCACTTGATAAACTTGTTGCCCTTACAGCTGTAGAACTTTTACTAAAATCAGTGGTAGTTTTCCTGAAGCACATGTTGCTTAAAATTATGAATAACTACATTCCTGCTTTGATCATTCTGTGAGCATCATCCTATGATCCTATGATCCTGTGTGAGGAAGATCCACCTTAGGTAGGAAGGAAATATTTGATTTTTCTATATTAGCAGTCTAATATAGAAAAATCAAACTATTAAAGATTTGCTTTCAGTGAACCTCAACAGAAATCAAATAAAAAATGGAAAAATTAGTTAGAAAAAGTAGTATGTGCATACTGTAACCAGAACTTCTTTTAAGGTACCCTTCATTAAAATAGTCCCCAAAACAGTAGGCAAACGGATTTGTATATAGGTCACAACAATTTTAGGGTGAGCATCGCTAAAATATCATCAAAATGACATTACAAACATTGCAATAAAAACTGGTATATGCCTGTAATGAGTTAAAATTCAATTCCCAGGTGGAAACACCAATTTATGTAGTGGTTTCATGTTCACCGAATTTTGTTTGCTAAATCTAATATAGTGGTCTAAATATCTTTTTTCTGTGAAATATGATTATGAGAACACTAGGCAAAATAGGCTTAACTTAAGGATAAAACCAGATTTATTAACACACAAAAGGAAAAGGAAAAATGAGAATAAAAATGAAACTTTTAAAACACCCCCCCTTCTGCCCCCCAGTTTATTTTCCCACATGCAACATAAAGAGACAAAACTCAGAGCTTCAAGTCAGTACCACTTACAAAATAGTCTTTCATTCAGCCTTTGAGAGAGAGAAGTATATCTCCTTATGTGTTTGGGTAACTTTTCCACAAAACAGTCTGTTTATGCTTTTTCTAGCTTCTACAAAAGCAGCCTGCCCAAAAACTTCTGCAATTTTGTAGTCCTCCCAAATCATGTAGCCTTCCCATGACTACATTTTGGACCATAGATTCACAATGGGGTTTCCCTTTTTAAAAATGCACACTTCCACAAACAAAGGATTGCTCATCTTAAGGAGCACAGGTATCTTCTCAATTCTTCATGGACACAAAGGGCTCCTTCTTATCTCTCTCTGTCAAAACATCGTATAAGATCATGCTAGAGTTTCTAATTCAACATTCACTCAGTAAATCACAAAATACCTTTGCTCAAAATCTACGAGGCATCTCCCCAGTTATATTGTCTACAATTTAAAGGAAATTATAAGCATAGTCACGATACAGTCTTCTACTACAACTCATAGGAGGTTTTTATGCCTAAAACTAAGACAACACGTCATCTCTCCCACCTGAGAAGTCACGCTTCCTTTACTGACTTTGATATCTTCATATAGTCCCTTTAACTATCTTTAATTCAGCCTTTTCTCTCTCTCTGAAGAGTTAGAGTTTTAAAAAGTCTCTGTCTGTGTCAGGAAAGAGTTAACATTCTCGCCAGGCCTTCAGACAGTCACGTGGTCTCTGCCTGGTGGGCTCTGCAAAAAATCTCAAAGCCATGAGGTGAAATAGAAAGTTCAGAAACGGCAGCAAAGATGTCCTGCATGGCTGGTCTTTCTTCCCCCTCTCCACCCCTCAATCTCAAAGGGGTAGGCATGGCCAGCCTGGGCTTGGTGCTGCTTCCAGAGGGGGGTAGGAGGCCTGGGGGCATCTCCCTCTGCCCAGGGGCAGCCTGGGGCAGGCCCCAGGGTCGGCTGGGTGTTACCAGCCGTAGCTGCCCTCTCTCCCCAGCCAGCAGCTGGGGAGAAAAAGGGGCTCAGGCAGCTGAGCTGCTTCTTGTAGCAGTGGCCCAAAGAGACCCGGCTGGGCCCGGCCCGGCTCCAACAGGCTAAGCTGTGCCAGCTCCCCCCCGCTGCAGGGAGGGAGCCAGGACAGGCCTCTCACTTCTATCGAGGCCAAGAGCAAAGAGGGTGGTCCAGACCAAATCTCAGCTTATATGCGTATTGCCCAAAAGTTTTATCAGTTTTCTCAGTGGTCAGACTACAGGCCAATAACTGAGAACCAGTCTCTGATAGGTATCTGCCCCCTCCCAAAGCAATTCTAAGGTCCTGACAGGGCAGTATTCTATATTCTTCTTTAACAAAAAATTAAATATTGTTAACCCATAACAATGCCTAAAGTTGGGAATGTAGCTCTAGCAGAAGTAGTCCTGTGGGTGAATAGCTATGAGTTGAGGGTTATGGAGCCATCACAGAGAAATACACCATGATTTTCTCATAGACCAGTGTGCAGTTATTTCATTGGTCTTGGATATATACTTTTTTGCACTATCTGTGCTTTAAAGGAATGACACATTTGCATTCAGCATCTTGCATCTGATGCTACCCCCTTCATTTGCATCTCATTAAGAAAGGTGGAACATGCTTAATTAGATGAAAAAGATGCAACTATTATTGTGGTAGAGAGGAACCAAGAAACAATTCAACAACAATTTTTTTTCAACCTACCTTCTTTCTTCCATTCAACCAACTTAAATATAGAATAATGGATTATTATGTACAGAAGCCAAAATCTTCATCCTACACTTGATGACCAACTTCAACGGTAATGAGTATTACATTTTTGTCTGTGCCCATGTGACTGAGGATATTGAATTTTAGCTGTCACAGACTCCATTGAATCTTACTATGTTCTCAGGTTTGTTATAATTTGTGGCCATTGCATTTTGATTTAATTATACTGATTTACAGTAGCTAGGATACCAAACTCACATCTCTTAATAGTTAGATTTATTCCAACTAAATTCCATGGTTATTAATCCAGGATCATTTTTAAAACTTTTTAATTTAAATATTAATATTAATATTAATTTCCATCTGCCCTTTCAATTAAAAATATGGCCAATGCTACTACTTATTGAAAAGGCTTGACATAGATTTCTTTACCTAACCACCAGAAAGACTGGTGCAAGAGAAACCAAATATTGTACAGAAATAAAAGTTTGCCCCAAACTATCTGCACTGCCTAAGGTAGTTCAAGGAGTGAGAAAAGCTGTTTATAGAACTAGTTACTGATAATGCTCTTCTGAATTTGATACTGGAAACAGTAAGTAAATTACTTCCTCAGGTGAAAAATTTCACATTTATCAAAGTGAAACATCTCAGGAAAAAGAACTTTACAGGCTTTTTTAAAATGTGACAGTATCTGAAGAATCACAACACAGAAGAGCTTAGAGAGCTTCCCGATGAGGTGGAGGGAATGAAGTAATTCTGTTCAAAAAACTTGCTTGAAAGAAATGAGACAGATAAAATAGAGATATAGGAGTTATTTTTAGGCTTTTCCTAATGTAAAAATAGAAAGCTTGCTATTAAAAATGCAAAACCTCATTTACAATCCTTTGCAAACTATATAGTTGAACTATTCAAACTTTGCCAAATGCTAAATAAGGGCCAGGAGCAAAATATCCTTTATTTTCGAGCCTGACATTTTAATTACCATAATTGTATTAAGGTAAAAAAAAAGTATAGAAAGAGATATGAACAGATTATGTCTTGTTTTTGAATGTACATTAATCATTTACTGTGAGGGACTGAAAATCTCTCAAAATTTCTCCAGTAGGTATATCGTGCTTAATTGCCAAGTAGGGGCTTATGCCTTCCTGTTGAACTCAAATTTGTGGTCACTGAAGCATAATTTGTCTCAAGGAGTGGACCTTCTTCCCACTGCAGTAATTTCTATACAACCAACTTTGCTTTCTGCATTCAGTTGTTAGGGAGAGACACAAATGGTGTTTGGATCCCAGGAGACTTAAAAGAAAGGATTCCTGGTGATAGAAAGGAAGGCTAGAGATTTATCCCTTTTTGAGCCTTATGTACTTACCTACCATTTAGTGAATGACCAGGTTGTATCACGGAAATATAGAATCATCATCCCATCATCCAAGGCTGGAAGAGATCTCTAAGATCTATCATGTCCAACTGTCTGCTCAGCAGCACCACTGTTACCTCTAAATCACTAAACCATATCACTCAGCAGCAGATCCAGATGCCTCTTAAACAACTTCAGGGATGTTGTGACTCCACCCTCTCCCTGGAAAACCTATTCCAATGCCTGACCAGCCTAACAGTGAAAAAGTGTTTTCTAATATCTAATCTGAATCTCCCCTGTCTCAGTTTAAGACCATTTCCTCTAGATCTCCCAATGTGGGCAGTGTAGGAGATACCAGCCCCCACCTGGCTACACCTTCCTTTCAGGCAGTTGTAGAGAGCACTGAGGTCCCCCCTGAACCTCCTCTTCTTGAGACTGAACAAACCCAGGTCCCTCAGCCATTCCTTGTAAGATATTTTCTCTAGCTACTTCATGAGCCTTGCTGCCCTTTGCTGGACATGCTCCAGCACCTCAATCTTTTCAAAGGGAGGTGCCCAGAACTGTACTCAGTATTGAAAGTCAAGGTTTCAGGGGGATGATCACTTTATTCCTGCTGGATAAACTATTCTTGATCCAGGCCAGGATGCCATTGGCCACCTGGGCACCCCCTGGCTCATGTTCAGCCACTGTCAGCCACCACCCCCAAGTTCTGTCAAACAGTTCTCAAGCCACTCCTCCCAGAGCCTGTGGTGCTGCCTGGGGTTGCTGTGATTCGGGTGCAGGACCCTGCCCTGGACCTTGTTGAACCTTCTGCAGTTGTGACCTCAGCCTGATGGAGTCTGCCCAGGTCTCTCTGCAGAACCTTCCTAGTCTTGAGCAGATCAACACTACCCAAATTGGTCTCATCTGCAAATTTACTGAGAGTGCACTCCATTCCCATCTTTATTCCCACCAATAAAGATGTAAAACAGGACTAGGCCCAAAACTAAGCCCTGGGGAACACCACTAGAGACCAGCCATCAATCAGATTTAACTCTGTTCACCATGATGCTCTGGGCCTGGCCACCCAGCCAGTATTTTACCCATCAGAGTCCATCCATCCAAGCTGTGAGCAGACAGTTTTCCTAGGGAATGCTGTGGCAGATGGTGTCTAACACTTTAGTGAAGCTTAGATAAACTTCATCCACAGCCTTCCCCTCATCTACTAAGTGGGTCACTGTGTTATAGAAGGAGATCAGGTTAGTCAGACCTTCCTTTCATAAAGGACCTTCCTTTCATAAATCCATGTTGGCTGGGCCTGATTCCTTGGCTGTCCTGCATGTGAGGTGTAATGGCAGTCAGGATGATCTCTTCCACAACCTTCCCTGGAAGTGAGGTTAGGCTTACAGGCCTGTAGTTCCTTGGATCATCCTCCCGACCTTTCTTATTGATGGGTGTAACATTTGCTAGTTTCCAGACTGCTGGAACTTTTCCAGTTGACCAGGACTTCTGGTAGATGATTGAAAGTAGTCTGTGAAGTTCCATTGAAAGTAGTCTGTGAAGTTCTTTCACCAGTTTCCTCATTACTCTGAGGTGGATCCTACAAGGGTCCATAGACTTTTACACATCTAATTGGCACAGCACATCACTAACCATCTCCTCCTTGTGAGGGCTTCCCTCACCTCCCCATCACCAACCTCCAGCCCAGTGAGTGGGGTATCCTGAGGACAGATGGTCTAGATTTTGGAGACTGAGGCAAAGAAGGCATTAAGTACCTCTGGCATTCCTCATCCCCTTCACTACGAGACCCTCTGCATTCAGCAAATGATGGAGACACTCTTTGAGTCTCCTTTTGCCAACCATGTATTTATAGACACATGTATTTATAGATTTTTTAAGTGTAGCAGCCAAATCAATTTTTAGTTGGACTTTTTTCCCTACATGACTTTGTGACATCTTTGTAGTTGTCCCAAGTCAGCGGAACTTCCTTCTAGAGTCAAGAGATTGTCTTTTTTTCCTAGGTTCCAGCCTAAGCTCCCTGCTTAATCAGAGAGCTCTTTTTCCCTGGTGACTTGTCTTCCTACACCTTGAGACAGCTCCTGAATATTTCACAATTCCTTTTTAAAGTACATTAGCCTTCCTGGACGGGATTGCCTTCCAGGACTGACTCCCATGGGACTCTGCCAATCAATCTCCTAAACAGGCCAAAATCTGCCAACCAAAATCCAAGGAGGAAGGCGCCCCTCCTTCCTTCAGCCAATATTGAAGCTTCTAACATTTCTGGTGCTCCAGACAGCCACTGAGCAGTACATCACCTACCTGTCCTCTGTTCACAAACAACAGGTCCAGCAGAGCACCTTCTTGGGTAGACTCGTTTTCCAGTGTAAGGAGGTTGTCTTCCACACTCTCCAAGCATTCTCCTTGATGCTTCCCCTCTGCTGTGTTATATGTGTGTAGACATCTGGCAAGCTGATGTCACCCATGAGCACAAAGCTGGTGGCTGTGGGGCTTCTGGCAGCTGCTTGCAGAACACCCCAAGTGCCCATTCTCCCCAGCTGGCTGGTTTGTAACAGAGTCCCCCCAGACCTGCACCCTGCTGACCTTGCCCAGTCCTCACCCGGAGGCTCTCAGCTGTCATCTTCATCATCTTCATCACCAATTTCAACACAATCCAAGCACTCCTTAGCACACAGTGCTATCCCATCCCTTTCCTTGCTTCACCTGTCTCTTCTGAAGAGCTTATAGTCACCCATTGCAGCACTCCAGACCTGAGAGTCATCTCACCACTTTTCCATGACAGAAATCACCACAGAGGAGGATGCAGCCACAGTTTAAAACATGAATCTCTAAATGAACATACAGGACTTGCATAAGTAAGAGAATGGGTAAATAATTTTTTCCTGCCATCCTCTGCTGTGTGTTTAGAGCCAGATATATTATTAACCTGAATGATACTGCAGACTCAAAGAGTCATAAATGACATCTTCCACAGCTGTAGTCTCTCTCATTGTCCTGCAATAAATACAAATAAATACAAGCAAATTTATCTCCATGATGGCAATGTTAATCTGACATTAAGATAAACAAAAGCAATATGTGCATGTATGCACAAACATTTTTTGTTTGAAAAGCTTTAGCCAGCATAATTACTCACTACAGTCTTGCACAAACAGAAATGGAGAATAAGCAAAATGCAACTGAATTCAAGGGTGCATTTATAATATTGCTTTCTTACTAAAATGGATTATAGTGCAGAAGTGGACTGATCAAAAATGAACAGTAGATGTGTGACTCCAGTGGTAATTTTCATGGAGTTGTCTTTAGAAAAACCTAAGAATAACTTTGTACAGTTAATGAATAAACTACATTTTTTCTTAGTTTAATCAGTGTTGAGTGGGGGAAAATAGAATGTCCCACAGGGGAAGAAATAAAGAGGCTTTTGCCATATTCCTTTTTCTTCTAAAGGAGATGGACAGAAACAGCTAAAAACTGGCATTTTACTCTCCCCTCTGGAGAAGTGGAAAGATAGAAATTAATTGCTCCTCTCAGGGACATAATTCTACTCTTCTTTACAGTAATGCTATTGTGATTGCACCAGACTACAGGTTAAAAAAAGCTTG
This sequence comes from Acrocephalus scirpaceus scirpaceus, assembly GCA_910950805.1. Taxonomy (NCBI): domain Eukaryota; kingdom Metazoa; phylum Chordata; class Aves; order Passeriformes; family Sylviidae; genus Acrocephalus; species Acrocephalus scirpaceus. Next base: position 8,722,272 of record OU383776.1, read on the forward strand.
TCTAGCCTTTCATGACTAACATAAAATTTGTCTTATCAAGAAAAACTGTGATGAACCTTGAGGGATACATGATGTACTGGATGCATAAAACATATCGTGACTCTTTTGTATGAACACTCATTAAGAGAAAATTATTGGAGAGGAAGGGTCTGGTTTAATAAAATTTTCTTAACACCTTGTTTTTAGTTGTTTGTTTTTGTCTTTTTTTTTTAACAGTGGCAAAGATACAGTGCTACAGTGATGAGCTCTTTAATATAAGAGACTAACCAAATTAGTAAGCTTCTAGAGTTGTAACTGAGTTCATTGCAATATGTGCCTATGGGCAAGATTTTTAACTCTCAAAAAGCCTACTTGTAGATGAAGATACCTAAAAGTTTTAGCAGGACATTGCACTACAATGACACAGTTGTGATGTGCCATTCAGAGAGTTTTGAGGGCCTCAAAATCTGCTCTCATCTGCTCAGGTGAGATTAAAACTGAGGGACCCCTAATTAGGTGATCTCAGGCTAAAAGAACCCATCGGTTTTTACTCATTTTGAACTTAACTGAGTGATGGCAGAAAGTGTGAAGAGGGAGTTCAGATGACTCAGCTAGAAAGGGAATGGTGAGTGTCTGTGGTAAGTGTGATAAAGGTCCTGAGAGAACATAAATTTTGCTTAGAGTTTAGGATATAAAGAGTGATTAATGGGATAGGATACTAGAGGGGGAAAAAAAACCCAAC